>CM040981.1:7778468-7817840 GCA_022985145.1 Pangasius djambal | reverse complement strand
TATATATATATATATATATATATATATATATATATATATATATATATATATATATATATATATATATGTATATATATATATGTATATGTATATGTGTATGTATATATCTCAAAACTTTTGTTTCTATTGTGACATAGTGATGCCACCCAGTGGCCCTGACATCTCTAGTTCATGGTTTCAGCACCTTGTGAGTGCTGAAGCCAAACCAGTTTTGCTGGGATTTAAGCGTTATCTGGTTCCGGATTAGGTGCGGATACTCATAGGCACCAACTTGTAACAGCCAACAAATTCATGACCATACTTCTTGCACTTTGACAGCGCAAATGCGTTTCACCGCACAGTGTCAGAGTCTGCAGTATGAGAATAACTGCAATCGATGCTGATAAGGTGAGGCAAAAATACTGCCACTGTTCTGGAATTTTCTGGAGTTTTCAATGGTTGCTTCACCTCATGATGGAAGTTGCAGTTATAACTGCACCCCGGGGCACTAAAGGTCCAGATTTTGTACATTCTGATGCTACTACAGCCTCTTACTTGTTTACTATGCTATGTAGTATGCAGGTATGCTGTTTGGGAAATAGCATATACACTATATGGCAAAATGTTTGTGGACTGTGTGGACTTTCCTCAAACTGTTCCCACAAAGTTAGAATCACACAATTGTATAGGATGTCTTTTGTATTCTGCAGCATTAAAAGTTCCCTTCACTGGAGCTAAGGGGCCTAGTCCAAACATGTTCCAGGATGACAATGCCCTTTTACACAAAGCGGGGTCCATGAAGATATGGTGTGCCAAGGATAGGATTGTTTAAATCTGAAATGTAGCTGATGCATATGCTGGCATCTTGGTGGTGGACACATTTATGGAGTTTGTCCTTTTCTTTGGAACAGTACAACTAAGGACATTGGGTTACACTGATGGCGCATTGTATGTTTGTATAGTCCCTTTATCTATTTTTCTGCCGCCATTGTGACGACCAAGAGGTTTATTTTCTATCTGCCACCTTGATAAGTTTGATAAGCCTGCCCAAGTTCAAAAGCGACTAAAACAGGTGAAATGTAAATGGAGCTCTCGTCTTTGTTTTCCTCCTTGCCATACTTTCTGGCTTTTCTTGTTTAAAAAAAAAAAGCTGAGGTACCGTTGTATCCCCAGGGTAGAGTGTCTGTCTCTTGCTCTATTACTTTAGCTACACAGAGATAATGTGTATCAGTGATGCTGTGAAAAGTGATGTCATTTTCACATGAACTGGTTTCTTTCTCTGCAGCGCAGCAAAGGAGATTGTGGAGGATGTGAGGCAGGGGGCCGGGGAGCGTTACGGGGCAGAGAAACTGGCCGAGCTCTGCAAACTGCTGCCTGATGCCGAAGAGGTACTGCAGTGCTTTTTGCTCTAGATTAGTACGGCTGTATATCCTCAGCTCAGTCTGGATTATAATAGATTAAGTTTATGTTTGCTGTGCTATCACTGGAATCTCACATGTAACTGTCCCACTCCTTTCCACATGTTGTTATTAATATTGGTCCAACTAGGCTAGCCTGATTATGTCTGATGAAAGCAGTGTTGGTATATTTGAACATTTAGGGGCAGAATAGTTTGCAGATTCATAGCAAAGTAACAACTCTCCCCAGTATTATGTTTTTTGGTATATCCCAGGCTCTGCTTAGAAACTTAACATTAAACTGTAAAAACAATATTAACTTTGGGTCAACTGTTTTGTTTTTTTTGTTTTTTTCATGAGTGATATTAAGACAAAATCACATATTGGATATTTACATGCAGTATATTTCAAGCATTGTGTTGCACCTGAAAATGTTTTAATATGTACTATTTCTATTTTTGGACAAAATACAGTATGCAGTCATAGTGCTAGTACCATTAGTGTTAATATATTTAAAATACTAAATTAATTTAAATATGAAAACTTTTGACCCTTTCTAAGTGGCAATGGTAGTTATTTCTTCAGTGAAGTCATTGAGATTTAAATTATTGAAATGTGTTACTTGACCTTATTGGTGCATTATTGCTAGCTGTATATTGTTTTCAATATCTGTTTACATTGCCTTTCTTTTCCAGGAAGCACAGCTGAAAAGGTTTAACAGAGACCGTAGTTTGCTAAGAGAGCCAGACCTCTTCATGCTCTTACTGATAGAAGTACGAAAGTAAGTAGTTAAACCCATCCAGCCATTTCACTACCTCCCCTTTACCCAAACTGGAAAGTGTTAACACATTCTTACCAATTTCCTTAGTAACTGTATACCCCTCCCAGCAGATACAGTGCACCCTGTAAGCTCCTAGTGTCTTATCACCCACCCCCACCTAAACAAAGATAAAGCAAAGGCAGTGTGCAATTGCTGCTGATTGACCAGTCCTTCTTTCCTCCAATCCTTGCCGGTCTCTGTTAGTGTTCGCCTGCGTCTGGACGCCATGATCCTGCAGCAGGAGTTTGACCCCGCAGTGACCTCTCTGTGTGTGGCGGCCAGATGTCTGGGGGAGGCAGCTCGAGGTAAGGCATCAGCAGGGGGGGCCCTGGCTCTTTCCTTTCAGCACACTTCATCCACATTCATTTCGAGTCACTTTACTCAGACTTGTAAATCACAGTACAAAACATTCTCCACTGCAGCTCTTCGGTGTTTGAGATGGAATGATTAATAGACTACATAAAACCTTATGAAGGAACAATGAACAAAATGCTCACTGATTTGTATCAAAGGCACACAAAAAAAGACAAAAGAACAGTGCCGATTATCATGGTACATAATGTGTACGTGATCAGTAATTCTATTACCCAATGCCTCCCAAAAAGACCAGCTGTCTAAGACATGCTCACACACCAATATTATTTAGAAAGAAACACGAGGGAGGATTTTTAATGTGACCTGTATGGTGCTAAATCGACTCTCTGCTGTTCTCCTTGCAGAGCTGCTGAGTTGCCACAAGCTTCACTCCATTTTGCGCCTGGTGTTGAGGGCAGGGAACTACATGAATGCTGTAAGTGTTCACTTCAAAGGTGCATAAAAGCGTGTGTGTGTCTTTGTGTCTTTGGTGGGGTTATCCATGCTGTGAGCCTACTGGCTCTGATATGCTCTGTTTGTTTAAGAAGTCATGCACCATGGAACACAATCACACTGACCTCACTTGTGCCCATAGGGAGGTTACGCAGGGAACGCGGCCGGCTTCAGGATCGCCTCACTGCTCAAATTGGCCGACACCAAAGCCAACAAACCAGGCATGGATCTCCTACATTTTGTCGCCATGGTGTGTATCAAGTCAATTTCTGTTGTCATCTCATCCATAGACATGTATACAGTGGGATAAAAGATAAATAGCCCTTCAAGAGCCTGTTATTGGCCAGGGAAATCACCTCTGGCAATTAGAACCAGCTTGGAGATGAAAATAAGACAGAAAAATAACCATTAATCACAACCATTAATCAATACGCTGAGGTAGAATCAGCCATTTTACTGGCAATCGTAATTAACTAATTGGCAGCTACATTGCTAATACTAATGCTACCAAATTGCTACCACTAACAAAACTTACTTTTAAAAGAATTAAAACAGCTATTTCTTACCTTGTGTGTAATCGTAATCGGTGGCAATGTCTTTGTGCTATGCTCAAATGCTGAGGGATTTGAATGCTGCTATTTTTACACCATGCATATGTAAACTCCCACACTGAAGTACATAATGGTTCGGAGCTCGTACTGATGAAACTGTGGCTTGCTTAAGAATTAAATGTTTGCTGTTAGTCAGAGGTGTGCATCAGAATTGGAATCCCACAGAAGCCAGCAAAAAGGTTGCTGGAATGGGCATTTTTGTACTCTCGTGCAGGCGTGGTGGTGCAGGTGGTCAGATATGAAGCTTGCGATGATGGATAAAGACCACACTGATTAACTTGGGAGTGCATTGGATGGTGTACGGTGCTTGTGTGACACTACTTGATAAATTTAGCGCGTCTGGTGTAAATTTTGCTTTACGCAATAATTTATTCATTCATCTTCAGTAACTAATTGTGGTTTCAATGACTTATTATTTTATTTTTTGGGATATAGAACCAAGTAAGTTCATTAGAAAAAAATCACTGGCATATACAAGCAAAAATAACTGCAAGAACCGGCGGAGATCAGACTAGAGCAGAATTCCCTCAGGAAATGGGATTTTAAATATTGGTCATTTGCACACCTCTATGCTGACACAGCCCTGACTCCAGCACGAGCACCTTGTTAGTGAAAAGGGGATTACATCACTGTAAGAATTGTCTGCACTCAGCTCTGGGACACTGTTTTGCGATTGAGACTGTAGAGGATGATTTCATTGTGTTTCTTTGTGAAACACTTTGTTTCTGAATGAGGTTGACAGGTTCATGTTACAGTGGTTACGTAGGAACAGAGATAGCAGTGTGAATAGCGTGCCATTGTCTAGCATTTTCGTTCTCTTATCGAAATGGATGTTCTCTTATCTAGGCAACACAAAAGAAAGTAAAAACACTTCCTGTCCCGATTCTTAGTTCATGCTGCGTCCTTGAAACGTTTCATAAGTACAGCTGCATTGATCTGATCCTGAGTATCGGAATTGGGGCCGATCCAGCCGTGAAACATGAGATCGGAAACGCGAAATCAGATCTGTCATACTTTCTAAGCTGTAAATGAGTGTAATATTCACTGATGTAGCCCAAAGATTTAAAACACTCCACTGTTGCTTCTCAGATGTTTTGCAGAACTTTGCAGCAGAAGGTTGCAAAGGTCTCGAATCAGATGCTCAATATTTAGATCAATATTGAGTAGTGTAAATAAGTCATTTTCTTTATGCGTGTTATTTTGTTTATATATGAAATATCTTAAACTGTTTTTGTAGTGGCATTTAAAAGGCCTCAATTATTTTTTATTTACGTTAATACCTGCCAGTATGCTATATGGCAAGTTAATCTTGCTAAGACATGACATACATGAAAATTCTAAACCTGATATCTTGTATGAAAAGGAGAGTATAATTGTCGTAGAATGATTGGATCTGTGTTATGTTCATTTAGATTTACAACATATGATGCCTAGGTGCTGTGAATTTATAGCACAAAGACATTTAGTATGTGGGATTTCACAGATGTTCTTTCATTATTACAAATAACAAAGATAGTCTCTGTGAAAAAGTAATAGGTTGGGGGGGGGGTTGACATCCAAAATATCATTATAAGTTTGCATTTTCAAAATACATATTTTGCAATAAATGTATGCTCACTTATAACTGCCTCCAAACTCTTTCATATCCCTTGAAAATCTTTTGGCTCCTCTAGGTCTGCTATGTAGCCCTCCTCACATTCTTCCTGCCATATCAGTTGAACAGGAGACACACTATTTTTTTTAATTCATTCATTTATTTTTTTTAAGAAAGATTCACACTGCATCAGAAAAGTTCACATGGCATCTAGTTAAGACCAACGGCGTGTAACGAGACTGTGATCCCAGTGGACACAACAAAGAAGTTGTGCGAGTGAGAATGTTTTTATTTCCACACAGGCATGAGAAAGCTGTCAAATACAAAGCTCACGGAACAATTTATCCATTACATGAACATGTGGCATTCCTTAGTATTTTCCTGGTCAGGGTCACCCTGGTTTAATTTAGACTACAACTTTATTTATAATTTGGGAAATAGAGTCAATTCATTAGAAAATATTGCAGACAGGTACAAGAAAAAATAATAACCCTGCGAGAAAGATTGAAAACAGCCCTGCGCACATTTCTGCTTGGAACTGATTAAGTGATGAATCTGAGGACCTGTCAGAGCAAAGAATTCCCAGACCATGCTGGCAGTCCTGGCATTTCTACCTCTAGGTTTTTTTCAGTGTTTTGATAAAACTCTTTCTTTCCTGTTTGCCCACTTTTGATTTAAATCCGAATACAGATTTGGAGCAAATACAGATAATAATGTTGTATTACAACACTAATATATAATACCCCCCCAAATCAGATTTTTTGCATTCAACATTGAAAGAGTAATTAGACCCTGGGGGTTGTGTATAATATATCATTGTGATTTGTTTACTGCTACAGGAGGCTGTGAAGAAAGATGAAGATCTACTGACGTTTCCCAGCCAGCTGAGTCATGTCAGTAGAGCATCAAGGTAAGTTACTTAAGTAAACTGTAGGCCACATACAAACTGTGCCAAGGTAATGAGATGAAATTTAGCAGAACAATGTTACATTAAAATTAAAATGGGACTCATTCTGTGTTAGGCTGTCAGAGGAGACGGTGCTGGAGGATCTGTCCCGCTTACATAGTAGAATAGAGACACTGCAAATCAGTGTGCAGACAGATTCGGAGATTGAACAGCAGATGAGACCTTTCCTTGAGGTAAAATTTGGAGCAGTTATTTGCTCTTATTACTGCGATTTCGTGTGTATATTTTGTGAATGTGTAGCAATATCCAGGTAGCCACTTACAGTCCATTTTCTTACATCCAGACTGCAAAAGTGAGGCTGATGGAAGCCGAGAAAGAGGTGGAAAGCTTGCGTAAGACCAGCCAGGCCTTGGTGGAATTCTTCTGTGAAGATGAAAGCTCCTTCAAGCTGGAGGAGGCCTGTCGCATCTTTCACTGCTTCTGCCAGCGCTTCCAAAGAGCTGTGCAGGTAAGCACGCTACCTGAGCCAGAGGTTCCTAACTCATGCTTGAGGAAGTCTTGATCTCTATCCACTGCGTTTGTGTCATATGTGGGATTACCACAAATAATATTTTCTTTATCAGTACAAGAAAACGATATATTCTTGTATTGATAAAAGAAAGGAAAAAGCTCTAGCTGGAGGAACTATGGTTCTGATACGAAAAAGCGCCACACTCGACGCGGACACTGTAACCATAACAGCGCTCTTATACACTCTTAGCTAGTATTAGCTAGCCTAGCTTGCTATCCAGATTAGATTTATTAACAGTAATAAAGATTGGGTTACCCTTGTTTGCCTTCACTGTGGTTTTAGTGGCAGAAAATCAAGAGAAGAGGAGCTGATTGTGTGAGCTGACTGTATGTAACCACAATTAATTGTCAGTTTTGTCAGTACATGTTTAAAATATGTAACTGTTTCACACAAATGCATTCCATACTAATGCCTGGTTTACGCTTCATTAGAGCTGCTTCTGAGAAGCATCTGTAACAAAATTTGGAAAGCCCTGTGTGTTTATAGTCTTTCAGAACAGAAAGAGAATATTACTTGTCCATCAGGCAAAGACATGATAGGTGAAAGAGCAATATTGTTTCGGTTTAAATAAAATGCCAGCACTTTGACAAAGACGAGAATATTACTGTTTTTGCTATGGCCTCATGCGAGCAGGATTATGCACAATTGCATTGTCTAATGGAAAACATTTACTTGCAAGCATGAATTCCGGCTTTTGAATTTTGCTCAGAGCTTCTTTAAAGCAGTTGACCAACATGTTGATCTATTTTAATCACAGAGCAGCGAAGAGCATTGTTTTGTTTGCTATTTTTTTTTTTTGCATCAGTTCAAAAATATGTCAGATATGTTGAGAAAATATAGTGTTTGTCTCCACTGCTTGGTTGTTAAAATAGTTTCACTAGTGACGCTTCAGTATCGGAGACAAACTTTTGCGAAATGTTCTGCCACACTCAACCATATTCAAAACCTATTTGGAGGGAAGCATAAATCAGGATTTAAGGTCATAGGATGAGACAGACATGAAAGAATATTTTATTAAGCTGCTTTTGTTTAATCTCCATCACTGGAGTAATATGGTTAAAAAAATAATTCAGGTTACTTTTAGTTTACCTGAGTTACCCATGGTATACATGTGCCATCAGACCAACACAGCTATGATATAAGCAAAGAGATTTGGTACTTCACTCACAAACCCTGTTGACTGCGGAATTTAAGAAATTTATAGAAATGTGTTTAACATGAATGTTTAACGTGAATATTTTTCGATGGAATTCAACAACTGCTTCTAGGCTTCTGTTATAAGGGAGTTTTGTGTGAACAAGTTTTTCCTCTGTATAGAAAAACAATAATTAGTCTTACAATCTTAACAGTCTTAACACACCCATGTGCTGTAATCAAAAATATGGACTGGTTGGACTGGATTGAGATCTGTTTGGACTTTCTAGTAGAACTGCCTCATTCAATAATTACTTTTATTTGTTTGGTTTAAAGCAATATACAGAAGATATGTAGATAGTTTAAAGATATGTATTTAGAAAATGCATTCCATGGTTGTTTTTGTTCTTTTATACATTCTCATATTTAATGTTTCACATTGTGTCTCAGGAGAATGCTGAGCGTGAGCTGCAGGAGCAAAGGCGTGCAGAGCGACAGCGGGAGAACCTAGAGAAGCGGCGCTCACTGGCGATCTGTAGCGGCTCTGAGCTTGACGACCTGGAGCGCACGCTTGAGAGAAACCTGAGTTACACCTGGAGCCGCCGCAGCCTCCGCCGACAGCCACAACGCTTTCTCAGCTTTCAGGATAAGTGCTCGGACCCCAGTTCCCTTCACAGCAAAGACCTCCAACAGCCCCTCAATTCAGAGGACAACAGTAAAAAATCCCAGCTTAGGAGACATTCATTGAAGGAATGTGTTAATTCCACAAGTGGTTTAAATGGAAGTAAAATGGACATTCCTATGCTAGAGGAATGTGTGTTGAAATCAGACGTTGACAGAAATACGGCAGCTATGCCACACACTGTTGTTACAATGCAGCAAGAGAGGGAGATGAACACGTCACCAGTCATGGGACTAAACTCTAACAAGGTAATGAAAGTTGAAACGCAGGTTAACAAAGCTTCTAAAAGGGTAACGCACGTAAAGACGGACACGGTTGTAGAAACAAACTGTATTAAAGCTAGCACCCAGGAACTGCTATCTGACACAGTGGCTATTCAGGCTAATGCCGAGATCTCGCAGGGATCCTGCCATCTAGAAATCTCACCTCAATTGGCGCAGGAAGCTGGGCCAGTCAGCCCAGAGAGAGAGCGACTGTACCCACGGATGGGTGAGACCTTGGAATGCCACACTCTTGTGAAGGGTCTGCGCTCATATGAAGCTCTTTCGCCCACTGGACAACGGGCAGCGCCAAGCCACTGCTCAAAATGGAAAAAAGAGCTGGAGGCTGAAGAGAGAGATGGTGCGAGCTTGCCCCAATCTAAGGAAGACCTGCGTACTTCCAAAACACCCAACAAAAGTCCCTCCAAAAGGGGATTGGCCTCACAAATCGGGCCTTGTAACAGCTCTGGCATTCCAAAAGCACGTCCCAAGCCAGAGACAAGTTCGGCTGAGGGACCAGCAACACCTCGTGGATCGCGTTTAACTCCTTCACGCTCTGTCTCCATGCGCTCCTCACCAGTCATGCGGCCCAGCAATATCCAGGTTGAGTTGAAGCGCAGCATCAGCACGAGGGATAAAGCAAGTGCCCAGTCTGACACATTGGTGAAGCAGAACTGCCAACCTGTTGAAAAACCCAGCTCGGAGAACAAGAAGACACTTCCCAGCAGTCACCAGCCACTAGTTAGGGGTTCGCCATTGCGTGTTTCAAAGCGTTTTGCACCCCATGCAGAATCCCAGAGCCCATGTCAGACTCGCACCATCCATAGTCCAACTGCAGCTACTAACACAAAGGCCATCCGGACTGCAGTCATCAATGCAGCCAAAGCCAAATCAGCCAAGAATGCAGACACAGCGTCCTCCAAGACAACACCAGGCACAAGGACTGCTGGCCCTAAAATCCCACGACCTGCCACTCAGCCCATGTGGAGATGATGTTTAACCTCCTAATATTTTCAGTTAGTACTGACTGATGGACCTCTTGACATGTCTGTGTCTGTTTGCGTCTGTAAGGTGATTTTAAGGTCATTGTGTATGCAGGTATTTGTACTAAAAGCAAGAGGGATTGAATGAACCTGTGTTGGCTGGACTGAAGTGACTCCAGTGTGTTTTTTTTTGTTTTTTTTCCCCTCTAAACCGTCAATTCAGTCCTGTCCCCTAGCTCTGTCTGTCCAAAATGCCATTCAATAAAGGAACCATTCATTCTGTTTGCTCGGTAGGGCCTGAGACCAGGGCATGGAAAAGGATCCTTAGGAGGATAGTCACTCCTCTCAGAGTCTTCCACTGAATCAGGTGTCCCTATGCGATTTGTCCTCACTTTTCAGCAGGGTGACTGTTAATGATGGAGAAACAACAGAGCTGGATGCATAGCTGCCTTTAGCTTGCCCACTACCTCTGAACACTGGCGTGCTCTGTGCAGGCTACAGAGCGCCTCTGGAGAGAAATCAAAAAGGAGTTACTGCTAGAACATTGTTGTAAGAGCTATTATTTTGGACCAGAACATATTTGTTGTTCTTAGCTGTGACCGTCTTGATGTCATGCTTTAGTTTTCAGCGCATCACGTGGCATTAAATGTAAATGCTGAACAGATAGAACAAGACACGGCACTGTGGTGCAAGGACCTAAATCTGATAACTCCTTTTTTTTTTTAAAAATTTTTTTTATTTTTATTTTTTTAAATTATACTAGTCTACCTAAATAGGTAGATTCTACATTCTGCCCAATGGTCCTTACACCAGGTCAGAATAACTTTAGTTCAAATTAGTCATTCATTGTAAGATGAAAATCTTTTCATAGCCTATGTGAAGGTATATGTGTAGGTCTTAATTCAGTCCCAAAGCTACATAAGAGATAATGCCTTGTATGATTTACTGCCTCTGTTGGACAGAGGTGTGTGAAATGCTGTCTTTTGGTATGGGGCTTGCCCTTTTTTTTTTTTTTTTTTTTTTTACACTTTTTCCTCAACCTGATGCACTTTAAGAGACCTGAGAGATTAACAATGAAGTTTTTGTTTTTGTGTTGAAGAGGTGTGTTGAAACATTTGAAATTATCTATTGTAATATTTGTATTTGTAAAGATAAAAATATGAAATAAAGATGAAAGTGACTATTTTGACTTGATATAAGAGAGAAGAGAAAGAAGCCATAAAATGATTTAGCTGGTCACTAGGAATGAATCAATCAAAATACTCCTCATTATCATCTTCAGTAACTGCTTTATGCTGGTGTGGGTCTGAGCCTGTCTTGGGAACACTGGGTGTGATGCCAGTCTATCTCATGACATCATGCACACAGGTTCACACACTCATTCTAGGGACAATTTAGACTATCTGATTCACCTACTGGTATGTTTTTGGCAAGGTGGAAGGGAACCCACATGGACATGGGAAGAACATGTAAAACTCTACACACAGCAGGGACTGGAGCTGTGGGTCAGTTGATATTGGGTTGATACTGCCTTCAAAGCGTTAGATCTTATCTCCTGCCATATTTAAATACTTCTAATTCTGAAACATTGACCAAAACAACACAGATCTTCTATGTGAACACAGACCACATCATCTTAAAACATACTACAGTTTAGCCTAATGTTTGACAGAGTCAGCTGGAATGTTGAGGATGTCAGGACTAGATCAAAAGCTGGTTTCAGCTGATATTCAAAGCTAATATCAGTACTATATCTAAAATTGGAATTGTTGCATCCCTACTTATTCCAAACTCCAAGAAGGACTATGGTGCAGTGGTAGCTCAGTGGTTAAGATGTTGGACTACTGATGAGTTCAATCCCCAACACCACCAAGCTGCCACTGCTGGGCCCTTGAGCAAGGCCCTTAACCCTCAACTGCTCAGTTGTATAAATGAGATAAATGTAAGTCGCTCTGGAGAAGGATGTTTGCCAAATGCTGTAGATGTACTATGGAGGTACTATTTCCACATGGTCCAATAGATATTCATGAAATCATTCTTATCAGATGTTGGCATTTAATCAAAGATTAATCAAAGACAAATGAAGCAGACAGACTCATTTTCAAGGTCTAAATACTTCCCCTTCCATGGTTATGCTCTTTATCGGCCTTTGTGCCCTGCCCTTCAGCTCTGCTCAACGTTTCCTTTTGCTCTCCCCTTCCATCTCTTGACACACTCACCCCCAAGCTTTTAATCGTTGCCATGGAGATTCTGGGGCTGTTCTGGAGAATTCCACCCCACCAAAAGAGGGGACAAGCGTCCGTCTGGGGGTCTCGGTGGGAAAGTTCCTGTGATGAGACAGAATGACGCCAGCTCTCTGGGGGAAAAGCAATAAAACATGGTGTCTTCATGTGTAAAAGCCTGATCATCAGTCAGGATGTCTTGGGTTGATTGGCCTGTATGTATGACATCAGAGACTGAAAGGATGAGGAGGTGAATGATGAGCGAGGAAACATTGTATTGTTTTAAATATATAGAAAGTTAAAGACTGGGTCTTGTCACATGAAGAACAGTGATAAACGTGATGCGTAAATTACACTAAGATTTCAGGCTAGGTTTAGCATAATAAAGCTCTGCCATTACTCGAATGTTATGTATTGCTAAAAGGTTCATCAGGCCTTTAGTAATTTATCGTCACTATAGTAATACAATTTTCTCTGATTTTCACATCACATATTTGTTGTTTAAACAAGTTTTTGAAATTTTGTAGCATATTTTGAAAGACATGCTACATGGGGGAATAATGACATGTTACTGGTAATAGCACATCAGATTTCATTATCCCAGCATACCATCATCACGTCTCATCATCAGGTTAATTGAAACATCATAAACATGGATTTTATTTTTTGTTACATTAAGATATGACATGCTGAAAATTCCCTTATTATTTCCTTTCCAGATGTTCTTTCAACATTAGGAAGTGTGGCATTGTTAAGGAAATATACATTGTGGATCTTTATTTATATATATATATATATATATATATATATATATATATATATATATATATATGTATATATATATTAATACTGTTGTGATATCAAGCATGTGTTAAAAAGAGTGGTATTTTAAAACTTCTCTCAGCTTCACCAGGATTTATTACTAGAAAACTAATTAATGATGCCTGTGTGATTATTAAATTATAGTGCAGGAGAATCTGCACTATCATGCATTCTTGTACAATGTTAAAAATAATGTAACCCTTAATAAGCAAAACTGGCTGTTCAATACAATATAATCTGAGCTTTTCAGTTCGTTCACACCAGCTAGTCAGGTTTATAATGCCATCTAGTGTACAGTTACAGAATCAGTCTGAATATGATCTTATTTATTTTCTTGGATTTGTATCCTGGACTGTGCAGAGAGCTAAGAATAAAAGTTTTAGAAAGAGGTTAGAAAGGCCAATTAGAGACACAGAACTCATTAATATTTATTATTAGGTAATGGCATATAAACCTATGAAAAAACTGGAAGCCTTTATATGAAATTGTTCTTTCTGTCTTTCATTCATTCATTCATTCATTCAGGGAAGACCTTTAGTAGAGATGGCACTGATTGAATAAAAAAATTATGTTTGATTTGATAATTGGAGAAAAAAAGAATTTTTTGATCCCGATCCTGTAACGAATGGAATTATTATTATTATTATTATTATTATTATTATTATTATTATTATATTTGCAGTGTGAAGGATGTTTGTGTGAAAGCTGCAGTTTTATGTTTCAAGTAGTTTTTGGCTGTGTATTTTTTCCTGTATTTTTTAAGTGCTTCATTTAAAAATAATTTTAAAACTTAGCAGGTTTTAAAGAAAAGATACTTAGGATAGGAAAGGGGGGGGAAAGGCATTGTGCCATCTCTAACCCTTATATGAAATTATTCTTTTTTTTTTCTTTCCTTCACATGGCAAAAGAACTATGTCTTGCAATAACACGATATCCCTTATATGAAATAGTTGGTTGGTTGGTTTATTTATTTATATTTAAAATTCACCATACAGACCTGCAAATAGCAAAAGAACTGTCTTTGGTCTCATTCCAATCAAATGGTATGAAAACATAGGAAATAAGTAGACACCACTAAAATAAAATATCGTGAAAGTGTAACAAAAAAAGACTAATTTGCACAAATAGAATACACGGATTTTATACTGCAAGACAAATGCGAGAGTCTGTAAATTTAAGTTCAGTAATAATTATTTAAACTGTTTAACAATTGAACAAACATTGCTATAACTCCCAACGGAAGTTAGCCGCTGTTCAGCGGTAGTGAGGTTTCTATCCCAGCATGCCTTGCGCTTCTTCGGTGGTGTATAAATCCGCTGCGCGTCAGTGCTGGGTCTTTCCTGTTCGTCATGGCGGTGTTGTACGTCACAGCTCTGCTGAGGCACTCTGCTTTGTCTTTTAATGTTTCTTCTTCTTCTTCCTTAAGAGTGCCATGGTGAGATTATTAGGTTATTATTCTTTACAATACGACTTTAACTGTATTATTGTAACAGCGCTAGTGCATGAGACGCGTTAGAATCTGGTTTCTCAGTAGTAGAGAAATCATTTTCTGTGCAAATAAATGGCCTCATGGTTGTTGTCGAAAGCTTTCAGTGTGTATTTCATTGCCTTTACATATGTGTAAGACTAGAGAAGGTGGTGTTTAATGAGTTTTGAAGCAGGTTTCTGCCAGCACCACGTGTTCATGTCTGCAAGTTGTGTTACTGATCATCAGGTCGCCATTTTGCTTCAGATAGCAACTATTCAAGACTTAACTCTATACAAATGAACTGATTTAAAATCTTAATTCTGCTTTTTTTTCTGATCTCTTTTAATGATCACTCTTTATGTTCACAGATGGCTCTCTTGTCCACCACTTCTCCAGGCTGAGTTCTGTGGCTCACTGGATCACCCGATCACTGTGCTAGTGCACTGCTGGTAAGCTGCGGAACTTTACAGTAGTGTTGAATATACGTTTTATCCAGCGGCAGTCAGCTGTGCAGGTCTCTACCGTGCCTGAACTAGTGTTACTCTGCTGGAAAAGAAAGGCGCTGCTGTTTAGGCTGTGTTCAGGGCTTGCTGTTTTAGCAGTCTTGCAGCATGGCCGTGGCAGAGTCTTGCCCACCTGAGAGTGGGCTGGTCACTAAACCCATGTGGGCAGCCCTAGTCTGTGGGCAAACATTGGCTAAATTTGTTTACATGCACATCAAATTTCGTTTAAGGTCTATATTCAGGCTGCAGCCATATTCCAAATATGATTATGCATGCAGGCATTGGAATATTCCTGTATGTATGTATGCCTGAGTTGCCATTCCTAAATACCTAGCCTACAGCTAAGCATCTGTAAGCACCCACAATTCCTTGTGGGTTGAGGGTGTGCATATATCTTTCAGTGGATTTTTCTGAATAAGGTGTTTACATGCAATAAATTTCCAATTAAAACGTGTTAAGGCATATTCCATGGGTGGGAATCGGAATATTGTCTTAATCTGAATCAGGTTGCAGTGTTTACATGACTCAATACTAATTAGGATATTGCCAAATTCCGATTAATATCGGAATATTGGTCATGTAAACGTAGCCATTGTTAAAATAATGCAACATGTTTCGTTTTTTTGAGAATGAAAGGTGATCTTTATTGATTTGTCTCTTGCAGATGTTGAGAGTTCCTTAGACACACAGCCATGGCCTGCTGACTTGAGCGGTAAGGGACTTTGATTTTTATTAATGAGACTGAGTCACTTGGCAACAGATTCATCACAACATTTGAGTGCAAATTTTAATCGAATGACTGTCTTATTACAGGCCGAAAGCATTCCTGACCCCTCTTACTTGAGAGCTGTGGCTTAGTATGGTACGTGTTTTTACTTGTTGTGACAACACATTCATGATGCTGGGATGAACCTAATTCAACACATCATTCTTAGTGTCAAGTGAAGAAACCTTTTAACACTGAGCATCATTCATACTTCTGAAACCTACTGGACATTTGTTGGATTTCCTCTAATTCTCTTCTTTTCTTTCAAAGGTGTTGTGCAGTAGGTGTAGGAGGAGCAAGGTCAGGCAATCCTTTCTGTTCATTTAAAGCATAAACCCCAAGTTGATACCATCATGACAAACTGTGTGTTTTTGTGATGTCTTTTTTTGCCTTGGGACAGCATATGCAGGACTGGCACAGGTTTTAGTTGCGTGTGGTCTAAAAGAACCTGACAAGAAGGCCTGCTACATCTTTTCTCTTGTTGCCATTTTAGACTTTCAGTGATGTGAAAAATGTGACATGTATATTCCTGTCTTGTAGGTTGATGTTTGAGAAGGCTGACTTGCCAAATTGAAGACTGATCAAGGAAGACTGACATGGTGGTTTGCAAGAAATCAGCAAACATCAGCAGTTTGTAGGTCATTGTAATTCAGGCCCTCAGGATAGTACTTGAGGGTTTTGGATGTAGAAGTCCTTTTGCTACTTTCAAATTGTAAAAGACCTGAACATTGAAGAATAAAGTGGAATTTGTCTGCACTAAATTGTGAAGGAATTGTGTAGCATGCATTCTGTTCAGTTTCTTATTTGAAGCACTGTTTTCTGATCCTGGTTCTGCAGTAGCCCTGCCCTGCACATTTTTCCCCCTGCTCCAAATGTGAAGTCTGTGTGTGCGGTATGATCATGGTTCTCATATGTTTGCTCACAAACTGCTGCCAATACAGTGGTGTGCTTATTTTTTTTTAATGTTAAATAAAATTGAATTTGTCTGAAGTTTTATATGGTTGTGTGTTTATTTATGAACTTAATCTTGTGCTTAATTTATCGATTAGCATAATCAGCTAGTTTCAGTTAATTTGTAGTTAATGGTAGTACATTTAACAGTTGTGCATATTATCAAACCTAGGGTGATGAAGCTTATTACCTTTATCCTTACCATGTTTTGGGGCTTTACTAATATTTCATGGTTGAAATGGTTCAATGATGTACTTTTTTTTAATAAATCTGACCAGATTTTAGTGTGTATATATGTGTGTGTATATATATATAAAAAAAATTTGGCAAGGGGGGGGTCACTATAATTGAACAGACAAGTGAATATTGCAGGCAGTTTAAGCTTCTACATTTAAACAACTTGATCAGTTGCTTGTGTGTGCATGTGGTGTTGCATCTCAGACTGAAGATCAGTTCCTCCAGTTTTGTGCTTAAGGATTTCGCCTGACATTATCTACACTGGGCCTTAAGATCAAGTCATTTATGACACATACTCTTAACCTTTCTAATGTTTAAAGTCCTCTCTGAAAGTATTGGAACAGCAAGGCCAGTTCTTTTCTTTATGGCTATATACTGAAAACTTGTGCGTTTTAGGACAAAAGCTGAATGAGATGATAGATCCTGATATGTACATACAAGTTAAACAACCTATAACATAGCACCTTTCATGGAAGGCCATACTATTTTATGTGAGCAAAAGTATAGGAACAAATTAAAGTAAATAATATTTGGTTACATATCCCTCACTTGCAATAACTGCATCAAACTGGCAACCCACTGACATCACCAAACTGTTGCATTCTTCTTTGTGATGCTTTTCCAGGCTTGTACTGCAGCTTCTTTCAGCTGTTTGTTTTGGGGAGTTTCTCCCTTCAGTCTTCTCTTCAGGAGGTGAAATACATGCAATTTTTCCCTGAAGAAGTCCTTTGCTGTGTTGGCTGTATGTTTTGGGTCATTGTTTTGTGGCATCAGGATGTTCCTCCCAATTAGATGGGATGCATTTCTCTGTAAATTGGCAGACAATGTTTCTGTAGACTTCTGAAGTCATTCAGCTGCTACCAAAGGAAAACAGGAAGTATGGCGATATCAGCAATGGCTTGACATTTTACCTTTCCAGTGGTTTCTGGTCTTCCTCTGTCGCTAAGGAGCGGGGACAGAAAGTGCTTGGCCCCCTTAATTGCTGCTTGCAGCTACATTTTTAAATTATGTAGCAAAGATATGTATGCTTGTTTGTACACCCTTTACTTTGAGTCTGAACAAGAGTAGTAGACCTTGTTTGTGAAAGAAATGAACAAAATGGTACTTGTCGTTTGTGAATGAAATGAACAGACTGGTAATTGTCGTTTGTGAATGAAATGATTGAAATGGTAATTGTTTGTGAAGGAAATGAACGAAATGAACAGACTGGTACTTGTCGTTTGTGAACGAAATGAGCGAACTATGTGAACGAATGAGGATTTGCTGACTCACTGATGTTCATTCAGTTCATCATATCCTTTCAAAAAGGAGAGAAAGAGTGGAACAGTGCATTTGAACAGTGTGTAGCACTAAGATAATTCAATTCTTTTTTCAAATTACATTTGTGACCACGCTCTCAAAACTAGCCTGCACTGACAAATGTCTTTTTTGAAAATAAATACAATTGGACAGGCCAATTTTAATAAATCATAATACTAAAGCCTGTCTCTTGAAAACTTGGTGTTTTTAAAAAAATGTAGTGATTGAATGAAACAATGATTTCACTATTAATATGTAAAAAGACACTCACTGGCGCCACCTACTGGTGGCATGATCACTGGGATGAATCAAAATGACCACTGTTAATGTGATATGCCTTGCAGGCTGATGTTTGAGGAAACTGAAACTCCATCATACACCAATCAGGACACTTTTCCCCTTTATCCCTCCATATTAGGAGCTGCCATAGAACCTAATAATAATAATAATAATAATTATAATCATCATCATCATCATCATCATCACGTGCATAAAATAAAAATAAACAGGAGCAGATCTCCCTCCAGCGAAAAGGCGGGGTATATCAGCATACACCTCCCACTTTACCCAGAATGCTGTTGGGTGTCATGTGACCTGATTGTTGACGGTCACTACGGAACGAGTGGCGCGCGCTTTGTCAAACTCTCCGCAGCTGTTCATCTCGCCTCATCTCACAGTCACAAACAATGTCTTACCGCCATAAACACAGCGGCCACGGTGACTACAGCACTGAAGAAAACAGGTAAGCGGTGTTGAATCTCAGACAGGTTAATTTGTGTAGAGGAACTGGGAAACTGTTTGTGTATGTTGTTGAGAAATGCGGGTCAGTCGGCTCCTGATTCCCGCGAGTTCAAGCAAAACCGCGGGTTTTACAAAGCGGAAGGCTAGCTGCTCTTCTGCCTAATTACCTTATTGTACAAGCATGTTTCAGTTAAACATGTTCTCTTTTTTTAATCATATTACTGACGTTTATTTAAATCAAATAGCAGAGTATATGTATATACACATTTTTTTTGAAAGTGCAGTTAACCTGGTTATTGTTGCAGTTAAACCATTAGTTAGTTAGTCAGTTAGTCAGTTAGTTAGTTAGTTAAACCATTGCCTTTGCCTGGATTAGACATTAACATTTAATTATGTTATTATATATCTTTCTTTCTTTTGGTCCTATATATAAACATACATAGTTTAAAAAGCAGAAAACGCACAGTACCTTAGTACATAGTTAGCTCTATTGGCTAGTTTGTGACGATAATTCGCTAACAGAGTTACACAATAGCTAAATAAACCTCTAATTTATGTCAGAAACATGTATCCAAGTTTTCACCAGATTATTTCTCTCTAAAAGCATTGCTTTATGTTAACTAAAAGCTTAAAAACCCTGTGTAGTTCTGCTGAAATGCGGCATTAAATGTATGGCTTCAAAATGGCGCTCAAACAGTAAAGTGCTGTTTATGAGCCTCATTGGCTTAAAAAAAAGGTTCAGCTGGAAAACTTGAGAAAATAACAGCTTTCTGGATATGTCTGGAAATAATGTCCTGTTTAAAAGAACCTAAAAATTCAGAAAACATTTTTAAAAAATTAAGACGTTTTTGAAGAAGTGTTAAAGCAACATAGACTCGAGACACCAAGATGTCCTTTGACATCCCATAATAATCAGCACATCCTCTATAATGTAGATATCATTTACTGTTTCAGCTTTACATTCAGTTCAAAATGACTGAACATGGAGAATTTGGAAAGTTAAAAAAAAAAAAAAATCAGTGTGGCACAAGTTTTGAAAAGGTCTAGAAAGAGCAGAAACCTGGACAAACCCTTGCTTTGTCTTTATGTTGTTGTTTTAGCCCAGTTTTCTGTTTGCTTGGGGTTTTTTTTAAAGGGAGTAATGGGGTTCCTCAGAGGTTCCCAGCACCTCTTTACGTTTATGAACATAATCCAACTATTCAGATATTATTTAATTATATTTAATCAATTATTTAATTCTGTACAGTGGCTACGTTTGCATGCACATCAAATTCTGTTTAAGGTCCATATTCGGGTTGCAGCTATATTCCGAATATGATGTTTATATGCGTCCAGGCATCGGAATGTTCCTGTATACATGGTTGTTGTAAGTATGCCTGAGTTGCCAATCCTTGCGGACTGAGCATGCGCATATATCTCCTGTCATGCGCGTATATCTCCTGTCAGTGGATTTTCTGAATAAGGTGTTTACATGCATATTCCAGGGGTGGGAATCAGAATATTGTCTTAATCTCAATCGGGAAAACAGACTGCGGCGTTTACGTGACTCGGTACTAATTAGATTATTGCCAAATTCTGATTAGTATCGTAAACATAGCCCATGATCGTCTTATTTATTAGTGCTGTAGAACATTATATTTCTGAACTTTCCATCCACAGATCACATTAGGTCCAAATTGATGGTACTTATAGGACAGGTTATTGAGATTCGGTTTAAACCCACTCAATTCATCTGACCAATAAATCCAGCTAATATTTTTAAGGACTCTGTAATAAGTATAACATCTTTGATAATGGTGGGTTGCGATTTTTCTCCAGTTTAATAAAAAATAGAGTTTTTACTTTGAATATTTTCTGGAAGGGGAAATCCTCTAGGGTCCTCTTTAGGGGTTGATAAACCCTAAACTCTTTAGGGTGGACCTTTTTTTTTTTTTTTTTTTTTTTTTTTTTTTTTTTTTTTTTTTTTTTTTTTTTTTTTTTTTTTTTTTTTTTTTTAAAAGAATGAAAGTAACTACTGTTAAACCCAACTTGTGTTGTTGTGTGATTTTTGACAGGAACAAAGGACCAAGATGGTCTCATTGCAGGAAAAGGGATGCTGATGGGAACGTAAGAAGATCACGTGATGAGTCTGAGACCAACACTTCAGATAGAAGAGGGTCAAACAGGCCAGAATGGTAAAGTGTTTTTAACTTGTGTGTCTGTTTCTGTGTTGGAGACGTGGGGTCTAATTCATATCACCAAATATAGTGTTTAATGTGTGACACAAAGCTGTGATTGATGCCAGGACTCATCTGGAATTGTGTTTTGTTTTTTTTTGTTTTTTTTTTTAATTGTGATCTGATTTGGAGGATTTAGATGCTTTACTATTCACATGTACATTGTACACATAATTGTGACTAAAGAGCAAATTATGTGCATCATTACACCCTTAATAACATCACCTCTATTAGGACTGTTGCAGAGGTGCCAACATTTCTGATTTTTGACCCTTTGCTATGGTGATATGGGCGACACTTGAGAACTGCGCTGTTCTGCTCGGTTTGAGGTAACGGGTGTGAATAAAATTCACCTGCCGGAAAAGCCGATTCAAAAAGAAAGGGCACTCCGCTTATCTAGGTTGTATTTTGACCTGTGAATTTGTGAACCTCGGTCTGTTGAGTCCATAGAAAAGGCGGGACTTTGGCCTGTTTGATCGGTAAAACACGGAGGAGCTGCTTACTAATAAGTAACATTCACACCTGAGTTTTTATCTTGCTCTTCTTACTGTTGCTTGATGCACATCTTGAAAAAAAATGTTCCTCCAATGTTCTCTCCAAAAATCACAGAACCAGCACTGTTTTTTCTCTCTGCCTGTTAGGATTTTCTTGTTAGCTGTATTGACAGTTCAGCGATTAGAAAGAAAAGGATGCAATATAATAAATACAATAATGTATAATGTGTATGCACTGATTTGGACGAAGGTTCTTGACTTTAGACAATAGGTGCTTTAAAAATGATGTTAAATGTTTGTGTTGTTTTGTTTTTCCCCCGCTTGTCCAGTTTCACAACTCCAGAGAGTGAAGGACCCGTGTCGAGAATAAGAGACTGGGCGGAGGAGGTGGAGAATGATGAAATGCGCACTAATGTTCGAAGGGACATAGAGCGGTCAGTTGCTTTTATTTCATTTTACTGTTAAGACCTTTGAAACAATCCTCAGCACACTTTATTAATAGGTTTTCTAAGTTGCTAAAATTCTTAACTGGTTTAGTTACAGACGGCGGATCCTGACTGGAGATTTTGTTCCAAGAGAGAGGAAAATGTCATCTGGAAGGTTTGTTATTTAGAGCTGTAGCTTTTATTGTAGTGTCATGTGCTTATCCATTAATAATGTATGTGTTGTGCCTACAGTTCAGACTCGCGGGATTCCAGAGACTCACCTGTCCCCGGAGACATTGAGACTGACGAGACTGTCCTAATGAGGAGGCAAAAGCAGATTAACTATGGGAAGAACACTCTCGCCTATGACAGATACATTAAAGAAGTGCCAAAGTGAGTCGAGTATGGCATGTGCTGTTATTGCACTGTATCTTTATTGAAGCTAGGCATGCTGAGTGCATAAGAGGAAAATTTCCGGTCTTTTATTATTTCGTTTCTAATTCCAGGCACTTGAGAAAGCCAGGGGTTCATCCACGAACTCCCAACAAATTTAAGAAATACAGCCGCCGCTCCTGGGACCAGCAGATAAAACTGTGGAAAGTCAAGCTGCATGCTTGGGACCCCCCTGCTGAAGAAGGCAGCGATCTGCAAGCTGTGTATGTTTTGTTGAGCAATATTTTTGTTGCATAATTTGCTAATAAATAGCACGAGTTCCGCATAAGTAAAATGAGATCAACAAATAAAATGAGTTTGGTTCATAAATATGCTTGGAATGCTCGAACATGCTCAATTATTAGAGGAATTGGCTGTGTTTTGGAACGCTCCATGTGTATTTATGCCTCACACAGCGCGAGTTTGAACCGCCTGCATATATTTGTGGATTTCTGAAAAATGTCTCGCACAGACTCGTACAACAGAGAGTAGAATAGAGAGATGGAGTATAATCATGAAAATTAAAGTTTTGTTAAATTCTTGAAAATATATTCAATGTCTGTTTTTATATTTTGGTGCTTAATGTTTTGCAGATTTTTCAAAATTATTTTATTTTATACTTTGTGCAACGAAATGAAGTGTCTTGTGTTTCACTTGTTCAGAGATCTGGGCGAGGTCATGGACTTTGAGCTGGATGTGGAGTGCTCAGTGGATCCTGAAACAGAAGCATCGAGCTCAAAATCGAGTAGTTCATCACTCCCTGAGGTGTGTTTGATCCCAACCATTCTGCAAAAACCCACTGATTGTGTATTATAGTTGTGCATAGCAGATATTGAAAAGATTTAACATCCATTTTGCAGTTATTTATAAATCAATGGGTATACAGTTGTTTTTTTTTTTGTTTGTTTGTTTTTTTTTGATGCAGTTGTTCATGTTCATGTTGATTTGTTGCAGCACTCAGGAACCCCACACAAGATGATGAAGATAGATTAGGCTGAGATGGCGTAACTGCTCTCCCTGATGCTCTGATAATGCGAGAGAACTGTTAACGCACTGACCCTTGCATGATTTTATTGTTAATACTGTTCTGTTTCCTATTGTTTTTTTTGTTTTGTTTTGTTTTGTTTTGTTTTGTTTTGTTTTGTTTTGTTTTTTTTTAAAAAAACATCTCCCTTTTTTCTTGGTAAATTCAAAAACTATGTAATGTTAGTTAAGGAAAGTTAAAATTACACTGATTATAAATTGTTCTCCAGGTTTTCCACATCCAAGTGTTTGTTTCCTATGTATAATTGTTGTAAAGTGTTGCTTTTATTTTTGTGTTGTAAATTTGAAATTTTTGTTAAATATTTAACCAGCTGTTTTATAAGGACCATTTTGAAATAAAGAAATGAATCAGACCAGATTATGCTTTTAACATGTTCAGAGTACATTTAGGTAGGTGATACATTGCTTTTGTTAAGAGTATGTTCTTTTAGTAATCAATTTACCTCCACTAGTCTGTCTGATTTCTGTAATAATGTAATTTATATGATCCAGGTATGTTCATGACAATAGGGCTAAAAGTTTGGACACATGACCATCAAATCCATATGTGCTTGTTGAACATCCCATTCCAGATTTAGTCCCCCTTTGCTGTTATAATAACCTCCACTCTTCTGGGAAAGCTTTCCACTAGATTTTGGAACATGGCAAAGGGGATTTGTCCATGATGTCCGTCACAAGAGCATTAGTGAGATGAGGTATTCATGTTGGCTGAGGAAGTCTGGGGCGCAGTCAGCGTTCCAGTTCATCCCAAAGGTGCTCAGTGGGGGTGAGATCAGGACTCTCAAGTTCTTCCACTTCAACCTTGGCAAACCATGTCTTCATGGAGCTCGCTTTGTGCACAAGGGCATTGTCATGCTGGAGCAGGTTTGAGCCTCTTAGTTCCAGTGAAGGGAAATTGTAATCCTACAGCATACAGAGAGATTCTGTACAATTGTATGCTTCCAACTTCGTGACAACATTCAGTGTTCAGGTGTCCACAAACTTTTGGCCATGTGGCGTACCAGAATGATATAAATTGCATATTTATAATTTATAGAAACAATAAAGAACGTGCTGTCGGAGAATATGGAGTATAAGGACGTTAGTGCTGTTGTAAATAATTTTTTCTGTAAAACTGCTTTGTGACAATGTCCATTGTTAAAAGCACTATATGAATAAAACTGAACTGAATTGAATTGAAGACCCGCCCCCTATTGTGATACCAGACCGGAGATCCAATCATCTTCCATCTCCGTCTGTCATCAGCAACAGCAGCTCCCTCATTGGTCCCCTGTGTCTCGTGCAGGCTCTGTCCCAAATGGAGCTGAGAACGACGAGCAGCTCGCTGACGTATCTGTTCTACACAACGGTTGCTGAGTGCGGATGTGGAGGACGTAGGGCGCTATTTGGGACAGGGCCGTAGACTTATTTGAGTGTTTCCATGTTTTCTTGCTTCTGCTGCACACATCTTACAGAGTTTTAATGCTGGACTCAGCCATGTCTCATACAAGCTCGTAAAGCTCTCCGGAAGGTGTTCCCTGCTACAGTTTGTGTTGCAAAGAAGAAGCTCTTTCAGTAGCTAGCCAGGTAACATTAACTTGTCCAAATAAGCAGCTAACGTGAAGTCCAGCTAATGAATAAACTGGTTACTTAGCTCATTTCTTTTTAGCTAAACGTCTGACAGACACAGCTTAACTGCAAGCTGAAATTCAGACAGTAGATAAATGTCTTTTTTTAGTAGGAATATATATCAAGACTTTTATTTTATGTTAAAGCTAGCTGTGGCTTTGTGTTTCTTGTGGCATTGTAGGTGAAATGGGAAAGCTGGGTTAGTGAGCTGAAGAGAGAATGGCTCAGACATCCAGTAGCCCTCAGGAAGGACACAGTGAGGCTGAACCCAGCAACAAAACACAAACACGTCCTCATGCTGCAGGTGAGGGGATTTACTGCTGATAATTAATAGCCACTAATGTTAAGATAACGTTTTTTCCACGTTTCCAAGTCTTCCAATCACCCATCTGCATGGACAATAAAAACAGACATTCTGAGCAGTCCAGGGTTTTCATACTAAATAATCTATTTAGTTCAAATTCCATTTAATCTGCATAGCCTTTCTTTTTAACAGTACACATTTACTGTAATCCAGATGTAGATTTAGATCCCTAATGAGTAAACCAGAGGCGAAAATATCCCTGAAACTACATGAGGTAAAAACCTTGACTCAAAAAGTGAGCCCATCCTCTTCTGACTGACACCGGACAGTGCAATTAGAAGTGGTTATGCTTCAGGGTGTTCAGTATGAACATATAGTGAATTAGAGTCCTAGGATGACCACAGGACTAGTATTTTGGGAATTGCAGTCTTCAGGTCGTACATGAAGGACAATCCATAACAGCAGAAAATCAGTCAGTATTTCTCTGAATCATGATGTGGACAAACACAGATCCAAAGCAGCCCTTTCCCATTCTGTGAACCTCCATCCATCGATCCATCCTCCGTACCGCTTATCCTACCACTTATCGGGGGGAGCCTGGAGCCTATCCCAGGGGACTCAGGGCACAAGCCGGGGGACACCCTGGTCACAATCATACACACACCTGATCACACACTACGGACGATTTGGAAATGCCAATCAGCGTACAACGCATGTCTTTGGACTGGGTAGGAAACCGGAGTCCCCGGGAGAAACCCGCAAAGAGGGGAACATCCCAACTCCGAGTGCACAGGGCGGAGGCAGGATTCAACCCACAACCCCAGAGGTGCGAGGCAACAGTGCTAACTACTAAGCCACTGTGCCCCCTTCTGTGAAACGCTTGCTATTTTAACTATAATGTGCCTTATAAAGAGCTTTCTTTCTGGTTTTCCCAGACTGCCATGTATGTAAGAGAATATAACAATGTAATTATTCTGTTTTTACCAACTCACGTCATCTGTTGATTAGATTTAGACTTAATTGGTATTTAAGATTTAGATTTAGACTTAATTGCTGTATTTTAGTATGCGTGTGAACACACACAACATGTCTGTTATATGTTTTCCATCTAGACAGAGCACTGCTGTCTGCTGTGACTGACAGCTCTGAGCTTCAAGCCTCTGATACGGACCAGGTCACTTTGGTAAGTACTAAACTGATCCTAACAGCAGGTTTTTTTTTTGGAATTTTTTGTATTCACACTGTAATAAAATTATTGGTCTTTAAAACCGTTTAATAAACGTTCGTCTTGTAGCAGTTTCCTTTTGCCTGTCATTTGCTAATTTCTGATTAATACTTTATCCACAGAGAAAACCAAACAGTTGTCCAGAAATACTTCCTGAAAAATATTGGTCAAAGGACAAACACGATGGTAGGTGATGTAATTCACAGTGTACCCCTATGCTGAAATTTAGTGCAAGTTATACTGAGTTCCCTGTTCAGCAAGGAAACTTAGTTACTCTGCTGATCGGCATAGTGCTAATGTTACTGCACTTGTCTTCTCTTTCCTGCTTGTACACATGATGTTTAATTTGTGCTGGGTATGTGCGAACTCTGAAACTCTGAACAAAAGCCCTGATTTGTTTAATTTTGACCAGACAAATCTAAAATAATCTGGCTATTTCGCTAACTAAAACACTCCAAACCTAAATTCATTTTATTTTCAGTGTGCACGCAAGGTGAATCATTTTCAGTGTCGTGAATCGACTCTTTTTGGGATCGACTTCAGTGCGAACCAAAATCAGATGACTAGTGACTAGATGACTTAACACACATGATATATTATAAATATATTATAAATATATTGCATATGCTAAGAAAAGTAAACAGTACAGCATTTATCAGTGATACTGGGTCAAAAATAGTTCAACTACTTACAAGCTAATTGATTCATATAGCTTCACTACTCGCTGCCCAGCACTGCATAATGCACACGCTTCATGACATGAGTCTGAAGTTTGAGTTTTGAAGTGAGAAAACATTCGTGTCGTGGAGTAGTCATTCATCTGAGACCATGTTCTTTATCAACCCATTGAGTTATCATACAAAGTACAGAGTTTTTGGCCAGCGTGGCACAAAATAATGTTATCTGACAAGGCAGGAAAGATGCATAAATGGTTAAAAAATCAGGGACATCACTGATTTTTCACATTCCCACAAATGACTGATTACAAATCAAAATATTCCTCACGTCATGAGGCCAACAGCGCAGTGTAATGTAAAGAGTTCCCATAGTTTAACTCTCTGTTGTAACATGGTCCACCATTTCTATCAGATGTGTTTTGTGATGTGAAGTGATGTAGAACAGCACAGTGTGCTTCATAACATAGTCCATCTAATCGGTTTTGAAATTCGTTGCCAACTGTTTTTATTATCAGATTGAATCATTTTTTCAATTATTTGCAGATATGACACAATCCTGAAGCAGGCACAATAAGAAACAGCTTTCTTATTCAGAAATGTATATTCATAAATGGCCTCCTCTCGTGTTCCCAGGTTCTCAGTACCAGGGCCCGTTTACCAAGTCCCGTCAGAAGACAGATCCTCTGTTTCAGAAGCGCTTCAGTCCCAATCTTAAACCCCTCCTGAGACAGAAGAGTGACAGTTCCAGCTGGAACTATGAAAATGAAGATTTCGTAGCATGCCAGGACCTTACCTCTCGCTCTTCCCAACGCCTCCAGCACCTACAACACACTTTATTGAGTCTCAAGTCTCAGTGCCATGTACTGCGTGGATCCGGAGGCTGTGTGAAAGGGTGCATTACAGGATTCTCCACTTCAGCAGAGGCAGAATTTTACCACCACCCTCAGGCAGCAGCCTTTAGCCAGCACTATGCACAACTCCAGCACCTTCTGGAACAACGGGCTCAGCTCCTCTTGCTTCATGAGTATGGCCGCCGATGTCGCGCAGCTAACTGCTTTATATCACGATTGGGTGATGTCCTGGGGAAAGCCCGTCTCTTAGCCAGCAGGGGTCAAAGTTCAAAAGAACAAGCCAACTGTTCCTGGAACCTGGATCTTAGGGCTTTGTGTGAGGAGCTGCAAGTCCACATCAGCCACTGGGACATGCTATATGCCCGAGTGCGCTCTGACCCCTTCTTGCGAACTGTTTTTTCCGGTCGTACAGAGATGCTAGGCTCGATGCAGAGAAGGCTGTGGTTGCTGGGACAGCAAGCCTTGCTGCTGATGGAGAATTGCATGCACATATTGCTTAAAGCCTTAGCTGCTGCTCAGCTGGTTTGTGTACCCAGAGATGCCTTAGAGGACATGCTGTCTGCTGTGGAGATATATAATCATGTCGTAGCAAACCCAAGGTCCCAGAAAAGAGCTGCAGCCTGGAGTTTGCAGTTTTTGTTCGACTCTGATTCTTCTCAGATCAGGCCAGGCTCGCCCAGGAAACACGTCAGACCTGGAACATTGTTAGTGGTGGAAATCACGAGGATCGTGGCACGGCATCGAGCTCAGATAGCAGCCAGGCAACTTTACAGCTGGACATGCCAGCAGACTGATCTTCTTTCTCTTGCAGGACAAACCAGCATGAAATGGGGGGACTTGGATTGTCCGGATCTTCTTGTTCCACCTACTACAGATCAATCTAGGTCTATCCTGGACGAATCCCCTAAAAAGCCCCTCCAGTCTTCCAGTCTGCCTTTGTTTGTGTTTGCTCACCGGGATAGAGAGGACATTCTGGAAACTCTCTTTCAAGTCTTGGTATCCTCAGCAGACCTCTTAGCTCCACACATTCCCAAAAGACCTCAGTTGGATAGGAGTGCTTCTGCAGAGAGAAGTCGCAGAGCCAGTGGACAAGAAGAAAATAACATCCCAAAATTGTATCCCTCTCGTATCCAAAACGCTGTTCAGCGGATGGATCTGAGCAACTTGGATGCACGTGTGGCACTTTTCTCTCAGTACAGGGATATGCTGTGGAGGGAATTTGGCAAAGCAGTTATCAAGCATTTTTATTATCCATCTCACAACTGTATTTTGGGTGGTATGAACCAGTGGAATGATCAGATGGTGTTCCTTCTGGTAAGATGGCTAAAGCAAGCATGTAAAGAAGGTACGACTGTAAAAGGTGGTACATAAAATCAGTTTGTTTGCTTATTGAATTGCTTGAGTGCTGAGTTACTTTGATTATAATTTGCTCTTTCCAGAATTGGTTCCAGTTGAATGCAAGGATGTCTTGAATAAATTCTGCTCCCATATTTTATCTACTGCTGCCTTCATGCACTGGGATGCAAGTGAGTTGGTTAACTAAATTGGAATGATTAAAATAAACGATATTTTAATAAGTTTAGCACATTTCTCTGACGCAAATATTCAGAAGTGACATTAATAATATTTATATCTAAATTGTTTGTTACAGGCAAATTGCTTAATAGTTTTTATACCACAGTGCTGCTGAGTGCTTGATTCTGATCAGTCAGAAGGTGTCATTTATTTTTCCAAAACAGCAGCTCTGACAGTAGTCCTGGCTGTAAGGTTTATATTAGTGCACTCGTTCTAATATGTTATCATTTCTGTAGTTATGCAGGGTATTGTATGGTGGATGCTCAACATGAACAGATGTTGAAAAGCGTGTGTGATTGGTGATGTGGTGAAGTTTTGGTAAAGCTGTGACTTTTCCAGCATGGGAAAATTGGTGGGCTTTGCAGTTTTTCTGTAACATGATAAGCTGCATTTTTTAAAAAAAATTAACTTCATGAGAGAGAAACAGAGAGGCTGGTGAGAGAACTACTGTTTATAGCTACTATCACATAAGTGATAACAGGAACTGAATTATCATGGTCTTTCTACAATATTGAATGAAACCATATACAAATTAAAAGTATGACATGTCATTCTTTAAGAAAACATTGTCAGCATTTTGCAAACTGCTGTGGTGTAAGAGGAATAAAACACTTCAGGATGTGCTGTTATAGGAGAATGATCAACTTCAGGGTGGGAACAGTAACTCTGCTTTGCATCAGGATATAACACATCGTTGATTATTTTCCTGTGTGCTCCATCGTGTCTTAATCCTCACTTAATAATAATTCATTTTTTAGATTTTAACACGTTAATAATTGAGCAGAAATATACAGAGTGTCCATTTTATATAGTGTATGTTGTTTTATTAAATATTCACTGTCCCATGTGTTCTGTTGAAGGTGTCATTATGGCTCTAATACTACAGTGATACATGTTGTTAAGTGTTTATTGCCTGATACTGATTGGTCATTAATAAGATAAATAATAAGATTTATTGGCTTATAAATAATAGGTAATTAGAACTCAATGCTCAATAACATTTGCAATTTTTCCTATTTATTTATTGGTTGAGAGTTAGCAGTCTTAAGTGTATGTTTGTGTTGCAGTAATGTGTGAGTCGCTGGGTTTAGGAATGAAGGATAAGTGCTTACCAAGAGCCATGACAGAACCTACCACTGTGAGAACCGCCACCATGGAACTTTCACTCCAGCTCTTCCCTCCTCTCCTCTCTGTGCTCCAGTCACTGCAAACCCCACACACAAACTTAGGTACTCCTCAGTCTGTTTCCTGTAACAGTTCCTGTTTTGTTTTAACCTCTAGAGGACTTGCAGTCTTTTAAAGACCTGTGAAGGTTTTCTTCCTGAATGCTTCATAATTTGCTGATGGAAAGTATGCTTATAAAATATTTTGTATTACTTCCACAAGACAAAGCAGTTCAGTCATCTTGTTGGAGGACTTTGTGTCATAATTCATAATGATCGTCCTTCCGTTCCCAGGAGAGAAGGGAACCAAGAGTCTTGGTTTGTATCACCTAGGGTTGCTGTGCAGGGCCCATGCCACTGTCCAGTCCTCTACTTTCTGGGTTATGAGTAAGGCCTACCAGTTTCTGGCCTCGTGGTCTCTTACTAAGTTTGTGCTGGTCACACAAGGAGACCTTAAGGTATAGAGCACTCTTTTATGTTGAATTTTATACTCATTTGGGGAATATAAATGAAGAACATCTTCTTGTGTGAATTTCGAAGGCTCTCAGGGAGACAGTGGAGAGTCTAGTGCAGCAGCTGAACGCTGTGGTTGGAAGCACTGATCATCATCATCTCATCATGGAACACGGACTGCAGCTATCTCACGCAGTCTCACAACTACAAGTAAAATATTCTCAAATTTCAGTGCACTTTGTCATTATAATGTCGCTACTATTTTAGGTTAGGGCTGCTGAAATTTTTAACACATAGTATGTATATCGTGGTGTCATACTAAAAGCTGTTTATTTTTCTAAATAATCAGAGGAGTTTGCATAATTAATAGCAAACAATGCGGTGTGTCAGGAAAATCATGACTAGTGGGTAGATAATGTTGGCATTATGTTGATCTGAAGAGCACAAAAGTGATGAGAGGGTAGCCATTGTTTTTCGCAGTTTGAAACATGTACTCTGTGTGAAATAGAAACTACCATAAATAATTATTTGGCAGTTGCAGCTAAACAGACCTGAAAGTAGCTGCTGCTATAGCAGCCTAAGCTCCTCCACATTTTGTGACCCTGATTAATTCTTATCCAGTTTTAGCGAATAAAGATTTGAGACAATGTTCATGTAAACTTTTAATAAATTATAGGCCTTCTCTGAACTTGTCCTGAGGATCTTTTCGATGGACTGCAAGAAAATGTCAATGGAGATTTTTGAGCAAACGATGCCATCAGCAAAACACTGGAGAGTCAACTATAAAACAGGTCAGAAGGCAGATAATTGCATTTTTGGGCTTTAAAAATGTATTCATGTTTTCTATTTTCAACCATTGTTACTATCAAATATAGTAAATCATCAGTATTTTTACTTCCAGCATGGAATAGCTGCTTTGTGTGCGTTTTCTTAGAATTACCCAGCACCCCAAGTGATTATGCAGCCTTTGCAGCTCAAAGTGTGCTTGGCCAGATGTTAGAGGGAATGCAGCCCCTACCGGATGAGACTCGTATTCCAGCACTGGCAGAGGCCATGACTGCCTTCATGGAGGCCTGGATGGAGCACATACTCAAACAGAAAATCAAGTTTAGGTGGGTGGGCAATGTTTCTGTGTGGATCAAAATGTATTAGTGATCAATGTCCAAACAATATTGTATAGATACATTGTATACCTAATCCTAGTGTTGGAAATGGGCATTAAAGTTTGGAAGAACACTGTTCCTTTACATTAACTCCTTCATTATAGTGTTCATGGAGCACTGCAGCTGAAGCAGGATTTTGACCTGATTCGAGAGTTGATTCGTTCAGAGAAGTACAGCCTGTCGGAGGAGCTGCACCACCAGCTCCTGACGTTGCGCGTCTTTCATCAAGTGGACAGCGCCATAGTGTGCCTGCTACAGCAACCTGTAGCCAAAGCATACATGCCCTCTCTAAGATGGGAGCCTTTCCGACACTGCTGTGAGTTACTGCCAGGACTAAAACAAAAAAAAAATGTTATGTAGAAATTAGAATCATTCTGACAGTCGCTGAGGTTTTTTGAAATTAATATAACCTTAACCAGGGGCACGGTGACTTAGTGGCACTGTTCCCTCGCACCTCCAGGGTTGTGGGATCAAACCACGCCTTTGCCTGGTGTGTGTGGAGTTTGCATGTTCTCTCTGTGCTTTGGTTTCCTCTTGGTACTCTGGTTTCCTCCCCCAGTCCAAAGACAGGCTGAATGGCATTTCCAAATTGTCTGTAGTAGTGAATGGGTGTGTGAATGTGTGCGTGATTGTGCCCTGCGATGGGTTGGTACCCCGCCCAGGGTGTCCTCCGCCTTGTGCCCCGAGATAGGTTCCAGGCTCCCCTTGACCATTTATAGGATAAGCACAGAAAACTTTCATTAGTATTAGTCACTTAAAAGACAAATTCTTATTTTTCATTGATTTCAGTGAAGAAGAATAATGTTAATTAATATCAGGTTGTGTTCCACCTTGCCTTTCTCCTACACGACCTATCAGCAAGCAGAAATGTTAAGCCAGTTTATGGGGGAAAAAAGTGTTTTGATTGCTATTTCATGTTGTCTTTAAAAAATGATGGCTAGGAAACCAGTGCTCATTGCTAGCATGCATGGTAGATGACATCACTTTGTAAGCAAAATAATATTTTTATGTTCTGACTAACTTATAGAAACAAAATTATAAAAATCGCATTCTTGAACATTTTTTTTTGTATTTTCAGGCCCAAACAGGGCCCAGGTGGTGGACCAGGCAGATGGAAGCCTCAATAATCTGGAGACTATAGACATCCAGGCTGCCTGTCACCAGGCCTTGACTCGGGCAGAAGGCTCTGTGAGCCCTGAGCTGCTCTCCACAGCTCCACCCGAGTCCTACTTAGCTGTGGCACAGCAGGAGTGGCTGGACCTGCGCATCCACACCAGCTCTCGCTGGAGGATCCCTGGTCTGCGTTGTCTCACTAAATCTGAGCCCTGAAAATCTGATGCAAAGTGGTATGTTTATGATAGTATTATATCATTTGTACAAGAATAGACTACAATCCTGTACTAATATGACACTTACATGTACCATGTTGATGATTGCTGTATAAAAACGAACATTTATTCGACAGGCTGAACAGTTGTCAGAGTTGTAAAAGTATAAAGTTCACAGCTCTGAATTACCAATATGAAGTACTTTGAGAGCAGTTAACTTTTTGTTAAAGAAACAATTTCTTTTATAACATTTCCAACATATGCAGATTGTCACAAGTAGACAACCATTAACATATTTAAAATTCAGTTTAGTAGTTTTTTTGTAGTCTTTATAATTCTAGAGTATGTATTAATTATAGCAGTTCATATTCTATTATTCATAATGTAAATTTTAAAATGTACAGAATGCACAATATTAGTTTAATTGCCTTTTGGCATTTTTGTATTGTTCAGATTCTATGATAATGTAACTAATGGTACAGAACATTAATGTAAATGTATAAGTTGTATGTGCTGAGGCACTGAGATTTTGTGAATTTTGTTTATGACTTCATTGTGTAGTTAAAACCAAAGCAAGTCACATATCTGGTGTATTTGGATAAACTGTTATTTGATACTTTTTTTATAATGTGCATTTTTATGTGTCTGATATATTATGAAAGAAATATGTTTATATTTATTTATGAGTGAATACTAAGCATTACTTAATATAAGCCATCTACTGTTTTTCCATGATGGAATGGAATAAAAATGCTTTATTTTAAGTTTTATTTTTGCCAGTGTGTTTGATCTGTAACAGCAGCTCTGACAGTAGTGCCGGCCATGATTCAAATCACATGTTCTAATAGGTTACCATTTCTAAAGGAAGAGCTTCACAGTAATTCACAGGGACTTTTATGCTGGACACTGCACATGTTAGCCTAATAATAAACTGATTTTTAAAGTGTCATTTAACCAAGAAAATCATACAACATTTTGTAAGATGTTTATTTAACATACGCTATATGGCCTAAAGTTTGTGAACGCCTGATCATCACACTCATTTTTGAACATCTCATTCCAGATTTATTTCCCCCCATGCTGTTATTATAACCTCCACTCTTCTGGGAAGGCCTTCCACTAGATTTTAGAGTGTGGCTGTGGGGATTTGTGCTCATTCAGCCACAAGAGCATTAGTGAGGTCAGGCACTTACGTTGGGCGAGGAGGCCAGTTTCCAGTTTCTCTGTAATATGACAAGCTGTTTATTTAAGTGGAAGAAGAGTTATAAAGTATGATTTTAACTGTAAGTATTATAAGCATTAACAGGAACTAGTGTGTCATTCTTTATAAAGAAACAATTGTAATCCTTGACAAATTGCTGTGGTACATGAGGACTGAAACAGTGGGACATGCTGTTGTTGGAAAATAATCAGCGTCAACAGTTACTCCACTTTGTGTCAGGTTGCATCACACCACCCTGTTACTGATTATTTTCCTACAGCAGCACGACTCATTGTACAATGTGTTTTATATTTTACTTATTGTGGAAACCAATAATAACTGAGAAAAAAATAACGAAACTGATTAGCAATAGCTATTACAAAGTGACAGTGAATTTTCCCACTGGTCACGTTTTCCACACACACACACAGCCTGTAGGTGTTTATCATAAACACACACCCAAGGTCAGTGTGTTATATCCCTGACAAACACACACATTACATACTGTATATCTGGCCAGTTCACTTTTACATTTCCCGTCTAGTTGATACAAGTCTTACTGAAATACCAACAATATACTCTTATGCACCAAATGTTTTAGTGTTATCTGTATTATATTTTATTTACGTCCTCTCATAGAGCTCCAAGACAGAAAGCACCTTTCTCACTCAGGTGAATGCTTGAAGTGAACAGCGTTGGTCATGTGACCAACTACACAATGGTCACATGACCTTAAAATTAGACGTATATCTTTAAAAAAAAAACAACAACAACCATAAATCTGTGCAGAATAAATACATAGGTTTCAGTCTGGATTGTGACCAAAATGGATTTATGGAGCTTTTGGTGTGGAAGTGTGAGCTTTTGGATGGCGCTTACTTTTGTAATATCGCGCGCGATCACAAGATGGCGCCAAAACGCTGCTCTCTGATTCGCCTCAAACACAAACATGCAGTGCTTCGAGACATACTTTTTGTGTAGTATGATATGATATTTTTTTATATGATATGATATGATATGATATGATATGATATGATATTATGTAAAGTAGTGTATTTCCACAATTTTAAAACGGTTTCACTGTGCATTAGCTTATCAAACTTGGCCAGTTTTTACTAAATAAAATTTAAATTGATTTAAATTCTTCATTTAAACACTGAAACAAAGAATGATGCAATGTTAGTATTTAATACTTAATATTTAACACATAACTTAATAAATTTAAATTAGTTTGCCATAAGGGGGCTAAATTGTTAAAATATTAGCTAGCTAAAGTAATGTAGAGCTACTAGCTAAATGCTAGCTATATTATACTAGCTATATTTTAACTAATAATTATGTGATAAAACACAGCTAGCTTATTTTCTTAACCTTATTCAATTAGTAAAATGTATATGTCTCATAAATGTTTTTCTAGTAGTTAATATTTTTTAGTAAAGGCTCGAGCCGTGGAGAGCACTTTTATGGTAAACTGATTAAAATAACTAATTAGTTAAACTAAATTAAAACATAAATTAAGGTGATGTGTCTGAACTGCTAAAATACCAATGTTGTATCACTCTTTGTTTAAACGTTTAAAAGAAGAACATTGAAAAAAAGTTTGATAAATTTTTTAAAAATGTAAATTTGCCACATTTTTGCCACAACTCATATGAAATGCAGATATAAAGAGTGAGAGAGTAGGAATTCTCAGCCTTACATGCCTCTCGCCTCTCACCCATAACCCCTACTAGCTCCTCTCCTACACTTTGTCAATTAATTAATTTAAAATGACCATTAAGGCAGTATAGAGAACTTATGATTAATTTTTCCAATATCAGCCGCTTCACAGAAGGCCTGTCGCACACCTGGGAAATGTATGATAATGTCTGATTGGACAGGAGGGGTTCCTCAGCTCTCCTCCCTGCATGCACTGCGTCTGAGTTATAGCCACGGAGGCCACCTCACTGTTTGGTGGTGTGTAATTTGAATACAGATTAGTTGGCCCCAGTGTTCCAGTGCTTTGGCATTACCATTACCGGGGACAGTAATTTGACTGATGAACACACAGGTTATCACAAGGTCATCACCTTCACCAATGCAGGAGGGGAAAAGTGCGTGGGCCGACCCTCTTTTGGCGCCACCCGTTAAGCCTTTCGATAGTGTAATTAGTACCTTTAATTAAAGGGTGAGATAGCTGATTGAATAAATCCGCTCTTAATGAAGCATCTGATTGTCCATGCTTATACCTGTGTAGCACTCGTGCCTTTTAACTTTCCTATTCAGTTTTCTTGTTTTTCCCAGTGTTTATTACAGCATAGGAATGTGACCATATTATGTAAACGTAATATAAAAAGGTAACCTGTAATATAAAATAACACTCTCTTATTCTTCTGTTTCTTCATGGGCTAACATCAGGCTACATCCATGCTGCGCTGGTTTGAAGGTGGGTGATAGAAAATCTGTGCAAGAGACACCTACATTTTCAAAAAGAAAAATGGCAGTTAATTATATGTATTTGTTATTCAGCACCCTTTCATGATCTGTACTGATTTCCACTGTGTAGTTAGATGTCACAGTGAGTGTGCATCTCAATTACTTGTCAAGTATTGCGCCATGTATATCTTCCCTAATCATTTCTTCATTTCATAGCGTTTAACGCACCTCTTGACTCAGGTGATCTTTTAATCCCCCTGGGCCATTATGTGTGCTGTGGAGACTCTCCCTCCCTCCCTTTTGATTATTTCGTCAAGGGCTTTATCAGTGTAAAGGCGAATGTTCTTCTCAGTTTTGTTCATATCCTCATCTTTAGTTTTGTTACATTTAAATTTAAATTGCAAAAAAATTCAATTCCTTAAATGACAAAATATTATTAAAAACTTTAACCATTACCAATATAAGCATCTAGAATGCGACTTTATCTTTTTGATATCCTTTCTATCCTTCTTACTTGGAGATAACAGCTTGTTATCTACTCCAAAATCCACCTCACATAATTAAACAGAAATGATCAACTGATAGAAATAAAAAAGTGGCCTCCTTGAGATGTCTGCCCTTCATTGCCACTGAAGCAAGTCATCTCAGCATTTTTTTTTCTGTGTGTCCAAGCGAGCAAAGCCTCCAAGCCCAAGTGACCTTTTTGCTTCAATTATGTGATTAGGGCTCAAAGTTGGTATGTTCACCCATCTCGCTTTGATCAAGTGCCATTTAGCTTTAAAGTGACTAGCAGGTCACATGGTTAAATTGATTACATTTATTCAGTACATTTCAGTGTTTTTCCATAGATTGACATACTGCTAAACGTAATTGCGCCTTAATTTTAATTGTACAATAGAACACGTTTGAATGGGTTTTAAGGTTATTAGGATAAGAAGCAAGTAACGAGATCCATGAAAATGCATGCAGGTAAGTGCTGCAGTTGAAGATGGAAAGACCTTGCTTCTTGAGAGTTATGTCCTGCTTATTGTTCTCAGTAAAATGTACTCGTGATTTATTTAACAGACCTTTCATTGCATTGAAAATCTCATTTCAATCATAAATGGCAGATCATGATTTAAGAATGCATTCTTTAATGGGCTTGCAGTGGTCAAATTTAAACTAACTCAATTAATCAGCACAACACTCAATACACCCTGTCTGAAACTCACTTAAGCAAACAAAGATCTTTTAATATAAATTTTCCACAAGATTTCTTTATTGATTTGGTGCAAAATGATTTGTGCGATACATTCTGTGCAATCAATAAAGGCCAAGTCAATAGTGTATATAAAAAATCATGACTCCATGGATGAAGTGTCAACCAACTTCAGCTTAGCATTGACCTGGAGTGTATACTACATAAGAAAATATAGTCATAAAAATCCAGCTGGAAAATAATTTCCTGAATGACCTGTTTGATGGGTCTGGCCAATACAGTGCATTTATTGGTTAACGAATAATGCAGACCTTTTATAACCTTAATGGTCATTATAAAATAAAGCTACAGTGGGGAAAAAAGCCAAACACCCACCTAGCACTCTGAGGGTTAGAATGCCTTTCTGCCAGACAGCAGCCTTCACTTCAATCAAAGGATGTCCTATTGACGTCTAACACATTTTAGCATTTTCATTTAGTTGACTAATTATCAAACCTTTAACAAATCATAGGAGACGTTGAAGGAAGGTGTGTGTCTTGCATTCGGGCTGGCGTTCTGTTTTTGGTTTCGGGACTGTAAAAACTGGAGTACAGTCAACGCATCTTTAATATTTTGCTCATATTTTTTCACTTTAGATGGCAGGTTTGTCACATAGGTTTGTACTATATTATACCTTTCCATTAAAAAAGCAGATTTTGTGGTTACTAAGAAAAAGAAAACATGCTTCCATAACTTTTAGTGATAACACATCAACTTTAGACTAAGGAATAGGAATAAAAGAAATGAAATATGAAGCCACAGCAATTTACCTTTCCTATTTACTATGACTTTTTTTTTTTTTTTTTT
>CM040981.1:7717093-7776031 GCA_022985145.1 Pangasius djambal | reverse complement strand
TTTTTTTTTTTTTTTTTTTTTTACAGAAAAATGCTGAAAGATAAGTGGATGTATGGCAAAAGGGAGATGTGTACAATTAGTACTTTCATTTGGTTTGGTCACTTGTACAGTAAGATGGCCTTTGATTTAATTGAGACTGCCACTATTTTATTTGTAGGTCTTACTGTCTACAATATAAAAAGGAATATTTTATGTCATCTGGCAACCTGGAGTACATATGGTATATCATGGGCAAATAAATAAAGTGTAGATACATAGAACAGTCCACAGCTTAACCTGTAAAAGTTGTATGACAGCACAATCCAACGTAATAAATAGTTAGCATTTTAAATCATATTAACTCAGTTACAGCTGTATGTTTTACGTTTGCTGGCTTCACATTTATCACCATGCATCACAAGGCAGTGAAACTATGGCACTTCATTAAACTGCTCCCATAGCAGGGTACTCAATCCCAATACACAAGAGACTGCACGATTTTATCAAAAGCCCCGGAAATTGAAGCCATCACTATAAGATGTCTGGGAATTAAAGCAGTAGAACCAGCCAAAGAGATAGACCTCCTACAACATAGATCTGTTTTTTAAGACATTATGCATTAAAGGCATCCTATCTTGAAAGATACTGTTGAGTTTAGAAAAATCTGTACTGAGAAATGTCTTGCCCCAAAAAGGGTTAGAAGTGGCTTCAGTGTGATAATGTGTGTTCCTGCCCCCACTTTGTCAAATGTTCTTGTGTGTCTAGAGAGCAGACTTGGATCTGTAACTACCGGATCATTTCAGATAGATACTGTATATCCCCTTGTTTTTGTTTCCTTCACAAAGTTGTATAAAATGTTATTAGTTTGCATTTGTTCAATGTAAAATGTGAAATGGAAGCAAAAAAGGTATTTTAAATACCATTGCATGTCAGGACAAATGAAATGGAATGGTTTCAAGCCAGTCATTTTCTTCTAGCAAACTGACTAACTGTAGAAGTACGGTGATTCAGGATTTCTTTCTTTCATGAATGGCATGCACAAAAGTCAGATTAGCGCTCTCTTAAATCACAGGAACATATGATGGGACTTCTTGTAACTAACCATTCATTAACCTAGTTAACCTAGCTTGGTTTTGCCTTAACTTTTCAACTTGCAGAGTTTTATTTAAAAAATTACAAGCAGACACAAGTTCCAAACACAATCTAATAGTGATATTTAAAGAGCAATGTTCGAAAAACAGATCAGAAACAAACACAGTGAAAGGATTATCCAAAACACAAACCAGTAAACAAGTTCGAGGTCAGTGATCTTAGATGGCATGAACGCATAACGGACGTTTTTTACTTTCATGTGGGCAGGAGCGGTCAGTCAGCTATGGATCATGCGGGAGAAAGTGAGGCCAAGCCCATTAACATGGGAGCGTACTGGGTGCTGTTCATTCATTATTCCATAGTGACTGTTTTATCATGGTTAGGATCATGATGGTTTAAATGACTAATTTGTTTATATTTTGGGAAATAGAAGTAACTAAGCTTGTTCAGATCGCAGGCAGGGGCAAACAAACATGATTACTAAGGAAGCAGGCAGGGTCAGTCAGAATTCCTTCTGGAGCAGGTAAACTAAAAAACAGTCCCACACACACTGCTGCTTTTAGCTGGTTATAAGTGCGCTGAATGCAAATGATTCTAATAAGTATTAGTGACAAACCATACTAAGATATGACTAAGATATTTATTGGACAGGTGAGGTATCATGTTGCAAGTCTGCTGTAACCTAGCCTGCCCCTCACTTCCAATGGAAAGCAGAGGACCTGATTCCTGCATAGAGAAAGAGAGAAACTGGTTAAAGTAGCTGATAAGTGTAAATGATACAAAAAGGATTTGTCTCAGTATCTTAAATGGACCAGTGAGGACTTTTCTGGAAGGTAGTTTCGGTCTGAGATGTCCTATGGACAGATACCATTTGGCCAGGGCAGTTACAAGAGTTTGAGGCTGACATTACTGATTAAAAAAAGGGCAATTGTAATATATTGATTTGTCTTTAGGATGGGATAAGAATGACTTCTGTTAGCCAGTCAGTGTGATTGGGGGTTTTCATACTACTTTTCTAGTAGACTGGTGATAGATTCCTGTTGCTGAGAAAACTAAGAGGTCCAAGGCATTAACACAAGTCAATCCGAGAATTGTAATCAAAGTTCATGGCTGGAATCAAAACACAGGTAGACAATTGAAAGTCAAACATGGGTGGGTTTGAGAACATGAATGACCAGGGAACTCGTATATCAGTGGGTTATGGAATTTGAATGCTAATGGGTTAGCGAGGCAATTTGGTGTCTTATGGGTAATGTATGCCAGTGGGTCTGACCGCACCACCATGTCTTGCTCTGAACTGGGTGAAGAGAATGCTTCCAGGCAGAAGATATCCTTGCCTCTGGCTGGCATCGTATTGGGTTCTAACCTTAATTTTAAACCCAACACTATTGTCCCTAATTTGAAAGCTTACTTTGTCCTCCTACTGCACTGGAAACTCGGTCTCTAGCCAGTACAGTGTCACAGAAAGTGGATGTTAGAACAAGATTAATATGGGGTAAACTACACTAAGCTAGAGTAAGCTGATTTACAACTCCCTCTGTTGCCCTATTTATATTTGCTTTTTCGCAATCTAAATAGTGTGAGGCTTATATAACTCTGACTGCTAGAGTTTAATAATGCATTTATTTATTTATGAAGTATCTATTTTTGAGTATTTTTGTGTTCTGTTAACTTGGGACTTTAGAATTGAATTTGTTTCATGTGTTGTGTTGATAGAGCTGTTTTTCTGAGCTACAGTTAAAGAAATTTCTCACAGTTAAACTAAGACAAATCTTACTTGTCAAAATCTTGAAGATGTCAGAAAAATACCAAAAGTATGACCAAAAGTTTGTGGACACCTGACCATCACCCATAAGTGGACAATTGTATAGAATGTCTTCGTGTGCTGTAGCTTTAATAATTCCCTTCACTGGAACTAAGGGGACCAAACCTTAGTTCCAGAATGACACTGCCCCTATGCACAAAGCGAGCTCCATGAAGACATGGTTTGCCAAGATTGGAGTGGCTCAAGCCTGGACCTCAACCCCACCGAACACCTTTGGGATGACCTGGAACGCTGACTTCAAGCTCCAAAATCTAGTGGAAAGTGAAGGCTGTTATAGTAGCAAGGGAGGAAGAACTCTGTGTTAATGCCCATGGGTTTGGAATGGGCACATATCAGTGTCATATAGTGTATTTATGGCCACTTTTGGCCATATAGTGTATTTTCTATGTATCTCAATGCTGCATATCTATCAAAACAGCAAGCAGTAGTTCTGGACAATGCACTGTTACAAGCCGTGTCTTTTATTTACTTATTTCCTAACATGTACTATTCATATTAATTTCCTTCCTGACAGAGTGCTAGTTGTTTTACTGACACCAGTATCAAATTATCCCACAAACATCCTCATCCTTCTTGGTATAGAGTGAAGGCTTGAAGGAGCATATCTCATATCTCATAACTCTCATATCTTCTGATTTTAAAGGATACCACAAGGTCATGACAATTTAATAAAACAAAAAACATGGATGTGCCTTTTATCATCTCTTGTAAAGAGACCCTTTTTCAACACTTCATAGTATGTTGCTTGTATTAACTGGAAAAAAGGTTACAGTGTACTCCATTGATTTAACCACCTGACCTAAGTGAATATACCTATAATCCAGGACGTACATGTAAATTGAGATCAAGTGGATGATGCATAAAACCACTATGCAGAAAAAAGCCTGCCTGTAGTCTCTCGCCAGGATATGAGGTCCTCCTTCCGGAACAATGACAAGGAAAATTTTTAGAATGGGAAGTATTATATTCCTCATCTAAATGAAGAATGGCCAGAGATGCATAGGTGGCAGCATCAATTCATGTTTGAAAATACACACCGGAATATTTAGATTTATGGTTCATTATTAATTGCTAGGTTTAACTTATTCATATTTTATGAGGCGGAAAAATAATAACCTAATAAGTTTCATCTGTCTAGGTAAGGTCAGACTGACATGGGACTCTCCGTTTGATATTCAAAATAAAGATGAGCCTTTGTACTGACATCTCTATTGCTTTTATATTTACATATACATGACTAAAATGCATTTATATGTTTAACTCTACAGAGAGAAAATGAGCTTTACAGAAATCAATGTTTCAATACCCTTCCAAAGATTATTATTTGGGCCTTCTTCTTTTTTTTCTTTTTTTTTTTTTTTATCTTTGCTCATTCATCACTTCAATCATTTCAGTATTTTCAAAATTTTCATTGGGTTCTGTTCTTACCAGAAAACTTCCTGTACAATAATTTGCCACTTGCATGTTTCACTATTGGTCCAGTGTCCTTGTTTGATATGTGGTCTTATATTGGTATCATAATTCTTTACTTTTAGGTCTCTGATCTAACAGGTGAAATTGTATGAGGTAAAATGTACCTCAATTATGTTTTTTTTTAAAAGGTTTTTTTTGTCTTTACAGATTTTCACAGAAATTATTTTTATACTTGTTCGGTTTTCATATTGCTTACTGTATGTGAAAGACATGGAACTTTTAAAAAAAACTTGTTCGTTTATGTCAATAATTTATTCATTTATCTTCAGTAAACACTTTATCTTGGTCAGGGTCACAGTGGCTCCAGAGCCTTTCGCAAGAGAACACACTCTAGATGGAACAACTGTGCATCACACACTTCCACACCTAAGGGCCATTTAGAGTAAGCACCTTCACAGATACACGAAAAACATGCAACATTTCACACCAATCATAACCAGAACTCAGGATTAAACTGAGGACTCTGGAGCTTTGAGGTGACAAAGCTATGCACTTCACCATCTTGCTGCTCATAATCATAATTCAGAGTCAAAATTCCATTAAATTTACCAAATTTGCAAAATGCACCACAAATAGGGTTATCTGTAGACTCGTTCTTCTCCTTTTGTTCTATGGGTTCTTGTCATCAGCTGACTTCCTAGTGACAATTGGTTATTATTGGTTACTATTTTAATTGTGATTGTATGTGCAGTGAAAACAAATACATTTGAGCAGCGCGAACCTTGTTATAATCATTTCCAGAGCACATAGACCTGACCGTGTGGTCCAAACCATAATTAGACTACATTTAAGATTTTAAAGATTTAGACTACATTTAACATTTATTTCTAAGTAAAGGAAAATCTTATTGGATAATCCACTGGATAATTATATTAATATTCTGAGTCACTGTTTTAGGAGGATTACATCCATTATTCCAGACTTTATGCTTCAAACCATGATTCACTGGCAAAGGAATGTATTACTTGATGTCTATAATATTTGAGGAAACTGAGAAAATGATATTGCTACTGCATCTGATTTCCAGACTCTTATACAACAAAAGGCATGGATATTTAGACATGACTATTGTGTGAATTGGAAACCAGTGGTCATTGTGGGTGACTGTTTCTCTGGAGGTCATGAGTTATGCTCCTATATTCTCTTTGGAATTTAATAGTTCCGGCTCTGTTGCCCCCACCATCCTTAAATGGATTGGTAAAACTGTTAATTTGATCAATACTCAATTTTTTTCACCTGTCTCTTTTTTCTCTGCTAAACAGTGATAAGCGGTGGTGGGGGGGCGTGCGGAGTGAATTGTCAGATTTTTTTTTTCTGCTCTCAGCGGGCCCCTCTGCCATTTGAACTGATGTAATTTATACCACAGTAGTGGCTCTGCAATTACCCTGTCTATTGCTGTCGACAGTATCTCCCTATCTTTTAAATGGATCCAGCTTGACTCGTCCAGCCAGGCAAACAGTACAAATGATGCCATTCCTCATGCTGCAAGTCCTAAAGAGATAAGTTCCTTAAAGAGCGGCCCATTTATCAGCAGATACAAGCAGGATACTTACAAGCCTACTCTGTTGTTTGGGCATTTTGACAGTCCAGCAATTTTGGGAGGTGGGAGCAAGCAACTTTTTTTTTTAATCGTCCCACTGGGGATGTCAATAATAGATTTATTTGGTAAGGCTGGCTGATCAGGATAGGGGTCTTTGGCCTTATTGTTGTCTCTGACCTGATTGTCTTCTTCCAAACCTTGTGAACCAGCTTGTAACTGAGAAATGTAAGCTGTAAACAAAAAGTGAAGGAGTACGTGTGCAGCATAACTAAACCCGTTTAAAGTTTTTAGGAATATTTGTCAGAACTACAGAATCATTCTGTTCTTTAGAATGACACTTAAGTGGAATAATTTATCCCACAAATGGACAAATGTATTCATCTTTAAATCTTTTTGCTTTCCAGGAGGGAGAACAGATGATATTTATTTTAATTAATATCGATGATTTATATTGGTGGTGATTATATTGAATAGTAAATGTTTTCCATATGAAAGGCAACTCAACCATTTTAACGTAAATCATAGTCTGCTGTAAAAGATGTCCAAAACAGCTTGTGCTGAGACCAAATTTCAGTGGCCTAAAACTGTCCTCTGAATAGCTCCAAGCTGTCCAAAACTGTCTGCACACTTCTTATGCAGAGAGTACACATCCACTTTGGATGAACAATATGAAATTAAAATCAACAAAAGATAGTCTGAATTAATTTCAGCATTTGATCAGTTTATAGTGTGACTGCACACCAGGCCTCCTCAACCAATATCAGTGCCTGACCTCACTAATGCTCTTGTGGCGGAAAGGGCAAATCCCTACAGCAATGCTCCAAAATCTAATGGAAAGCCTTTCCAGAAGAGTGGAGGTTATTATAACAGCAAACGGGGACTAAATCTGGAATGGGATGTTTAAAAAGCAGGTGTGATGGTCAGGTGTAAGGGCTGCACAGGCTAGCAGTAAAACTAAAATACAATGCACTCGATGAAAACCTTATTTCAGTTTTCCTCATGCCCCTAAAACTTCTGAATTGAAGTTCAATTCCTACAATTCAATTCCTAAAATTATCTATCATTCAGACCATTTAAGTAGATACTCTTTTATTAATTACAGATAGCCCTGTTATTCAGGGACAGTGAGAATTTTAGTGTTAGTGCTCATATATTTTGATACGTCTAATAGTTTTCAGACAGACAACCCAATTTCAGGTTACCTAACTTTATTATGTGTAACATACTATACTTTCTGGTTAGACAATGACTTTTCCTTTAACAATAAAAAATATGGTCTAATTCATAAGTGTGCAAGAGGTAAGAATGAAATCTATCTGTGTAAATTGCATGAATTAGTTCTTCACTGCAGAAGTAGATGTTTGGTTGCATGGTTTAGAAAACTTTTCTGGGTCATAGATCATTGCTGTTGACTTCAGACATAAACCAAACCAAAAAGTACCCAACACTGACAGTGCATCAAAATTTTAACACCACACTATAAGCTGTAGCTGATGACTATCAAATGTGATTGATGATGCGCAAAGCCTAAGCCAAGTAAATGGGAGCTTTAGCATTCACTGCAAATTAATTTCTACTGTCATTTGATACTCTGGAAGTCACCGTTTGATGTTTTGCTTCATAATTAAGCTAATTGTTCAAGCAAAATTAGATATCACACCCATTTTGGCATACCAAAGTTATTTTACTTACCAACCTCAGGAAAAAAAAAATTGCAAACTTAAAACTAACTAGTTAATTATAAATTGTAAAGTATAGCAAGGCTTTATTATGTTATGTATAGCACACAGGTTATGTATAGGATGTTGTAATGTTGCATGAGACTTTTCCTGCTATGGAATATCATCCTGTCATTTTTTCCCCCCTGAGCTCCACCACAAGGTGGAAGTCAGGATTAACAATTGCCTTCGGGCATTTAATGCACAGATATTTCTTATCGATAGGCTTTAATTCAACTTGTTGCCAAAGCACCTGTCTCCCATACCTTCAGTGGGGTTTCCTTTCTGAGCAAGAAAACTGATTCTGTAGCTGTTCATGAGTAGACAGTCACAATGGCCTCTCTCCATTATAGTTAATTGAGTTTGTCCCTGGATGTCATCAAATGGGATTTCTTATCTGAACCAACAGGGATCTGAGAGTAGACTACATCTTCTGCAGCCCCTCTGTGTTCATCTCCCATCTCACTTGTGAGGCTACAGCATGCTGCAACTTAAAAACAGATGCAATAATCAATTAGTAATCAAACAATAAATACAAAGTATACTTATGCATGTTTAATTATATTTTGTATACGTTTTGTTGAAAGAATACAACATATATATATTTTTTTGTGTGTGTGCATTGTGCATGTTTGTGGATTTATGGTTCTGTATTTGTTGATATGCATGTGGTTGATAATTGGTTTCCAGGCGTGGATGTCTTGAGCCCCCTGCACAGATGCACAGGTCCCTTTGCACAGCCTCAGTTCCCTTCCAACATCACCGTCCATGATTTGCATGCAGTGTTTGTCTTTGCTAATCACACCCTGCTCTTTCAACAAGATTTGCAACATCAGAACATGGCTGTTCATCTAATTAAGGTGCTAATTGAATTAAATGGCTCTGGTAATGAGCAGATGAGCAGCATAAAAAGCAAAGAGTCAGAACAGGCTAATTAACAAAAGAGCCTGGCTTAATTATAACACTTAAAATACATGCAGCTCTGGCCTCCCGTATTGTTAATTGGTGCAGGGGAAAATTTATGATAATTGGTACAATAATAATTGGGGACATATCCAAGCCTGCAGACATAATTAAAAAATACGACTACCATGAGCTGGTATTAATTGATGCTTGAGGTATTTTAGCTCCTGTGTTTACAGGTTTTGATTTTTTTTTTCCTTGTCTTTCAACTAATCTACTATAGTCTCTAGTTACAATAGTTTGATAGCGTTCCAAATTGAGATTGTGCTTTTTAAGGAGGTGAGATCACCTCATCATTATTTTTATTTTCCAATTTCCTTAAGTCATTTCTTACCATTCAGGGCTGTATCGTTTTTGTTCAGGCTTCATAACAATAATAATGGTCTCCATGCATTATCCTCCAAACTAATAAGAACAGATCTGCCGGACTGTATCAGCTGTAACTCTCTTGGGCTGTGTGTTACAGCGCTGCACACTTTGCACTATGTCCCATTGCATTTTCAAACCACAATGTAGAAATTCCTAATGCTCATGAAATATAAGAGCACGCCTCATTTACAAAAGTAATTTGGATTTAGGGCAGTCCCCCCTCTCATGTAGACTGCTACTCTCTTTCTCCATCTCTCTTTCTCTCTCTCTCCCTTCCTTCTTGGCTGATGGAGTGATTAGAGGTTATGAGAGCTGTTGGAGATTAGTCAAGCAGAGAGAGTATAAATTGGCAAGGATGTTTTATCAGAGCATGTCACAATATATGAAAGCAGATGTGCATGCTTGGAGCTGCTCTCCCACATTACACTTGCCGAATAATTGAGATCTTTTTTATTCCCACAGATTACTGCTCTCACTGATCCTGCTGTCACATCAAAGTGAGCACTTCATTCGCCTTGTATGCACGCCAGATCTATTTTGCTTTCATAATGGGCTGATATTACCGCTGAACAAAGAGGATGAAGACATCAGTGTGATAGATAGGCAAAAGATTAAATGGGATCTTTATGACTTCTTTGATCATCAGTTTTGACTACATGATCAGATGAGCCAAGTTGGGTGCTGATTTGTTCTTTATTAGACGCAAACATTAGCCAGAGTCACCCAAGCTTGGGCTGATGCTCCTCATTTAAGGTGGAACTTGACAGTTAGCCCCTTCATCTTATTTATGGAATGGAAAATAAGCACATGCCTTTTAACAATGCTTCAACAGCACTGTTTTTGACTGTGTGATGGCAGAAAAAACCTTAGGCTCCACAAAGTAGACTGTGGTGAAATGTTACATGTTATGTATTTTTATCATTTTAGAATGAAAATAATATACAGAATATAATCTTATATCAAGGAAGATATAGTATTATGGGTAAAATAAATAAACAATTTATTGTTTTATGTTTCATGTCACTCTGTTCTTTTGGATAGACTACTTTCACAATTTGCATTTTCAAATAGTTGATTAAAAGCTTGGGATGTCTAGGATTAAGATTGATTTAAATATTATTTAGCACTCATCACTTCCTTCTCATGCTAACCTAGAAAAACAAGGGGTCTAATACGTGGGCCTATGGCTCATGCTGCACACAGTCACACAAACACATTAACCCAGTCTCCTGCCCACACCAAGCACACATTCCCTCAAACAGAATCTGAAAATCCACCTTAAAATGGGCTGGATAAATGAGATTTTTTCCTGCTATGCATATCAAGGCTTGGGCACTCAGCACTGACAGATACTAATGTCTGAATCAGCGTCCCAAACCAAACTGGGCCGTTGCTCTTGTTGGCCGTCGAAATGTCACCTGTTCCCATTCAGCGATTTGCATAATGCAAAGTTTCTCACTCGTAAAATACAGATTAAGAGGGGAGATGGGGAGCCATTCGTAAAGCAGAGTCATTTCAGAGCCTTAGCCCCTAGTGATTAACTCACTCACTACCATGGCCGCTGAAATGTTAACTCTAAAGTATTAATTACATGCCTACAAACCAGTCGGCCGTGCCATAATGACCTCTGCTTGCCGGAGTGCATGAGTGCATGTGTCATAATCACAGTGTGAAATAGCGCAGCACATGAGTACTACCTGCTCTGAATGGTACTGGTGTTTCAGGAAAGGTCTTTAAGAGAGTCTGTGGTGAAATCTGAAATTATACTTTGAGGGGTTTTTTTTGTTTGTTTGCTTTGCATGTAGGAAACAAAGAGAGCTCCACATTGCCCAAAATGTGATATCTTGTCACTTGACAAATGTAAAGGAGAATCTTTGCTCCTGGATCTGCATTTGGATATTTTTATCTCAGAAATCCCTTTCTTGTTCTTTATTATGCGATTTAGGATAACCTTCATCGTCAGGATTTGCATTCACATGTAAAATTCTTTGCTGGTAGTTTGAAAAAAATTGTAGTTGAAGGCTACGTGTGATGTGTGTGTATGTTTGTGTTGGGGGGTGGTTGGCTATATTAATAAATTATTATAAAAATGAGTTATTTTGATATTACTAGAAATCAATAAGTTATCTGGAGATGAAGTGGGATCTTTTGACTGGTGTTTTTGAATTTTCTTTCAGCCTTGTATAAAAATCAGCTTTATTCTCATCTCTCGCTTTCAGTCAGAACTTGGAGAAATTATGCTGTCAGATCTAATCACGGTGTGAACCTCTGAGGTACTTATGAGGCGTCGTCCCAAAAGTGCCGTACTGGGACCTCACTTGTCTTCTTGACAGCCTAACAATGGCCTTATTCAGAACTCCCATGGATGGCCTGCTACATACTAAACACATGGAAAAGAAGTGTGGAAGAGGGATCATGAGGAATGGAGTGCAGCTTTGTGTGTGATAGTGACCATTACGAATGCTCTTCTGCAGCTTAATGCGACTAATTCCGAGTGCTAAGTGACATCTGACTGCAGACTTCTGAAATGGTAGCCTTATTAAGGCATAGTGAGACCTTCCATCCCTGGTACTGCATGCAAGGATTGCTGCCGCTGCAGCGATAACGCTCGGTGACTGATAAAGTCGAGCAGTAATGGCTTTTTACTAATGAGAAAAGTGTCGCTGATTATGACGAATAGCCTTGGACCAACAGGCTAAGCTGCTACACAGGCCTCCAATTGTTAGCGAGGCGGGGTTTTGCATTTCATTACGGCTTCACTGATGTACAGCCTCTGCCTTCACTGTGTTGTGTTTACTAACAGCTTGCAAACTGTTCTCTAACAGATTGCAACTGTTGTTACAATTTTATGTAGCCTCACGATTTCCTACAGCAGTGTTTCTCTTAAAAATTATTCTCCGGGTGCGTTGCGTATCTAGTTTTGGTATGATTGGTTGACTTTGGCCCGAGTCCCATGGAAAATGTGCATGCCTAAAACAGCAAAGGTTATATTACGATGAAATTCATCCACATTAACAATTTAGAGATGTTGGTATAATATAGTAATAATTTGTTAAAAGAATGTTTCCTGTGAGTTAGTAGAGAATGTCACAGAATTAATGCTCATAAAGTACTTTTCCAGTAATGGTAAAATTGCACACATTGTGATTTCCTGGTCTCATATGAGACTATATGTGCCAACTATAAACTTGTGTTAGAATTACTGAGCATGTATTTAACTGATTCATTTATTGTTCACTATTATGGTGAATCAGTTTATTTGAATCAAGTTATTGCTTGGACTCTGGATAGCCGTTTAAAAGCTTGATGCATTTCAACAAATGGGTCTTTTGAGCAGTAGTTCTGTTTATTAAGCTCATTTAGCCTTTTTTAACCTCCTCTTAGCATGTTTACCATGAAATAATAAATGGGTCTGTGGAAATTTGTAATAAATCAATTCATCACACACAGGCAAGCATCAATTAATCACAGTGTCATGTATAATTTTGGCTGTATAAATCATATATGTGTATTTCAGAGCAGATGACTACACTTTTTAGGGTTTCTTTTACTTAAGTATACTAATATAGAGATTCATACTATTTCTTTTGTACTATTCTGGAGTAAGGGAGAAGAATTATTGAAAGAAAGCCAATCTGAAATGTTTGGTTATCTGTTGTACTATGCTTCTCTAGTTGCAATTTGGTTATACAGAAATATTCTGGGCTTCAGCCTTACCACTAGTATGTTAACTTTACAACACCTTTATTTTTTATCAGTGTTAATCAATATTTCCATTGGTATGGGTTATTTCGTTTCTTGCATTCTTGACAGGTTTTAATAAAAAAAAATTGTTTTATTACCAAAAACTGTCTTATTCTTGAGTCTGTGTATCATAAGCAATGGATGTGGCTCAACATGGTGTGTATGTACACTACAAAAGGCTGAATAGTTGTTCTATAAATATTGTAACCGCCCTGTGGAGATGATGTAAGTCTCTCTGTGTAACTTCACTTCACAGAACTGGTGCTTGTGTTATGCAAGTGTTGTGGCATGCTATGTGTTTTTTGACCTGGAGGTATATTTGAACAGATTGTTGTAGCCCTTCAGATTCCAGGGTTAAACAAATACTCAGCAGGCTACTGTTTGAGCGATCACTTTTGGCGGGTAACCGACGCATACATTACAGCTGTATTAGGGGTATGTGCCTGTCGTTGCCATTACAGGCTTGCACTTTGGGGAGCGTGTGTGCAGTGAGGGTCAGAGAAGAGGGCAGAGCTCATAAACGTCCCTGAAAGAAGGCAAATAATGAAATCCCTGATGTGGAACGGCCGTTGAAAAGCTTACTTATGTAAATAAGGCTGGGTTCATTTGCATAAGCAGGTTCGAATAGTGTGATACTGGACCAATACACACCATTCACTTACATTACTCTAGAAAAAATAATAATGCACATACTTAATAATTTGCGTACTCAAGTATAATTTTACATACAAATGTTTGAACATACATGCACAAGAACACACGCAGAGTCAGTATCAAAACTGTCATTGTTATTTAGCTCTATTGGCTAGTGGTTCTCAAAGTGGGATCTGAGGACCCCCGGGGGACTGAGACGCATATCCAGAGGTCTGTGAATTTTAAATTTTGTTACAGTGGTGGAAATATAACCCAAACCAAGAAAATATAAAGTTATATATAGAAAGTTTATATATGTATTATTTATGTCTTATGGCTGTTTACCCATACATTTAAATAATTAGTCTGATAATTGAATAACTGGATTGTGCTCATAAAACCATTGTTTTGATGCGGTCCTTGTTTTTGTTTACAGTTAAAAAGGCTGCAGAATGTTTGAGAACCTCTGCTATAGGCTACTCTGTGCTATGAGTTTGATTCTCTTCTTCTTCATCCCTGTGATCTGAATATCAACCCCGGCAGAAGCAACACAATATTAGCCGATCACGTTTGATAGATGAAGCATGGAAATTAGCGTCGGAGTTAAAGTGATAACTTCAACCACACACTAACATCCCATTATGGCAAGCTTAATTGATGAGCTCATTAGGATCATTATTAGAGAAATTGATTTCAAATAGGCACTTAAATCCAGCCTGCTAAAAAGGTGGAGGAGAAGCCTTCCACAGTGCACACTAAAGTAGCTAAAATACATAATGGAGCAAGTAATTTAATAGGCTTTGTTTAATTAATTCTTTGAATAGAACAGAATGCAGTCATTTAGTAAGTTGCTATATATGTAGTTAAAACATTTGCACCAAATCAACCCTCCAACAGCTTAGCAACATTAATGACTGCTCATTGTGTGTCCGCTACAATTTATTAATTAACCCTAATCTTAGACATTTAATTACTCGTGTGAAATGGTTAATTTAAATATCTACAATGTACTTCTTGATCACTACGCTACCGAATTGCATTGCTTTTGCATTTTGTCTTCATGGTCATTTTCTATTTCTGTATGAACAAAAGACACACTACCATTGCATCTTTGTTATTTCTAGCTTGATTTTACTTCTTACTGTGTAATTTTCTGTGTCTTTGATCCCTCTCAATTTTACAATAGCCTTTTAGTTTTATTACTCGGTTAAGGGGTGGACGCTCTCCATAAACTCTGTGATTGAAGCAATTATAGTGGCCTTTAGATTCCTCCGTTATTCTCTTTGTGTCCTGAATTTGTTTCCTCTTCAGGTTTATGATGATGTCATTCATACTTTGAAGATCTCATTTAGACCACAAGTGAAATTTAGAATCACAGCTTGTCTCAGATCACTTTGGCTCCCAACATTGTGAAAGAATGATTAACACGAGGAAGCCACTTTTTATATATAGAACTCACTTTTTATATATAGAACTTTGCTTGCCCAGCTGATGAATTCCAACAAAGTAGTTGGAAATGAAAAGTCATATGCATATATTCCATCTAAGTTGATTAAGGTCAAAAGCAGGTAGTAAACTGAACTGTTTTCCTACCTTCCTACTCTATTCATAGCTAGGTTTTTATTCATTTTAGAAATCGAATGGGTCAGATTTAAGTGAAGTCTGAAGATTTAATCAAATATCCGTGAGCCAAATTACCATCCTTGGCAAATAAACAAATTCATAATTCATATTCAAAGTGCTGAAAGAAATTAATCAATCAATGAAATGCAACCAGGGACACAGTGGCTTAGTGGTTAGCACTGTTGCCTTGCACCTCCAGGGTTGGGGTTTGACCTGCCTCCACCATGTGTGTGTGTGGAGTTTGCATGTTCTCCCTGTGCTTCAAGGGTTTCTTCCGGGGACTCCGGTTTCCTCCCTGAGTCCAAAGACATGCTTTGTAGGCTGATTGGCATTTCCAAATTGTCCATAGTGTGCGACTGTGCCCTGTGATGGGTTGGCACGCCGTCCAGGGTGTCCCCTGCCTTGTGCCATGAGTCCCCGCGGATAGGCTCCAGGTTACCCCACGACACTGTGTGGATGAATGAAAAGCAACCAAAATTATTCAATCTTGTCTGGCGCATTTTAGTCTTCATATGAAATGATTTGATATCCTCACCAAGGTCCAAGCATCTTCGAAATAGCTTGTGTGTCCAAGACTCTGCATCTAAGTTGGCACTTATTGATGCCTCTTGTATGCAAATTATCATTTGCTCACAACACAACACAACGAGGCCCGCTCAGTATTTGAGTACTAGTTCTGTTTGTGAGCAGGCGATTGTAGATTTTGCTGTGTTTGTACAGATAAACTAAATTTGCAGCATTTTTAATGGTACCTTGTAGCACTGTTACTTTCTAGACTGAGGAAACCTCTGTTTCAGGGAAATTTGTGTGATTCACTGTAGACCAAGTCCAGCCCTAAATTTAACTGTAGCCCTAACAAAAACTGCATAAAGCCTAACTATAGCATCTTCTTATGGATCATCAGCAACTGGAGAAGTATCTATTCCACAAGACAGTCTTTAAAATGACATTCAGGTCTTTGAGAATTGTAAATGGGCGATTCTTCTGTTTACCTTTTTAAAGCTATAAGTAGTAGATTCGATTCTGCAATCTGGGAAGCATACTTTACCCTGTAACTTTCTTCATTTTGTTTTACTCGTACGAGTATTCAAAAGGAAGAGAGGGGAAAAAAATCCTCTCTTTAGACGTATAATAAAGATTGTTTGCCACTAGTGGGACATGAACCATTATTAAAGCTTTACTCCTTTTCAGGAGCACCACTAAATCTTGTGTGGTCTTCTCTAAGCCACAGGAAGTCCATCTCCAACTGTCCCCCTTCAGTTGATTCGATGTGTTTAAATTGGATCCTGGGTGCATTGATATTTCAGCTATCCATATTGTGCTCTGAGTAAGGATTACACGTTTAGAGGGAACAGATCGTTCGCTGGCATAAAGGTGGTCTCAGCTTGGCGGAGCCCTTATCAGCTGAGCAAAGACTCCCATGAATTCAGAACACTAAAATCCCATTTAATTGAATTTCTTTTTAGACATACAAGCTTGGAGTTTTTTGGCATTCAATTTAACTCGGCCTTTCGTGGCGCTTAAATTCCTCTCATCATAAAAGGGCAGGCCACAAAGGAACTTGCAAATACCTTATTTATCAAATAGCTTTTTTTGCACTGTCTGTCCCTTCCATGTCAGTTATTATATCATTTCAATGAATACTTGCTGGAAATGGGGTTATCAGTGGAAAAAATATAAATTTCTTTCAAGGACTGATTTAGTGTGTTTAAAAAACTTGCTGGGAGGCTATTCAGGGCTGCGCTACTTTGCCGACAAGCAGCACATCATGAACGAGTGGTATAGCTGATGCTATCTCCCTGCTCTGATGTATGTAATGTAGTGGCACTGAGAGCTTTTGGAGTGTGGTGAGCTTCTGCTCAATGCGTGGCTCTTAACAAATGTGAAGCAGGTCACAACACGGTGCAGATTGTGTCAGCCCAGGCAGTTTATTCAGCAAGGCAGTGCTATTCATAACCTGTATCTCGCATTCACATGCCTAGAGGGAATATCATTTTTTTCACTTCCAAAAATGATAAAGAACACGCAAAAGTGCTGAGGTCCAGCTGCTGGAATACATTTGAATTAGTCTGGAATCAGAAAACTGTGCTCTCACTTACACCACCAGATGTATTGCCCTTCACATGTGATTTGTCATGTTTTATAGGTGAAAAAAGCAGCAGATCTTTGACTGTTGGATGTAAAATATAAAAATATTCTAGCATTCACTTTGTGAAATTTCTTTTTCTGTCTTAAATGGGTTGTATTTTGCATCCAGTATATGTTACTTTTGTTACTTTTATTCTTAGTTGTAACACAATAGAGTACACTTTTGTTCTCAGAGAGCATTTTAAATAACTATTAAGGCATCATATGTGTAGTCATTTAGTTAAGAATGATTTTGTGTGTTATAAGCCAGTCCTCTGTATACAATAGTAGAATGAATAATGCTTATTTTTTACAGTCTCAAAGACTATTGTAATTTTTTTGGTAAGAAAATGAACTACAACATTCTATAATTCCTTTAATTATGCATTTACACCTCACCACTTGGGTCCATTTTGTTGATGTTTACTCTCCCTCCGTTTTGAAAGTATTTGTCTTGCTGAATGACTTCCTCTTTAATGAAATCCTTGACTGCTTTAGTGTGGAGTGTGATTTAAGCACGTTGCGGATGGCTATGATTCAAAAACTTGGTTCTGCCTTAGCACTGCACCTTATCTGAAAGCTCTTCATGCACAGTTGGCCAAATGACACTTTAATGGCCCACTGTAAAGGCTACTTATTTGATACCTGTATCCAACGGCTAATGATGATAAGGTGGGGGTTGAGAAGAAAGTTAGTGGGTAGACAGACACTGTGTCTTAAATGGCCCCAGTTTACTATTTAACGTTGTATATTCTATATTACTTCATATTTTCTTATATAACTGTTTGTGCTGACTTTGTGTACAAATTTGTACACTATAGCTGGAACTCATGTTCACTAATTATTTATTTTCGCTAGTTATTGTTTAAGGTATATATATGCATCTAAATTTATTGTCTTTGAGGCATTTGGCAAATGCTTTTATCCACATTCCACATTTCTCACGTGTAATTAGCATGGTGCATCTATGAAGGAGCTGCTGAAAACCTTCAAGCTTGTACAATGAGATCAGCCAACACCAAACAGGTGAATCACACTTTGTTGTGCATCAGATCACTTTTCTGTCTTAATCCACACAAATTAATACATCTAGTGAAATACAGTGACACTTCATGTTGTAGACTTTTTTTTTTGAAAATGAGCGAAGATCACTAATAAAAAGGTTCTTGCTTACAAAGTGCCAGATAAACTAAATGGTGATGACAGTCACCTTTTAATGAGCAATGACTAGTGATTAGTTTACAGCTATAAATATGTTTTAAGTATTTATGTTTTGTCACGCCCTGGTGCTTCACATTACCACTTCTGACTAGTATGTTTGTTGTCAACATTTTTTAAACAAGACATGTTGTCACTTCAATAATCAGACCAAAGGGGATATAAAAATAAATAAATTAATTAATTAATTAATTAATTTTAAAAAATAATTTAAAACCCTATGAAAGTCTGTGAAAAATCTTCCCTTTCTCAGTGAGATGCCTTCAGCTAAATAATATATATAGCTGCATGTGGTTAGCTGCAACAAGCCTCAACAGAGCATCTGCTACAGAGGCCATGGTTCATGTAATGGTTCATGTAAATTCACTGAACTACAGTCAGTTTTTTCATACACTGATTTGTTGTGCAACAGCATTTTTAGTGCTCAGTATAATCCACTGAAATACTTTGCTGGGTTTGCACCCAAGCAGTGGTCCACCAGTTGATGACCCCTGATCTAGAGTAAAAAGACAAGTAGCATCACCTCCCTGGGGCCAGCAGCAAAAATTTAAACAAGCAGCCCAGCCCCCACTACTTTATTTGTCTGCCATCTTGGCCTCAGCTAGATGACCTCTAGATGACCAGCTAGATGGCCTCACCTTGTCTTTTTCCAGTCTTCAACTGTCCAGTTTTGTTGAGTCTGTGCCCATGACGGACTCAGATTCTTGTTCCTGGCTGACAGGAGTGGAACTTCTGCTGTGGGCTGCTGCTATTGTAGCCCATCCACCTCAAAGTTTGATGCTTTGTGTTTTATGAGATGCTTTTCTGCTCACCGTGGTTATAAAGAGTGCTTATTTGAGTTACTATAGACTTCCTGTCAGCTCAGACCATTCTACTCTGTATTTTGTTTTTCGCACCATTCTGTGTAAACTCTAGAGACTGCTGTGTGTGAAATTCTCAGGAGATCAGCAGTTTCTGAAATACTCAAACCAGCCCATCTGGTACCAGTCACTGAGATTACATTTTTTTCTCCATTCTGATGTTTGATGTGAACATTAACTGAAGCTGCATAATTTTTTGCATTGCACTGCTGTCACATGATTAGATAACTGCATGAATATGCAGGTGTACAGGTGTTCCTAATAAAGTGGATGGTGAGTGTATGTAACCACATAAAGGTCAAAATATATACCACATAAAGGAATAAAGGTCACTTTAAAAGGTAACAGCATGGAAAAAGAAAAGGTACATGTGGACGTATTTAGAGGGAAAGTGCATAGCGTGATCTACATCAATGTTCAAGAGTCAAAAATAGACTTCTTACATATTCACAATTTCTATAAATGCATTGTTAGACCAAGTTATTTTGTTTTTGTGATTTTGTGAAGGTGGCAATTTGAAAAGTTACAGTGGCTCAACCTCTCATGCTGGTGGTACCTTTTTACTGATAGTATGACAAAAAAAATATCAAAGGCATGTTGTTTAATTCTAGGAGGAAGAAATATTCAGGCTTGAAGTTGATTATTAATATTCAATATTTCAGTTAATATTGAAATTATATTTTCAATATTATTTTTAATCATAAACATCAGAATAAACATGGTGGTTCAGAATTGGGTATGGTATGTTTACATTTTATGTTCTACATTTGTGAGGAAGGAGAATTTCTGTGGCATCTAAAAGCATGTAATAAATAATCTCAGGTCAAGGACAGTCTCAGCATGTGCACCTTTCAGTGAATTTCAAAGCCTCTCCAATATCATGGTGCCCTAACATGCTCTCTGTGAGTGAACTGACAGAAACAAGCTGCACGCCAACACATTAATGCCACTAGTATGGCGTGCTCCCCTGGTGCAAACCTAAGTGATATCCACATCATTGGCCAGCTCTGTTATTCAGCCCCAGGTCAGTGACTATCTAAACTGACCACATGCAGCACCATGGAGAGGCTTGGCCAACAGTGGAAGCCCAGTGGTCACCTCATCAGTGTCTAATGCGTTCGCTCACCTTCAGAGAAAGGAGGCCGAAAGTCTATGAATTATTACAATCCCAGTCAATCTTGGCATGCTGGCAGTGAGCTCTGAAGTGTGAAGGCTTTTGTCTGCTGTTTAAGTTACCATGGAAGATGAAATAGTCACAGCGCCACAGTGACTTGGCCCGACACTCCCTTATCGGCCCCAGCTTGTATCTTCTATCTTCAGAGAATGTTTTGTCTTTTTACGTGCTATCACCATTGTATAAATGGAAAAATAGGAATCTCATTTCTCTCACTTGGTTTTTGGCCTGCCCTTTTTCTTTTGCTCATGATGGAAGCGATGCCAAGAAAAGGTGAGCGGGTGGCACTGTGCCAGACTACAACAGTGCATCACTCACTGTCTTCTCAGTGCCAGTCACCTGGTGCCATGCCTTGGCAGACACAGAAGATGAAAAGAGGAGCCATCTTTACCATCTACCCTTGATGGCAGTGCTTTCTTGTTTACACTTTGCATTGTACTTAATAGGTTGTAGTTTGCATTAAAACTTATGCACAGTGATTGCATGTAAGATATGGAATCATTTCTAAATGACAGGTAATAGAAATATTAATTGTGATATTGTCTACACACATGCGCACACTCCGATGTCATGCAACACAGCTATTCCTTACGGTGAATAATCTCAAATTGGATCTGCACTGTCTTTTTTTTAATAATTATCTGTAAAGCCTGGTCATTTTGAGGAAAATAATTCAATAGTCATGAAGCAGAAATAATAGCCCCCATGGCCTGTGAGGTTCTATATCTCTGTGTGGTTTTAACTTTATCTCTATCTAGTAAGAGCCCAGTGCATCCTGATCTCTAGTATAACAGGAGAAAGTTTGCCATTAATCTAGGTCTGCCCAAGGCACTGTTTGCATGCACCCACTTTTGGAAGATGCATCTCTCTGATTTGTGTCAGAGTGGAAACATGGAGTTTCTTTCTTTTAGTCACCAGTTGACGACCATAGAAGATATATGTGTCTCATATAATTTACTTAGAATTCACCACACAGTAGTGTTTAGATGGTTTAGATAGTAGATGGTAGATAACATTTGGGATTTTTATTACAATCTTTGCTGAAAAAGCATGTCCAGATTCTACCATATGTTATATCTTAAATTAGTCAGTTATTAAAAATAGGCAGTTATGAGAAAAATAAGCAGAGATGAGTTTTCTATACTACGTTTATTTATGTATGTATGAGAACAGTGCAGGTATTACAGCCATATAAAAGATGATCTGATGATGTCCAACCATTTAGTAGCTGCTCATTTTCTTTTTTCAAAATGGATTTAACAAATGTAAGGAAAACATTTTTCCCTTGCTGCAGCATATTCACATAACATTAAACAAATATAGATTTAGCCAGAGGGCACTATTTCCTAGCCATGACTAGAGGCAGTAAGTTTAGTGATTTCATAAAAATTGATTCTTTGCTCAGATTACCGCATGATACAGGGGCACGCAGCGGGTGGTGTTGCTGCCTCACAGCTCCAGGGTGCCCAGGTCGATCTTGAGCTCAAGTTACTATCTGTGTGGAGTTTCGCGTGTTTTCTTGTGTGTGTAGGTTTCCACCAGGTTCTCCAGTTTCCTTCCATTTTCCAAAAACACTCCAGAAAGTGAACTAGTAACATTAAATTGCCCTTTGGTGTGAGTGAGTGTGCAAATGTGTGTAGTGCCTTGCAATGTGTCCCATCTAGGGTATATTCCTGTCTCAGTGGGACACGCAAAAATAAACTGTGTCAACAACAAAAACCAAATTTATTTGTTTTTCTATAAAAAAATGGTAATGGTATTGGATAAGTCTTAAGTCTTAGCTGTATTTGTTGAATTGGAGATTTTATGGTTAATTTAAAGTACTGCACTGACCGAATTGTATATTACTACATATTTTCTACTAAGGATTTTCCTTGGTAGACCCTGGTTGATAATATTTGTTATTATAACTATGTACTATTTTTCACCTTTAGGCATTATAATATGCCACCTTTTATCATTTTAGAATAAACCAAAACAAAACGAGTGCTTAAGCTCTTCAAAAGTACATTTATAGAATTTGTTGCATAATCAGGAGGACCTGTATGTAATGATACATTTCTTAACCTGTTCAAACTGAGGCCCATGGCTGATAAAGCCATTAACAGTTCACTTAACACTTCAGTGTTTTCAGTTAATACACCATTTGGAATTTAGGGTACATTATCATTAAAAGCTCTTTAGGCTCCCATTAAGTATGAATTGCTCTTGAGGACTCATATGATCATGGATTGCAACGACAATGTTTTCATACCTTCTCATGAGTGGTAGGATATTTTGCTCAGTGTACTTGAGAATTAAATCAAGTTTAATGCAATGCCATACCTATTGTTGATCTGTTAATATAAACTGTTAAAGTCAGAAATCATGTTGTAAAAATTCATGGTATTTTGTTAGAAATTAGCTGAACTAACATAAAAACAACAAAAAAAAACAACTATTCATATTTGAACGTGACTTCATTTAACAAGGTATACACTCACAAGCCACTTTAATAGGGATACCTTTACACCTGGTCATTCATGCAATCATCCAGTCAGCCAATCAGGCGGAAGCTGCGCAATGAATAACATGATGCAGATACAGTCCAAGAGTTTCAGTTAATGTTCACATCAAACATCAGAAAGGGGAAATGATATCTCAATGACTTTGACTGTGATGTGGTTGTTGGTGGTAGACAGGCTGGCTTGAGTATTTCAGAAATTACTGATCTCCTGGGATGTTTCACACACAACTGTCACCAGAGTTTACGCAGAATGGTGCGAAAAAACAAAAAACATCCTGTGTGAGGAGGATCTGCAGGCTGAAACACCTTGTTGAAGAGATCAGAGGAGAATGAGCAGAATGGTTTGAGTTGACAGGAAGTGTATAATAACTCAAATAACCACACTTTATAACGGTGGTGAGTAGAAAAGCATCTCAGAACACACAACACATCAAACCTTGAGGTGGATGGGCTACAACAGCAGAAGACCACATCAGGTTCTACTCCTGTCAACCACGAACAGGAAATCAGAGGGTACAGTAGGCACAGACTCACCCAAACTGGACAGTTGAAGTTTGGAAAAAGACCAGGTGATTTTCCCCATTCTGATATTTGATGTAAACTGAATCACTGCTGATTCACTGCTGAACTGAAGCACTGGACTTGTATCTGCATGATTTTATGCATTGTGCTGTTGCCACATAATTGGCAGATTGGATAATTGCATGAATGAGCAGGGACACAAGTGTTCCTATTAAAGTTGCCAGTGTGTGTATTTAATATGTGTCAAAGTGATGTAGGCCTAGTCTAAAAAATAATTCCTTTCCAGGATGTAGATATTTTGTGGAAATGTGCTTTGCTTAATTTGCTGTATGTGTGAGTAGCTTCTCAGATCCTGAACTTTAGGTCTTCCCTCAGTTCCTTCCCTGCATGTTTAAATGAGCTATGAGCAAAACCACATACTTTCTCTAAATCCTTTCAGCTCATCACATGTTCAAATGATCCGTGATATCGGCAGGTTTATGCCTGCTGTGTACCCAACCTTCTTATCTCCATATAGGGTTTTAGTCAATAAGCAATTAGCATTTTATGACAAACTGCTCACTAACATCAAGGGAGTTTGGCAGGTTGCCATCAGAGATGGTTTTTATAGTGCGATTCCAGTCAGGTCTGGGAGACAGAGGTCGATGTTTATTGCCATGGCAATTACATACCCTCTAAATGTCCATAAAAAATAATTTAACATGAGAGGCAATTAAGCTGCTGTTTACTCACTAACAAAGGAGGCTAAATGAGCAGGTAAATACTAAAATCAAGAAAGCATGTCCTTTACTAGTATTATACTGACTATATGCTTTCATACTGTATTTTCTGAGGGTTATGGTGTATTTTTAATCATTAGTGTGTCCCTTCAAATAAATTTTCCTAAGAACACAGAAATGAATGGCTTATTTGTCATATAATATAAAAGAGGAATAATAGTTTGAGCAAAAATTCTAGCATGGTTAAACAGAATATGGGTTAGTAGTTACCACATAGCATAGATGGAAGTGCTTGACTAAAACATTTGGGAAAATGTTTAAATGTAATCACTAACTACAATTACAAATGTGTATAAGTCTAGTCTTTTCCGCCCAGCGACCACCTCAGAGCCTGTACTGGTGGCAGGATGCAGTGCTAAGACTGTGGGCCACCTTATTTTCCCTCTCCTGGCTGGAGCTTGGAGCTCGGCTTTCCTAGCTGCTTAATAGCACACTGACAGCAAAGGAATAATTCACAAGTGGAGCTAATCAAAGGTGAAAAGGGAGAATCAGTAAACGTCGTATCCTTTTGCCACTTTCATCAATCCAGCTAACTGAATTTGAACTAAAGCTGAGCAAATTTTACGGGGGAAGGAAATTAATATGTAACACATCTGAGGTCTGGCCAGAGGCGGCAGAATTGGAAAAGTCTGCATTATATCAGAGGGGCAGATTATTGGAAAGACAATTGGGGCCGTCGGTGTAATCAGAAAACAGTGAGGTGTGTCTATCTTATGATGACACTGTGACCTAGTGGGCTCATGGCGAAGGAAATTTTTTCTCCCTTTTTTCAATTCAATCACTCGGGCCATCCGCCCCGCCGTGCGAATCTGTTGGCCCCCACACATGACAGTACCAATTCAATTACCCTGAAAATGGATACATATTCAGGGTCTAAGAGCGAGCCGCGAACAATGCTGAGAGAGAGGAGAGAAGACAAAGAATTCCACATTTACCCTGTAATAAGTTTCATTTGGAGTCGGTTTGAAAACAATTCGCCTGTGCATTTGTCCCTGTCAGATCACATTATCCGCAAATGAAGTTTACAAAATATCAATTCGATTTCTATAACAGGAGCCTGTGGCAAAACACATTGGGAGTTGAATTGACCATATCATAACATCTGAGGGGCCCCTGGTGGCTTTCAAATATTTTCAGTCAGAGGCAATCAAAACCAGAGCGGCTCATGCTAATCTGTTCAATTTCATCCTTTAGACTGGTGTCTTTTCCCCCATAAACACACACCATTTCACTCAGGAAAAAGCTCAGCACCATGGCTCACAGGGGCCAACCAGAGGCGACCTTGCAACTATTCTGACTTTTTTTTTTTATTTGCTCCTTTGCTCCAGACACATTTTAAGGGCAGTGTATTTCCTCCTCATACGTTTTGTCTTTTTTTTTTTTTCTATTATCAGTTTTTGGTGGAAAGAACAGAAGATTAGATTCAGTGGGTAATACTATCTGTTCATTTTCTTTACACTTTACTTAGAGAATTTATTTTCTTTAAAGGGGAGAGGGTTCATGGTATTCATTTTGCTGCAGTGTTAAATAGCCTGGTAGATCAGATATATCCGTACCTCTGTGACTATTAAAATACTTCGGTAATTGTTATTGTTACCCTGTTTCCTGAGTGTACATCTCTGAAGTGGGATGAATGCAATTAACAAATATCACCACATTTAGCTTTGTACTTTTTAATAAATGGCCCTGTCAGTAATGCAGACCAGGAAAATGCACAGAATAAATTGAAAGTTGTAATTAGGTAATTTATCCAAATAATAAATGTTTATAAATGTTCACACCTGCTAATATACCATGTGATTATTTCATATTTAGTCAGGACAGAAGTGCCAGCTACGCCTCCTGAATTACATGGAAATTGTTTGGACACTAACATGGATTTTGTTATCTAATGGAAAAGGGGATTTGGGTCTCTGTATTTAGTCCACCCTATTTGCTCTCCCTGGGAGGTCTTTGTGGAGTGTGATGATCACATTTTGTCCTGAAGCTGGCAACACAATTTATGCTTTTGTTGTTGTTATCCGTATTATTCGCACTTTCATTTTTCCAGTCACTAATGTGTCTGACTGAGTGCTGAAGATTACAAATTAAAGATCTGAAACTTCCTTTGATGTGTCTCAGTGGGAAACACAAAGTGCTGTTGCCTCTGAATACTGTCAAAATAGCTCGCTGCATTATGAAATTATTCACAGATACAGGCTGTAATTACCAGCGCCTCAGCCTTGTACTTTGCCAGCGGACAAAACTGTCTTTAAAAATGGTGTTTTACAAATCAATTTGAGAATGCTTACCTTGTAAACTCCGTGATTGTTCCAGTCACTCCTGATCAGACACTGCTGAGTGTTCATCTATTACAGTCCTAACAAACAGAGCAGCAGTGTGGAAATGTGTAATTGGGAAAATATCAAAGAGACAGCATGGTTGTAGCTTTTTTATTGATTCTGGTGCTTTCTTTTAGCCTTCTAGCAGACCATCTCAGTCTGTATCATTAATTGTCCTAGTTTTCTATGAATATGCCATCATTCAAAACACACTGTGTAATTCAGGAGTGAAAAATCTTTCAAGTAAACAAAATAATAAGAAAAATCAGAATGTTTTATGTTTTATGTTAATATGTTAAAGCACTTGAAATATAAATATAGGCATAGATGTGCCTTATGCCTTATAGCATTAAAGATCAGTTTTCTGCATTCAAATTAAATACCATCATACCCTTACATTAGTAACTTTTCATTGCATAAACTCCATTATCTGCGTAATTTAGTTGATAACTTGTGTTAATCTGTGTCCCTCCCTTAGAATTTCATAGTACATAATGAGCATCTCATTGAACAGATCATTATGTGCTCTGAAACAGAAAGGGAGGGTTTTATTTAAATTATCATGTTGATCTATAATCAAGCAAGCAAGGGCGCAATTGCATTATATAGCAGTTCAGATCGTGTTTCAATATATGAAAGCTTAGTGAGAAAATGCTCATATTGAAAGAGGGCTAGGACTACAGCCAGACCACGAGAAAGTGCAGATTTGACCTGAGAAGCATTTGCATGTTAAGTGCAGTCAATCTGAATTGATCAGAGCCAAATTAAATGCAATGGGTTTCAATATTTTCCCTGTTCGCACATTAGCCTTCTATGTGCAACCTATGGATGTATTGAATTCAGATTAGTAACCTAAGCATGGACTTAGACAAAGAGGAACTTATCTTTAATTAAAATCATGCAGGTAGACCCTAAGTCCTATTCTGGGGAGGTTGTTGTATTTAGAATTGCTAAAGGGTGTTCTCTTCATGCCTTTTACTCATGCAGTACTCAATACTCATGCAACACACGTGTGAAGTTTTGAATCTGTACTTAGTTTGCTAAATGTATAACACTGCTATAAATCATATTACAAAAGTGTTTTTCTACATTACACAGGAAGTATCGGGTTGTGGTTTTAAGGTTCACCATTTTAATGATGGCAGCCTCCATCCTGCCACACACACGCACATTGCTATGGCTATATCAAAGTCAAAGAACAGGAAATGAGGGAAAATGAGGAAAAAGAGAATAAATGCGAGTGCAGTCACAAATATGTAAAGATACATACTGACTCAGTCAGTAGGAAATTGCTGAATTGAGAAATGTCTTCCATGATGAAAATGATGAGAGAAGAGCAGAGTAAATGTAGCATACACAGCTCTGATCAGGACATTTCACAAACACCGTTTTCTGTCACTTGGATGTATATTCCTCTGTCTCAGGCCATATCATTTACCAGCCTTACTGGAGAAACATGAAAGTTGGAGATATCATTCATAATAATATAGGTTTTTCATCACGTACCCCCTATTTGTTTATTTATTTATTCATTTATTTATTTTCCTCTAATTTCTCTATACCTTGGTATCTCTGATAATATCTTTATCCACCACGTTTAAGAGCTAAAAAGAAATCTTGTTGCCTATAGGCCCTTAACTAAAGCTTCAGCAGATTAATCAGCTAAATGCCCTCTTTAGTGCTCCTAATTTTGCTCCCTACAAAACAAAAATGGCTCTTGAACCTCTTAAACCATTTTCCACTGGGAAAGAAACATGACTGAACGTGTTTAAGAGTATTCAGCACAGTATTATGCTTTATTGGCATGTCTGTAAATAGGATAATTTCTGAAATTTAGTCTCAATGAGCCGCCATCGCTTTCCCTGATTTATTGACAAGCGAGCATTGCCTCCCTGCTCGAGATAATTGGAGAAGCCATCTCATTAGATGGGGGAGAGTCTGTGATCTGGAGCAAATCTTGCATGAGAAGATAATTAATTATGAGTGCTGGTGCCACTGTCACAAGGAATGCACCCAAATCAGAGTCAGTAGAGCTTGGTTCGAATGTTTCTTCTCATCTGCGCCGGGGCAGTTCACGGAAGTGCAGTCAGGAGTAGCTGATTACTGACAAGTAATTAACAATGTCAACCAAACGGAGAGATGGAATTTATAATAATTATTTCATCAACATGGTGATGATCTTGTAGCAAATCCCATAGCCGAAGAAAGGTTAATTACTTGCCATTGCGCAACATCAGAGCAGCAGCTGTGGTACAGCACAAGGCTTGTTTTAACTGTTAGTGAGCTAATTAATTACCAACGCAATTGTGCTCCTTGTGGCATGAAATATTGAAACATTAGTCTTACGACTAAGTCTTAAGACTAAAAGTAAAACTTGTATCCATAAGATATTTTGGCATATTTTGGAGCAAAAAGTCTTGCACTAGTGTTTAAAACAAAAACATATTTTCTTTAATTACAATAGTTCGCATTATGATCCTCTTCCTCTTTGTTTATATGGTGTATTTACTTTTCTCATTAGTGCCACTGTTTATATACCTAACGACCAAGCTAGTCTTTGACATTTAAAACATAAACACATTTAATATGGTAACAGAATATTACCATCTACCAGTGGTTATTTCTTGTGACTATTACTGTGAACATTTCCTACTTCTGGCAAATTAACCCATTAGGTGGTTGTTAACCTGCATATCATGCTAGCTCAGAAATAGATAAATTAGAGTTAAAAAAAAAAAATCGATTAGATTCTTACATCCTTGATAAGGCTGCAAATCAGTTGTGAATTTTTACAATTTTGACTGTAGACATTGACAGAGCTGTTTATCAAGATTGCCTGAGTGACTGCTGTACCATATAAACAGAATGTAAACAGAAACCAAATGCAAACAGATGTTATAACACATTTAAGCAATACAAAGCGTTACAGTAGGTTTGTCATAGATTGTTCTTTCCCATGGGGTTTGCTCTCTCTGCAGGGTTGCACAGAGAGGTTCAGAGTCTGGTAGTCCTGTGAACTAGCTAAACCATGCCTATTACAAAAATTTTAACACAATGCTGTAATTAAACTAGACAAGGACTTTGCCATGGTGTTAAGGAATGAATATCAATATTGATCTTTTTTGTGTAAATAATATTAATTGCATCTCTTGTACTCTCAGCACTGTTTCATATAATTTCAGTACGGTTATGTTAGGACACTTCAACCCTTATTTGTGCAACAATACATGAATAGCTTTTGAAAAGGCTCAATAAAGTGATATTTAGATATTAGAGGTTTATAGTTAATTAGCCTTTCCTATTGTGCCTATTTGCTGATAACGGTGGTGGGGGTCACTAATCTGCTGGCGAAGGAGAAGTACGAAAGCTTAGACCATATCTATGGTGAATTCACATTTCATGCATCCTTACCAAGTAATTCTTTATATTTCCCTGATAGCTTGTATGAGAAAGAGGCCAAAAATAACTAATCAGGAAAATTATATAGAAGATATAGAAGCAGAGTGGTTCAGTGAAAAAAAAAAATTAAATCAATAATGAGGAGACTTGGAAATCCAGCCCTCTTAACATTAACAATTACTGTGATTAACAATGATACTCACAACTCATTTTTCATTACAGAGGAGAAGAGATAAGCTTGTTTATATAGACTAGCTTTTCAACCAATGAGCAATTTATCATGGTGGAGCTCATGAAAGCACATAGCAGCCCACAGCAATTAAAACCCTTCCCTTTGACCTTGTGACAGCCAAGGACCTGAGAGTCCACAAGAAAGTGGAAAGCATTTTGTAGCCATGTTCAAGGATAGCATGTGCATATTACAATCCCCTTAATATGTTTTTATTTCACGAAATAACTCAGAAGGTATTATCGCTATCATGTTGATTTCATGAGCCCTTTACGCACTAGGCACTGAGAAAAAAAATCATTTGTATTTTGCTTTCATGTTCAAGAGACATGAGACAGCGAGGCAAAAATAGCTAAAACTAATTCTCTCATTCGTTATTGTGTTTCACTACTGATGTGTTTTACGTCTAGAAACCTGTGCTTCATTTTCTTTTAATCTGTGCTAGTAAGACCACCTGGGAAGAAAAGACATTTCTTGTACTGAATATGAAACCTGCAAAGCTAAGACATGAATTGTCATCCTAATAGAGTCCCTTTACAACCATCCACTGCAGTCTGTTGAGCCAAACTGGATCTAGAAAAGGTCATCTTGTTCCTAGAATGGGTTCAATTTAAAATCCATGAGACGGACTTGGGAGAAAATGAATCTTAAGGGACTCACACTGCTCTCTTGTTCACAAAGTTATCTGTGAAGAGAGCACAACTTTGGTACTCGGTGTGCTATCTGGATGACTGACCATCGTGATCCAGTAAGTGAGGTTGGAATAGACTGAGCACTTGATGGCTAAAAATCATTGTGCAATAGAACTGTGTAGGGCAAAAGCTATATTATAGTGCAACAAACGATTTACTATAAGCCGTGTCCTGCCACAACAACCTGCATTAAAGGGGTAGAAGGTTAGAAAGCAACCCAAATGGTGCTCTTATTGTAGCCTTCTAGTAATAGTGAAATGCAGGAGAGACATTTGAAACAAGTAGCTGTATTCAGATTTGGGGACTTGTATTCAGTGTATTCAGTGTTGGTTTACGCATTTTTAGCAGCATTTAAGTCTATTTTGTTCATGTACCTCATTCAGAATATCTCAATCATCTGCGTGTAGTTCATGCCTCCAAGGTTGCCAGATTTTTCTTGAGTAATAGCATCGGAGCTGAGGTTTTTCAATAGAGCCTAGACCACACCTTTATACACAAGCACTTGCTCTTAAGTTTGAAAAAAATCAGGCATAGACAGTGCGGACTGAAGAAGGAAATAGTGTTTTTCTTTTCCTTTGCTATGAAATGTAACACAATCTAACATAAAGGCAAGAGACAGACAAAAAATAAAAATAAAAAAGAGTAGTATTGAGTTGTATTTTTTATATTGTGCATTGACAGTTAACTATGCACACATTTTCTATCTATTTCTATCTATTTTGTCACATTTTTAATTCACTATTTTGTGTTGTCAAATGAATAAAATTGTGTGTTTTAGTTCATTCAGTGCGCTCTCCTGTAAACATGCCCATAGTTCAGGACAAGCTAACTGAGCACTCATCTGCTACACTTACAGCTCACTTTAAGTAAGTAATGTCTCAGATTACAGATTACAGCTCACTTGTAAAATAAGCAATATCTCCTGTTAAGATTCTGTATCCTCTGATGTCCTCTGTGCAGACGAAAACTCATCGACTTTAAAGTCATATTCTTATTAAGAAATCTTTATTATTGAAGGATATTATTAATTAATTAACAGTCATATTTATGCATTTAATATTGGCCTTGGAAGGTATTCGGTAGCTTTTGAGTGTATTCACAGTCCAAAACAATGTGACATATTGTGGTTTACATCGAACTTTCAGACAGTGGTGAACATAATACTGTTCCTTTGTGACTCTTAGGGTGACTCTTAATCTTAATACTGTGACTTTCAGGGCACGTTCCGATAATCAGCATTTTGTGCTTTTCTCACCTGTAAGTTAGGCACACCATATGAAGGATGAGCATTTTTGCAGCAAGCTTGAAGCAGTGCTACATCATCAAGACCCATCTGAAAACATGTTTTTGCAACATCTGTATAGCATGTAAGTCTGTATTTATATTTAAGGTCTGTATACTGATGTGCATAATTTTAGTATTAAATCTTCTCTCTGTGCATTTAACTCAACTCTGAATACAGCCCAAGAAGCACTACAGTGATGGTTTTTTGTCATTTATCAATATTTTTCTTCCATATTGAAATGTAAAACTACTCCTTTGAGCACCACAAAACCCATCCAGCTGAACCATTTTGGCCAACAATTTTTCAATATTTGTACTGTGTCGTTGTAATGACTACCTGAAGATAATTGTTATTATTAGCCTTTTTTGATGCTTATTACTGAAGCAAGTGTTCTATTAGGACTTCATTAAGAGTCCCTTGACTAAATGGTGATTGACTCCTCATATGTAAATACCAGAGCTGAGAGCCAAGTATTTTATTATCAGACAATTAGAAATAAATAACATCTTAACAGCATTGACCTGGCACAAAGCCTCGCTGTACCTACTTTAGATTCCACTTACAGGCTGTCTGTCATGGAAAGTAATGAGCCATAAAATTTAATTCAGAAATGATATTACCAAAAAATGATGGAATGATAGCATGGCAACAAAAGGCATTGGCGTTCGGTGCTCATCTTTACATTTGGCTCCATGTATTCCTATTGATCGCACAGAATCACTTAATATTGCCAAGGATAACACTTCCTGGTGCTTTTTCCCGCCCCTCCCATGGTGAGGCTGGAGAGCTCAGGTACTTATAGTGCGGAATTGACCAATGTGTCTCCATGTAATTACAGGGATTTCCTTATCTCGCTCTATTTGCTGGAGCCATCCCGCCAAAGAAAGGCTGCTGTTAATGCAGGGCCCTTCTCATATCTCATTTACATTGGTCACTAATCCAGGCTCCATCTTGGTGTTGAGATAATGGCATTAGCTCTCTTACTCGTTCCACACATCCATACCTATAAGGGAAGGCTCGTTTTATGAGGTAAAGGTAAGATATAGTGAAAGCAATGGGAAGGCATGTGATATGTCAGATTGCAAAAACCTAATCTTAGGTTTTTTAATGTCCCATGTACATTTAAAAAAAAAAAATCCTCTTAACACTTAATTAATTCAGAGAATATTTAATATGCAGTCTTATTTAAAAATTATATTAAACCCATATTCTGTTTCTGGGAAAAACAGTCCTAGTCACGTAAGTATAAAAAGCTGACACTTTGAAAAACAAGAAGATCTTCTCTACCAAATAGCATGCAAAGAGGTTAGAGCCCCCAGTGTCAGGGTGAAATACAAACTTAGATTAATTTCATAGATTAATGCTTCAGAAAATGTGTTGACTTTAAGAAGCAAGGGTTAACGTAACTCACTGAGGCCTGCTAAGTTTGCCTCTAAGGATGCATAACCAGGATAAGCATTTGTTAACCTTGTGCTTTGTCAAGTTCAGCAAGTCTGAAAAATGGTAAAATATATATGCAAATGTAGGTTTTTTTTTTCCCTTTTTTTTGTTTTTTCCCTTTTCCTGCTAGATGAGCAAGTATCCTGTACTGTAAATGTAGCCGTTATTTAAACAAGAGTTATTTTAACATTTTTAACAGTTTGTATGGTTATGTACTGCAAAAAATTTATTACTGCTGCATCGTTAAAGAAGAAAATTTCCATCAAAAAAAGTATGCAGTCTGTCTTGGGTAGTGACGAACACTGTCACATTGCAATATTACTCCACACTAATAATATTCAACCAGATTAATAATGAATGATTTAAAATCTCAATGCCACAATGGAGTATACACTGCTAAAAAGTGAAGTGAAATTCCGGTAATGATAGTGTGCTGGGGGTGGTATTCATTTCTGCATTTCAGCAGAGCACTGATGCAGAGGAAGGCTGACCCTTGAAAATTAGATAGATGCACCAGAGGCCCGCTATCATTGCGCAGCCGGCGACCAGCTCTTCTTATCAGTAGAGTGGGCTCGTTTGTTATTTCTCGTAGAGATATACCCCTCCACTCATCCTATTGGATGCCTCAGCCCAAACCACCAGCCAGACCACTAATGAAAGCTGCTTTTCTGTAGAGGGATTGTCATGATCCACTACAGATTAACACAACGCTTTGTGTTGAGTACATATGTCATTTTATAATTGATTCCTAAGCTGGTGTTTATCATTAAATAGAGCTTTCTGGTACAGTCGTGAGCAGTTTTTAAGTAGTCACATGATTACTGGGTTAGTTGGTAACTTAGTATTCATTCGTCATTTTGAAATTTCCCATGTTGAGGTCCCCATGTGCTTTCTATTGTTTTTTTATTAACTGCTTCTCATTTCCTCTAGCAATTCTATTAATTAACAGCGAACTATTGGAAATAGGAACAAATAAAACACTCATTGTATTGCAGATACAATGTGGGTATTGACCAGAACAAAGGCCCTGGGGTGTGCATGTAACCTCAGTGTGACCCACAGGACAGACTTGTTATCACTAAATGTACATCACAGCAGGTACAACATCATGTATATCCGTACATTTTGGAAATATAAATGAGAAGGGGTAAAAGCAGGTAAAATAAGGAAAGTTCTTACCCCACAAATATAGATTAATGAATGTTCCTAAAGATGCGAACAAGAGAGAGGCTAACAGTGCCTTTTGATTGTATCACCATTTTCATAAAATTCAGATGAGGCAGAACAAATGTGCGTTTGTCACCTGTATGTGCAGCTATTCAATACTCCCATTCAAGTGTAATACATTAAACTCCTTTTCTGCGCCCAGGGTGAATCTTTTTTCTTTCAAATTATGACCTGTTTCCACCCAAATGAGCCCTAAAAAGCAGACATCACCAAGAGTGATCAGGGTTCTGCTCATGAAATACCATTCTGCTCATCCATGATTTGAGTTAATAACTTCAGAGTCCTTTCAAAAGGTAAAAATCTGGAAAAAAGAAAAAAAAAAAGAAAGAAATTTGCTATTGTTAACCATGTCTGCATGTCATTGACTGTAGTTATATGGACACTAGTGCAATGAGATTAACCAAATTCTCTTCAAACAGCTGTCAGGGCTTTTGTAATTGAATCTCGCTATTAAGAAACTTTCAGTTCATCTAGGTTAACAGAATATATGCATTTAGCAGATGCACCTATCTAAAACCAGATATCTGTATAGCGTATAAATGAATATTAGGGGTAATAATGATAATATATATGACATACATTTACAAATTAGTGAAAATTAATAGGTGCTTGTGGAGATGCTCAGTGTGTTTGCTGTAACCTGTATTTCTTTTTACTTTATGGGTCTTGTCTGTATTCTCTGCTCAGCTGAGGCAGTCTCATTGAATATCCACAGCTATTAATTTCAGATACTTGCTTCAAAAGGAGGGTCCAATTTCCAAGGAGAAAAAATAAAGTACGTATTGAATAGTTTTTTTGTGCAGGAAATGCATTTATCATTTAATCTTAATAACCCTGACCATCATTTAGGCCAAAAAAGTCCCTTTACCTCACCTTTTTCTCTACTCTAAAGGCATGCCTCTAGCTTTAATTATGACATATTGATTTTGTAGTTAAGCCTTGTTTGGCTTAATGAAATCTTTTGTTGGCCCTAATTCTGTCTTCCATTGTCCTCCCTGAAGCGCTTTGATTTTTGTCCTCTCCTTTTTTTGTGGTGTTTGAAATATTTAATCTCTCTTTGGTCATCGTCAACGTCAATGGGCTCCCTTAAAATGGCCACTGTTGTCGTTTATCTTCAGTTTCCGAAAGCTCTTGCATTGACTCCTCAGCAATCAATTTCCTAAATGATGTAATTATCTGCTAGTCTTTTTTTGCACATTTAAAGTTGAGGGTTTATTTTAGATCAATTCAGACCACTTTGTGTGCAAATTGCGCAATTGTATTGCCTTCAGATTCCTCACCAATCCAATTGGGATTAAGGCCCTTGGAGTGGAATCCCTAATGAATGTTTTTTCTTTCTCTTATTTCATTCTGCAGCTTGATGGTGAATTGGTTGTCCTCTGTGTGCTTGAGAAAGGGATATATGCCTCAGTTTCACTGCAAATTAAGAAGACAGTAACCTGCAAATCATAACTTTGGACCAATAAACAAATAATAAATGTCTGGGTTTTTTTTGTTATTTTTTAATTAACCTTTGTATCACAATGTTACAATTGCACCTTCAAATGTTAAACATATTGTGTAAATCAAATAGTAAAAAATACCCAAAAAGATTATTTCAATTCCAGGTTGTTACACTATAAAATGTGGAAAAGGTCAAGGGGGTGAATACTTATGCAAGGCACTGTATTATTGTTATCGTGAAAATAAATCATCTTATTCTTTTATATGTAAATTTATTACATAAAAAAATATTTTTATTAATATTAAGAACAGTTTGTCCACAAATGTTTGATGGGCAGTATTATAACAACAACAACAACAACAACAACAACAACAACAATAATAATAATAATTATTATTATTATTATTATTATTATTATTATTATTATTATTATTATTATATGGTCTTAGCTGCACCACAAGCTCTAAATAGGTAACAAGCTCAGTACTTTTACTAATGATCTAGGCCTATAGAATTCAGTGGTCCTCTTGCTTTTTTTTTATAATGGGGGAGCACGACGCGTTTGTCCCACAGGGAGTGTCAGTCTCTGGCTCAGGTCTGGTTCAGCTCTGGCTGGCTGGCTGGCGGTGGGGGGAAAGCCGTCAGGGGAGGAGGGGTCTGCAGGCCACTAAATCAGTGCACGCTTGTCAACATCCTCAGGCCGCGGGAATTACTCAAGTGAAAATAACAAATGGCTGTCATTGCCAAGCCAAAAACCTGTGATTATAATTATCACATCCCCAGTGACCTTGCATAAACTTTAATCTCTCTCCAATGGAGCATTTAAATAGCCTGTATCTACTGGCAGTCCTGCGCCACTGGAACACAGAGGATCACTGATTCACGAAAGAGCTATCGCAGGGGCTTCTGTGGTATGAGGGATTGCACATGCGAGAGGCAGAATCTGTGTGTGTGTGTGTGTGTGTGTGTTCTTGTTGGACTGTGTGTTCACTAAAACACATTATTAATAAAGTTGGATGGGGATGGGGCCACTTGTTTCTGCCTTGTCAGCTTAAAACAGTATGTATACAATCTGAATGCTGTTTGCATTTAACAGTATTGTTTTTTTTGTTTTTTTTTAATGGTACCAAAGAAGGACACAGGTGTTTCTTTTCCTTCGGTTCTTTAATTATGTCTGTTTTGCATACAGAGCTGATTTCTTTATTTCCATCTCACAGACATATTCATGTACACATCTTCAGAAGGCAACCCATAGAAACAAGTCTTTGTCAGCATGGATTACCCTACAAAAGCAAAAAGCAGATGAGCCTGTGTTACTGAGTCTATGCTGATTTGACAGTGAGCTAATGACTGTCTGCTGCTCCAGCATGGGGCCTCTTGTCTCAGCCGGAGCTCTGCAGCATGGCTGGCTAATTGGTGGGAATTCCTTCTGTTCTCAGCAGTCATAATTATTGCCTGATTAACTCTGATTAGCATTGTAACGACTGCTCTAAACAAGCAACAAAGCTTGCCAAAGCATGACGAGGACTGGCACCGAGCCCATAATCTGTACCAAAGTCAGTTATTACTTGTTATAACATGGCTTTTATTAGCAGACTTCAGCATGTAGGGCCAAACCCTGGAATGCTTCTGGTGGCAATACAGTAGTTGATTATATTGATTAGTTCTGCTACAATGATAGTTTAACTATGAGGTGCATTGTTTGCAGTAGATTTCTGCTGTTTTGTTCATATTAACAGTCAGTGTCATTTTTTATTACTGCTCTTAAAATGAGTTCAGTATTAGTTTCCTGGTCCTGCACCATCACTTTTTATGAAGAGATTGAAAAAACAAAAGTGAGGGAAGGTTAGCTTGTGGTTAAGCATAAGGCACTTCTTGGAAGAAGTGTAATATAGTTTCATTGGACTATTTGATCTTTACTTGGCACATCACAATAACCTTACCATGACTGAAATGCATTAACTGACTCTAAACAAAACAGGAGCACAGGATTGAGAGCAAAATCCACTTTACAAATCAGATTTTTTCTATTCAAAGCCCTCATTAGAAACATCACTACATGTCGGTTTGCTTCAATCAGCTGAATCAGACAAAATGACTTGACATTGACATTTCCCACTAGAGGGCACCAGATATAGAAGTAATATAGAAGTCTTAGACTGTAAACAAATTAGCAGTCCTTGTGTAAGGTCTACTAATTTTAGCATAGAGCAGAGTTCTTTACTTCTATTCTGACATTCCCAGTACTGTCAGTGAGTTATTAGGAAGCTTTGAGGGAGATTGCGTGATGAGATTACATTTAAAATGTGTATGCAAAGTAAAGATAAAAAATATTTTAAACATAGGTAAAGTAAATAGCTCAAACTATTAATAAAACCTCTCTGCGGCACTTAGAAAACAGCATTTCTGCCTGTCCCAGACCACTATAATTACACTTTATCTTAAAATATAATCATTAAAACATTTAAAAAATCTTGTCATTTTTGCATTAATGTGTGAAAACATGCTAAAAAAAAATCCTTTTTCGTGAGTCATGCATTAAAGGTTATGAGAAATGTACATTTAAGTCCCACAACACTCAACCTGAACACAGGTCTGAACACATTCACCCCTATGAATATTTTTAATATTCCTCAAGTCACATGTTCAAGGGGAAGGTGCATCATTCAAATTTCATGAAGATCATGGGAAGAAAAATAAATACATTGTCATTTTTTTTCATTTTCGGTACTGTTATGATTTTTGGCTGATGAGGTCACTTTGAAAGAACAACACTGTTACCCAAATTGTGGATTGAAAGTAAATTATTCATTTTACGAAATCATTTTAAGAAAAGTATTAGAATGCTCTTAATGTGCTCATGCAGTTAGTAAAGGTTTAATGTTTAAGAGTTACAAGTGCTAAATGGGAACAAAATCATGGAATCCCCCTTGAATTAATTGAAATCAACAAAGCATTTTAGTGATACAGTGGTGTCCGAAAGTCTGAGACCACACTGAAAACTTAAAAATGGAAATAAACAGAAGGTTTTAGAATTTTGAAATATTTAAAACAAAGAAAGTAAATGTTAAATAATTGGAATAAATAATATTCAAGATTCTGCACTATTTCTAGGTCCCTATTGAAATGTAAGCAAATGTGTGATACTGACCATGTTAACTTCTTTGTACAAAAGGTCAGATTTTCCTCGTGCCTAATCTCTTCCACTGGAGCATGTGTTCAGACGACACGCTGATGGAGTTGTTCTACAATGAATCATAAGGTTTTGCACAAACTTGTAGAGTCCATGCCAGCTCGAGTGCACACTGTCATTAAAGCAAAAAGGGATGTACCAAATGCTAAGAAACTCTGAAATTCATGTAAATATTTCAAAGACCCTACATTTTACTCAAGTTGTCATCAATAATATAATGTGTAATGAAAATTGTTGTATTAAATTAGAAAAAAAAAATGCAAAATAGAATCATTTTCAGTAGTGCTCTCAGAAGTTTGGACCACACTGTATGTGTAACTTTTGTCAACATTTGTCAACTGATTATGTTCTCAGTTCTTCATTTGAAGGTACTGACATTGCAAGCGTGATGTGAATTAAATGTTATTAGTGTGTTTTTTTTTAAAAATTTAGATTTTAGTTTTCTATGAAATATCCATTTAGTTGATAGTCACTTAGCTGATATATGGCTATGGCTCTTAAAAAGTTTTTATAGAAAAAGTTGTTCTCTTTCATGTAACAGTATAAAACATTAATGTCACCTCGTGGTTTTTAATTTAAGCTTTACATAAACCCTCCAGCATTACCTTATAAAAGATCCTTTCAGTGCTTCTAAATATGTTATATAAATATGAAAGCCAAATTAAGATTCTCTTCATATAAAGAGTTATTATTTTGTTCATGCAGTCTTATACTGAGAAGGCTTTTGGTGCTTGTGTTCACTAATGCGTCCCTTTAAATGTGCAGAAAGTTTTGTTATACACACCACTGGGGTTCCATTTATACACCATTCTCTCTTATACACTATTAAATGTGTCCAGCTCCTCTCTCTCTCTCTCTCTCTCTCTCCCAGGAAATCATTACAGAGGGAGCTGTAGGGATCAGCACACACATTTCAAAGTCAGCCCGCTGAGCCTGACCCCCAATGGCTCTCAAAACGACAACCATGGCTACATTAATCTCCCTCTAATGCTGGGCTCCTGCAAAGATGTATTAAAAACACAATGTAATACATTCTGATATTGCCTTTGATCACCTCAGTATGAAACACAGTACATGGTATTAATTTCAGCAGTGGCTACATTCTCTGACCTGGACAGCAGATAGATCAAGAAAGCAAGGTATCTCAGCAGCAGTGTGAGTGGGACTGAGCGAGAGATAGTGATGCACTCTGTCTGCATATAAAGCCACACAATAAACACTGGATATGTGGGTTTTTTTTTGTTTTGTTTTGTTTTGTTTTTGTTTTTTTCCTCAATAGCATAGAATTCATGAATTCCCTTTTTAATTATAGCACCATCTTTATCTTAATAGCAGTACATTTCTTTTTTCCTATTGGGATGTTTTGTGTTGAGGTGCTGTGTGAGTGTCCAACATGATTATTTTGCTGTGTATAAGTATATTGCATGTACATGTCACTATTTCAGAAGGCTCATCTGAGTGCAAGCCTGAGGGAGCCAGGGTCAAGTGATTTGCCCCCAGGTCAATTGACTGCAGCTACTTTAACTTCCAGCCATTAGCTCATGTCCCCTGGCAGCGAGGCTCTGACACTCATGTGAGATTTAGCAGGACTCAATCTTAATGTGATATGAAGACCCTAAAATTTGTTTGTTGCGAAAATTCACTTCCTAATGGGAATGTATTATCTCTCTAAACATGCTGCTTTTAGGCCTCTTACTGAAAACTGAATCCTCAATTTCTAGGTATGGATTTTCTTTTATGATGAGTTTTCCCATTAACACAGTGATCAGTGTGGCTCTATGTTTTTTTGTTTTGTTTATTTATATATATATATATATATATATATATATATATATATATATATATATATATATGTGTGTGTGTGTTTTCTATTTCATTGTTTTCACAGAGACGATTTAGCATATCTTATATAGAGAAGTGTTATAGTGTTTATGATCATTTTACAATTTTATAGTTTATAATGAGCTTGTTTCTTACTATATGAAAAATATAATAGTTTCATCTGGGTTCACACAAGCAGAATTTTTTTTTTTTTATTTTAATTTAATTTAATTTTTTTTTTTTAACAATGTAAACGTTAAAGGTGTCCAATAGGATAAATTGTTCTGTAGTTAATGTACTTGAATTTAATTTGTAAAAGTCTGCAATTGCATTGTCTGCTTTACCAAAAATGGATTAGTTAATGTCACTATCTATATCACTGAGCCCCTGCCAGTGCATTTACCATTCAGCACACACACACACACACACACACACACACACACACACACACACAAATACACGTACACAAAGACCTACATGCACACAAACAGCACAGACATATATTACAAATACATAAATCATAATGTTTCAGCAAAAGCTGAATTTCATTTCCCCTCTCAGCTGTTATCAGGTTTTGGTGGTGTATATAGCATGCTTTGGCCAAGTAATTTATTACTCATGCTGAATGGATAATGGCAGGCTCAGTCTATTACGCCCAGCTTTGTTAGGGCCTTGAATGGCTTTTTTAAACCAACACTTTTCCAAATGTCCCACTATGTGTAATACTTAAACAACCTGTTATTATTTTTTTCTCCATGGACAAAATTAGATAATTCTAAAAGGTGGCAGCTATGATTAGACTCTGCAATCTCGAGTTTATTTTCTGTTTTGTGTACAAATGGAACCTTTTCAACATTCATTCCTTTATCTTCAGTAACCACTTTATCCTGATCAGGGTCGCGGTGGATCTCGGGAGCCAAGGGTGTAATGATCAGATGATTTGGATTGATGCATCTATTTAAAAGGAACAACTGAAATAAATTTAGACAACTATTATAAATGAATTATTATCACATATACTTGATTATAAACTCATTATTAATTATCCTAATTAAAAATAGATTATTATCTATTATAAATTGATTGTTATCACAAAAGGACAGAAAATTGATGTATCAAAAAGAATTCAGATTTTTAATTTGATGTTTAAATAGGCTAGCAAAATGACTTGTATGTAACTCTGATGCTTAAAATAATACTTCTCTTCTCTGTCATCGACATTTGCAAATTAACAGTAGGCCTACTCCAGATACAGTACACCCCTGTCGGGAACACTCGATGTAACGGGGGATACACCCTGAATGGTCTGTTGCAGAGCACCGTACACACACTCACACCTAGGGGAAATTTAGCCTAGTCAATTCACCAAACTGGCATGTTTTTTGGGAGGTGGGAGAAAACCCACCTGGGCATTGGGAGAACATGCAAAACTCCATGCAGACAGTAACCTGAGCTCAAGATTGAACCAGGGATGATATTGAAGCTGTGAGGCATTAACCATATGAACCTCGTAGTGCCACTTTGCAGCCCCACCTTTTGAACAGAAGCTAAAAGTATTGTTTATATTGCATATTGTATATATGAACTGGTCCCTGGTGGTCTAGCGGCTAAGGATCCTGCTCTCTCACCATTGCAGCCGGGCAGGGAACCAACCCAGCCACTGGGAGTGCACTCTCAGTGCCAGTTCCAAGCCTGGATAAAATGGGAGCGTTGCGTCAGGAAGGACATTTGTCATAAAACCTGTGCCAAATCGAACAAGCGGACCAATGATCTGCTGTGGCAACCCCTAACGGGAGCAGCTAAAAGAATAACAACAACATTGTATACATGAAATGAGAGGAGCTCATGTTTGAATTCAAAAAAAAATTTTTTTAAACATTTGTTTAAGGGACTACTTAAAAACACTTTGAAATAATACGTATTATTGATTCGCTTTTTTTCTTCTTTTTTACGTTCGTCTTTGCGTAGCTTGCGTATATAAAGAAGTATACACCTTTCACAGTGAGTGGTATAACTGTTTCTCTCAAAATCATGCTCATTTTTCAGTAAGTATTTTCAGTAAATAGTAGAACATTATGAACATTCATTTAAACATTATTTAAATTCTGTCGTGTGTTTGCACACTGTATTGCAGCAAGGATTTGGCGTGTTTGACTGGATTGAGGTGGAGTAGACTGAGCTGTGGAGGTCATCATAGGGCTCTGACAGGACAGAGAGTCCTCCACTGACCACTGACCACATCACTGATGGGGATTTCTCTCATGTCACCCTTTCCAGTTCAGAAGCTGAACTAAAAGAATCCAACCAAGGCTAGTCTTTTCTTGCAATTCCAGAGTAAAATTGCAGCTTCACAAAAAGAGAGAGAGAGAGAGAGAGAGTGAGAGAGCATGAGAGAGAGAGAGAGAGAGAGAGAGAGAGAGAGTGACTATTACACCAGGCTTCTTTTGTTGGTAATATCATTCTGACATGCTTAGTGTAGGCTTTTAAATCCTGTGCCTGGTCAAGAAATCCTTTTACATGCAGATATGTAATTAATTCTTCATGTTTAGTGAATTAAACATATCTTAGAACGCAGGGGCTAGCAGATGAAGCTGGTAATTTTATTATGTAGCAGATAAGAGGGAGTTAGTGACCCACCACCCCCTGTCCTGTAGCCAAACCTCATCACAAAACACTCTGCACTGCTACAAATTTATTTCTGAGAGCAAAAATGCAAGGTCCCTATGATAATAGAAAATCATCAGGGCTGCTTTCGTATTCTCCAGGGTACATTCTGCACTCAGCATAATACACACTGCTGGGTAGACAGAACATAAAGTGATTTTTCAGAAACAAAGAAAAGAAGCCGGGGTGCATGCTGTTACTTATATATGTATGGGATCATGGTATTAACCTCTTGTTCACAATGTGAGGGGCTTCGGTTCTCTACAAAAAGAAAGACGTCCTGGGATTGGAGCTTTCTAGAACAAAGTGCATCATTTATTCATGCTATATCCCAGCTGTAATTGTGTAATTAGAAGAACAGGAAGAAATTGAATGAGGGAAAAGCCTATTAAGATTATTGCAGCATATCGTATGACGATGTAGCCTGTTCGTTGTTCTGTGTCCTTTGTAAATTAATAAAGAGCAAATGAAACATTTTCTCCTTGCTCCTAACTCTGGCTAATTCGTTGTAATTGACTTGCCCATTTTCTAATTGTGATTGCCATTTTAATTTTACTCTTGACTGTGCAACTAACAGTGTATAGTAATTAAAATGGATTGTGTATGGTGTACCTGTATGAATCAACCAACCTTGTACATGAACCATAAGTTAACTATTGGTGAGGAAAATAGGAAAAGGGCTAGTTATTTTTAAACAAATTTAAACATGTAAAATATATATGTTTTTCTTTTAGGGTAGATATTGCACTATGTTGTGTTCTTCTGCAGTGGCATTTCAGTGTTTTGGTCAAATCCCAGTGGGAAGTGTTCCCCAGTAATGAAAAAGATTCCCTCTCAGCCTTTTAAGTACTTGGTGCAAGTGGGGCAGACACTTTCTAATTTAGAGGAAATTTGGGGAAATAGCTCAATTCCTTTTTCTCTTTCGCTCTTGACGTGTCTTGTTTGGGGTTGTGTTTTTGGCCCTCCAGTGCAGACAAATGCAGGTCATTTACAGCCCAACTGTAGGAATTAGCTGATAGACATCGAGGGAGATAACTGAGAGCTGCAGCATTAGGATGGGGAAGCACATTAATCTTTCTAAAATTAAAATCTGCACTGCTGTGTTTAGGATTGAGGCCACCACCATGCGCCAGTCGCCTGATTGCCAGATTTGATAAAACTGTTTAAGGAGATTTAGATAAATTGCCCATGGTGCTACTATAAGTGCAGTAGAATGGAGGAGGTGGATAGAAAGGGTCCATGTTAACCAGGAACACATGGACACAACCAGGCTGTTTACAGGGACCCCAGTGAGGCCGTCAAGACCACAAAACCGATAACCCAGAGTTATTGATGTCAGGGACCAGAAAGCCAGCACTATCTGCATGTGTTGCATAAAGGCTCTTGCTTGTGAATGATGGTGTGGGTGAATACTCTGGGTTGAGAGGTGCATAAGTGGGATTCTTGTGTTTATAGCCAGTGGTTGACACTACTGTGGATGATACACATGGCCACATGCCTAAGCAACATATTATATCAGATCCAGTGAGGTCCAGAGGACAGAAACACAGAGAGCCTTGGGTGTAGAGCCTTGGGAGTGTTTCATGCAGCTGATGTCAGGCTTAGCCTGCAAGAGAGCAGTATAAGGGTTCTCACGCTTCATGCTACACGAAACACATGAACAGTGTATGTATCACTCCAGTTGGCCTACTGTTCTCTCTCTCTCTCTCTCTCTCTCTCTCTCTCTCAGCTGTACGGCACGATTCTACAAAGCCAGTGTGCTGAATTAAGTCATATCTATTGTTAATACTGGCATTTTTGACATTAGGCTCAGTTTAAAAATGTTTGCTTCAAACCTTGTTATTGCACTCATCACTTCAAATGTGCAATACTGGAATTTCCATTAGTGCATATGTAAATTAAACAAGCAAAGATTAAAATTACTGTTCACTTTGAATGGCTCTTCAGTTATGTTGTACCCAGGTTGGCTAAAAACTCCATGGAATCTTATCCCCATACAAGAGGAACATGGATGAAACTCTGTCTGACCAGTGCCCTGTAATTGTAATCTCTCCAACTGACTGCCATGAAATTGACATTTGAGAGTAATTGTACAAGTGGAAAATAATCAAATTGTACAAGGTACATGTCAGCTGTAAGGCCAGTAATATTCTCAGGCCTGTTTGCAGTTTGTGTGTGTGTGCGTCTGTGTTAGGATGCCTATGGCAAAAAGAAGGCAGATTACCAGGTTCTCAGCTGCAAGATAGAGCCCCTGCAGCCCATCTGAATGGCTTATCTCTGGCAACCAGCACTGGTCCAGGACCTGTCTGCTAGCCTCCATGCCTGTCCTCAGCCCACCATTGACCAGCTTCCCTCTCGCCCAATAAACAAGCAATTACTGACCCAAACAACTGTCAGGGCCTATGATCAAATAATTTAGCCAGAGTGAGGGGGGCTTAATACAGGTCAATTTCACTCTGTTAGGTATGGTGGCTGACTCAAACTGAAGGACAGGGCTTCCTGTCTGACAGGGGATTGCTTTTGCCACTGTCGAATTTAAAGGGTAGGGGCTACTATCCTAAAATGTCGTGTTCTCTGCTAGTGCCGGGATATCCTCTGATCCAAGCGGGCACTGACCGTATGGCTTGCAGAATTCTGTAGAGCGATGGTAGGCACATGCATCAAAGTAGACAAAAAATAAATACATCAAATTAACATGGAAATGTTACAATTTATATAGTTGAATTAAAGTAATTAACACATTAATAGCTATAAAGACAAATGCAGGCTTCTATATTTTCCAGTCAGTTACACGTTGCAGTTACTTTCTAAATTTTGAGCATTTTCAGCTGTGAATGTTAGCAAATGCAATGTAATGCTCGGTCAGTCCAAATTCGGGTAATTTAGTGCTCAGCATTCTCTGAAGTGCAATCTTAGCTCCCATCTGACCTTGGTCTATACTATTATAAGATCTTGATCTAATTGAACCTCCATGGAATAAACCTTGTCCAGTCATAGGGCACAGAAATCTTGATATACTCTGCAAGAGGCATCAATGACATGAGGTCCCCACCAACCAACCTGTGTTCACTTACACAGTTTACACCTTATCTGTAGTCTTTAGTGACATTTGTTCACAGGTTTGTAAAACCTCATCTATAAGAATTGCATTAAACTTACATATAAATAAATATAAATACAGGATATGTTCTCAGACTTCTACAGTTTGCAGTCTACAGAAAAACAAACAAAAAGCTGTCTTTTCAAGCCTATTTTGACGACTCTATCTTTTTATTCTTCTCAGTGGTTTGTCTTTAAATAGAAAGGACAAGGCCTGCAGCCTTTCTCTAGCTTATTATGGTAATAATTAGGAGGTTGATTTTATCTCAGCCCGTACAATCACAGCGAGAAGCAATGGCTAAATAAACAGCCAAAGTCCTTGTGTCCCCAAGGGCTGTTCGGTGTAATTAAAATCAATAGGTTCCTCCTCACAGGGCCTCTTTAACCCACTGAGCTAAGCCAAAGCTCCTCTATTGTTAAGCAGCTCTTATCCTGCCCTTACTCCACGCCACAGTGCCTTCTGATTGCTACGCTCCCTTACAGGTAAAGAGGGTCATTTAGGCTAATACGCTGTTTTAAAAGAGTCGAGGTTCATTTGTGGATCTTCTGCTAGGAATCTCATTTAGCTAAGCAGAGGATAGTCAAGTTTATCCAGTCTGTAGTCATGTCTCGGGAATTGTACAAGATGATCACAACCTCGACCCAGACAAACCACTTTCGTACAGTCTTTCATACAGGAAAAAAGGTTAATAATATGGGGTAATGCTAACATTTATTTTGATATAAAGCTGAAAGAAAATCCTGGAGATATGTTTTCTCAGTCAAAATCACAAAAACAGATGCAATGCCAGCTGTAAATAATGAAATGTGTTAGTGATCAAAAATATTCATGTATTCACCTTTGAGGTGTAGGCACAATATAAATCTGAAATGAATGGTCTTCAAGAAAAACATATTGAACTTGGATGTTTTGTTACTAATGTTGGTGTTGTATCATTGTGGCTTAATGAGATATATCATATGAAATAACCGCTCATGTTTAACATGACAGTGAATTTAATTCTTAACCCCACTGGATGTATCCTACACTTCTTTCACAATTTTTCTTTAGATAGTGATGTTCACTAGCCAATTTGACGGATGAGACAGTTGCGGTTGTCGTATGGTGGCATACAACTTTGTGTCAGTGCCAGCCGTCCCATACCATCATGGCTTAGTAGGCGCATCAGTCTCTGATGCAGCCACTGCACAGATGACAACATGGCAACCATGCAGCGCGAGTTCCTCTAATAGCCCTCTGCCCGACAGAGTCTGTCATGATGAATCGCATGGCTCTTCTCTGGCTTTTCAGACTTAATTTTCTGAAGATTGCTTGCCCATTCAAGAGGAGAGAGCCCTGATTCGCACTCCTCTCCTGGAGCCGCAGAGCTGTGATGAGATGTCAGTATTGTTCAGCCGAGCCTTTGGCATGGAAGCCTAACTACTAGTGGCTGCTTTTAAGAGATTGGGCTGAATTACTTGACTGGTGAAACTAAGTAGCAATTAGACAGCTCACCCACCAAACGGAAATTAGAAATTTTCCAGTGGGCTTAAGATGAGACCAAGCTTTCCAGACTGTGCAAAGATGTTCAGTCCTCCTACAGGAGCCACTATGAAGCAAGAGATGCTGTTACAGGTCTTATTGACACAATCTCACTAAGTACTCGCCCACTATGAGGCCTACAGTGGATTTGCTAGAATTTTTGCTTTCAATTCACAGCAGTGTACTGGGCATTGGATATTTGGCTAATGCGATTGTATTAGCTCATTGGGGTATGAGCAAAATTACAAAGTTAAAAAGAATAATAAAATGAACTTTTGTCACAATGCATATCTTTGTCACTCAAATATTTAGACTGATAGACTCCCAAGACTGGCCCTCGATCCGGCTATTATATTAATCATGGCTGACTGATGGAAATTCCCATCTGAGACAGAGGCAATGTTTGATAAACAGCTTTGCTACAGCAAGGGCAGTTTAGTCAGACTGATTGACTGAGACAGAGCATCATCCTGTCACCTGCAATGAACTCCCTCAGTGTCATCTGCCCAGCACTTCTGCATAAGTGATTGCTGGAGTTTGACACTATTTTGCATGAACAATTTCACAGCATTTCCACATGTGGTTTAAAAATGTATGTTGTGTGAACACTGTGGAGTTCTTTTGTTCTGGACTTTAGATTCACAAAAATTGATTTTGAGGTGTTTTTTTTTCTGATCCTTTTTCATCTACAGTTGATTCATTGAGCTACTAAAAGCTAATGTGATTTGCAAAGAAATTAAATATTAGTATGCTGGAAATACATTAGTAATTATCATATGTATTACAGAGGGCAGAGCCAGATACATATATATATATATACATGGCTCAGAGAGGCTAAGAAACACTACCAATGCTTTTCATAGTACAGTGTGACTATAGTGATTATTTATGAACAGAGATTTACAACACCACAAGCAAAACACAAGTGCAGGTACAACAGAAGGGGAGGAGCCAAGGCGGACCTGGGGCAGGAAATAGCCAATCAGGAATGGTGCAGGGTCTCATGACAGCTCCAGGCACACCATACCATCATTCTGCCCTGCAGTAAAACATAGTTTATTGACATGAGTATGTAATGCTCTTACACTGCACGAGCATATGCCAGACTGTCACACTTCCAATGGCACCTGTGCTCATAAAAAATTGCACAAATTTGAACAAGCAAGGACAACGTGGTGGATTTCCTTCAATTTCATCTGATTAAAGTTGTAAGAAAATGCCATGGGGCAGTCGTGGCTCGGTGTTTAAAGGGCTAATGATCAGAAGGTGGTGAGTTCAACCTGAACCACCAATGAAGGTCCTTGAGCAAGGCCCTTAACCTTCAACAGCTCACTTTGGATTAAAGCCAAATAAATGTAAAAGAAAATGCCCTACACTGTAAAAAAGAAAAAGAAAAAAAAAGGCACAGTAATGGTACATGTGTTTCCAGTAATGGTACACTGTACTCTATTTTTAAGTAGAATGGAAAAACTGTGTTAAGCTAGTTAAATGTTAGAATGTTGGCTAGCTTTTAGCTAGCTACTTTAACATTAGCTCACCTGTTAGCTGATGTCTTTGAATAAACTCTACGTGCACAATATTCTGACCCATTATCTATCAAAGCATCCAGTTTTTTAAAAAAAAGTTGGTTATAATTTGTATTATTAATTTACATTTAAGTAGCTACCCCCATCTATATGGATTTTAACTTATATATTTATACTAGCAGGCTATTACTTAGCTAGGCAAACATCACTTTTCACGTTTCCTACATAGCTTTCCCAATGTTGTACCTTGTTGCACTACTAAGGTTTGCTGATATTATTGAAGCTATGCTGTTTTAAGAAAGGTTATGGAAAAATAAAGTTAAAACTAAAAAAAAAAATAGAAAGAATCCTTTGTAGCGTCAATGACTTAGGTACCTAGTTTCACAGTAAAATTAATGACACTGCTTTGATACAGTATAATATGCCAGTACTGTAAATATTTTCCCAGAATACCACACAACCTGCTGTATCAAACAACTGTAAAACACAATTAGTGAATTATACTGGTTTGAGCAGTCTTTTGGTTTATTTACAGTGTAATCATAATTTTATCATGTGAATTTGTATCATTTGCACGCTTGAGACTAATAGGATATTAGCAAAATGGCTAGCTTTGCAGCTTTTGCTTTGAGTGAACGCAGAATTCCCACCAACATGAGACTGGCTTTGATATACACATTTAGAAGGAGGATCTGTAGTTTTGGGGTTGTGGCACATAGTGCTAAAGGAAATGTTAATAACAGCAAATAGATGTCAATTACCATGATGCTTCTGTTTTCTGTAGAGTCTGTGGGTCAAAAGAACAGAAGTCGTACTCTGAGGTAAGAAAAGATCTCCTCCTTTAATCAAATTGTACTCAGTTATCTTGTGTGACAGTCAGGCTTCCTTTTCGACTACACAACTTTCCTTTTTCCTGCCTGTCTCCACCGGGCAGATTTGTCTTGTCTAAGCATATTATTGTATGTCTTCAAGACAAACAGTTTACCATAGGCAGATACAGATTTTGTCAGCATATGAATGCTGAGTGTCAGGTTCTCTTCGCTTTGCTTCCCAAGACTTCATGCACCTGATTCCTGCCTGACACAGATCCTTAGATGCTGATTACCACCACTGCTGCTTTAAAAAACAGTCTGTGAGCATTAAATAGTCCTGCCATTCAATTTGAACTGAAAGGCTTGTGGTTGGTGGTTCTCCTTAGCAAAATATGTTCAGTGAAACCTTTAAAAAGAGTATAATGTTTAAGAAGAGGGTCGTTCCTTAAATGTAAGTTTGCAAGAATAATCTGTAATTGCATTTTATAGCACAGCGCTGTGAAGTTCTCGATTCTGATTGGTTAAAAGGTATTGATACATTTTCTATAACAGCAGCTCTGATAGTAGTTCAAGGTAGTGCAAGGTTTAGAGTAATGCAGTCGTTATAATACCAGACTTGTGTAGTGGACACTCCAATAAACCTGTTGAAAAATGTATAATTGTTGATATGGTGAGGTTTTCTGTGAGGAGAAATTTCAAAATTTCGTTTTTAGCATTTTGGAAGGAGTCTCCAGTGTCTCCACTTCATAGCAGATAAAGCTGCAACTTGAGGTTTTCTGTCATGGAAAAGTTTTTAGGACAGAGGAATTTACACTTTTCAGTTTCTATGTGACGTGACAAACAGTGTTTTCTTGTCTAATCAACTCATTAACAAGAGAGAGAAAATAGAAGCTGGTGAGGGATTGACTATTTATAGCTGCTATAATGTCATTGATAACAGAAACTCGTTTTTGCAGATGTTCAATAATCCATTAATCCAGATGTATCAACTCATGAAAGAAAGTTTGAGTAAGCTTTTGAGACATGTACATAAAGTTGTATATATCACTTTTCACAGATTTCTACACTTCGAATTGAAAGTTAAGCAAGTGAGCAAAGCATATACTGATATACCTTTTTTGTTATATGTTTTGCACAGCTATGAAACAACTATCAAATGCTTAATGGCCTGTGTATACAGTCTCTATAGTTTTTAGGTTTAAGAGATGATTGGTTTTTGGCTTTGCAGCTGTCTCAAGTATCATAATCCTGTTTCACTCCGCTCCTGACTTTTTTGTTAGAGTTTGTAGTTTGTGATTACTGCTTTATGCTGTAGCAGATGGTTATATGAGCTGGTGAGCATTGTTCTTTCGGTCTCAGTGACAGCTCCATCACAGTTCACAGTGTCGCCAGGCGCAGTGCAGACTGTCACTGTCCTGCTGTGACAAAGTGCTGCCATTATGCAAGTGTGACAGAATTTCTCCAAGGGCAATTTCTAAAAAAGATTTCGACAATGTAACAAGTGAAATGTCACTGCTCACTAATTATGTTTATGTTAATTGTTAATTAGGCTTAATGGGGTGATCTCAATTAACAATAGCAATGAAAAACCTGTGAATTGCAGTAGAACCATAAATGAGGCCAGTAATCACAAACCACCAGTGATTAACATGGATTTATTGGTCTTTCTCTTCTTGCAATCCTATTAAAGATCTAATGAATTCTAGTTACAAATGTACGTAAAATGTAGTGAATTATTTCATATAATATGCAATAAAAACAGAGTGATAACTTAAAATAGCACATTTGAATCATGTGCAGATACATGAAAGGTTGATCATAAAAACTAAATAATTAGATAATGTTATTCTGTAATCGTGAAATACAGTATGCTATAGGAAAAGTAATAAATAAAATGATTTACTAACTAGAAAGTAACTGACTGACGAAGATGTAATTTACCAGTTCAGAATATTATATAATTGCTTGAGAGGAGAACATCTTGTCTTAATTATCTATGCTAAAGCTCAGAGTCAGAACATTTCAGTGGCTTGATTAAATTTGACATGGACATGGGAACCGTTTGTAAGATGAGCTGACTACTGTGCAGTATCTGACCCAACACAGGAGGACACTATACACTATACAGTGTACAGGCATTGTGTATACTAAACTGAAGTTTTCACTCATAGCATTGTCTACATACATTCATTTATAAAGTGTGTTAAATTTCTGAGGCAGCCACTTACACACAGACAGTTAACTGACTCAGTGGCTGGAAAAAAAAAACAATCCCTAGTGTTAGTTGTGTCCTCATGAGTGCACTTCATTCACTGCTTCCTGGCTAGGCCTTAAGGCCCAACTCTAATTCAATGTCACTTTTAAATCCAACCAGCTTTGGTAACACACTGAGCAAATAAAAAAAGGAATCATGGTTGTTTTAGTTGAATAAACCCAATAAAAGTGGAATCCAATTTTTAGGATGCCAGATTCTAGGGATGTGAAAGGTTTTTTTTTTATTGGCACCTCAATCAACCTTTTTATAAATATACCTTTAAATAAAGGGTATAACTTACATTTTTATATAACTTGTTGTAAATACAGGTGTTGAATAGGACCTACCTACAGCGTGCTTGGTTGGTGCTCTATTCATCAGATTCGCTGAGAATCTCTGAATATGCCAGTATGATGAGTTATTCAGTTAACATGTCTAGATGATTATATGAAAAACATGGTAACACTTTATTTGATACATTTTTATGAAGTGTATTGCTTTGTCTTTGCATGAAAGAGACAAGAGATTAGGAACCTCTTAATTACCAATATAGGTTGTTTAAGCCTGCTATATATATATATATATTATTATTATTATTATTATTTTGCCTTTACTAACAGAGCATTTATGGGTCCCTGGAGGACTGGTAGTTAGACTGCAGCGCTCTCACCACCCGGGTTTGATTCCTGCCAAGGGAACCATGCAACAGTGTACTCTCAGTGCTGGTCCCAAGCCTGGATAAAATTGGGGAGGGTTGTGTCAGGAAGGGCATCTGGCGCTTTTTAAAAAATAAATTAATAAAAATTTAAAAACTGTGCCAAATCAAATATGTGGACCGATGATCCGCTGTGGCGACCCCTAAGGGGAGCAGCCGAAAGAGGAACAACAACAACTAGCAGAGCATTTGTGAAGTATTGAGGACTCATCCATGAAGTGTCTACCTGTCACCTTTCCTTTTGGGCGGTGTAGTTGGTGTGTAGAACATGAAGTTGAACGTTCAGAACTACTATGAAGCACAGATTTAACTCCAATATAACCTCACTTGCGAAGCACAACAAATATGCCAGCCAAATTAATGATTTTAATGCCCTCATACTGAAGCGTTTATGAAATTTGCATTTCTAGCACTGTTACGTACATATCTTCTCTATGTACACCTTCTACAACTGTCGTGAATGTGCTATAGGTAAAAGCAAAGTAATAAAATGCAAGATTTGCAAATGCAGTGCAAAGCAATGCAAAAATTGACAGTGACAAAACGGTTGTTCTGTTATTGCTTTCAAATAAAGACAGTCGCAGAAATGCATATAAATTTAAAGAGATCATATAAAGAATTTCACATAAAAACCTCTAATGTCATCTAAAGAGTTTTGGCATAAGCCTTTTGATAAATTCTCCTGCATTGTTTTATATAAGATTAATACAATGCTTATAAAGGCCCTTGAAATATTAATGTGTGTTTCTTAAAAAGTCTTAGTTAGGAATGGCCAAAATCAGATTGGATCTGGTTTTGTATAATTTGGAATTTCTAGTAGAATTTTGTAATATAAAGATGCTATTGCTCTGCAGCCACTGCACTGGTGTTAGCTAGGGTCTTAACCACTACATTTTATGATGTTGTTGTCCAATTTGTTGTCTTATTTGGTGATTATTGTGTAAACAGCATGAGCAATTTCATCTTTGCAGATGTTTGAATTTAGTGTAGTGTGAAGCGATTGTTCCTCTGAATGGTGCTGCCTCAAATGAATATTGACTGATTGATCAGATGATCGTGCTCTTATGTGAACTTTCCAGCACCCCAGAGCACTGTCCTCTCACCCTTCTGCCATAAAAGTGCGATTCGTCAGCAGATTTACAGCGTGCGATCTGTCTGTTAATTAAGCTTATAGGGCTCCAGGTTCCAATGCATTTAAACTACTCCTGTCTGGCACAAGGCACAATTTAAAGCCACAAGTGCAGCTGTAGATACCACATACGCCGTGCATAAATACCCACAAATGGTGAAGACGGAGAAATCAGCAAACAGCACTGGCGAGAGACAAATTCCGCTTGTCATCAGTATGTCTGTTTGCCTCCCATGCCTGGGAATGTTTATCACTGAGTCAAATAACCGTATTGCATATTGACTGAGACACTGTAATCACAAGCGGACACAATAACCGAGACCCACAAACAGTAATCAGAATGATCTCCCTGAGGCCACACATTTTTCTCATCTCTATAAAGGCTCTGGTGCTTATAGTGTAGGAAGATATTCATGTTGGCCACTAGCAGGAAGTCTCCTGTGTGTTCTGAAATCAATGTAACACTTCAGGAAACAGATCATTTAATAACTATCAAGCTTAAAGACTCAGGGTTTCATAAAACGGGCTGCAAGTTTGTTCAGGAGAACTTTTTATTCCTACCACTATTAAAGTAAAAAAGCTGACAATTCAATAACAATTCAGAACATTTGCACATCTTCGAAAATACATCTCTAGATGTCAGTAATCCCAAACATATGCATATCCATATTCATATGGAGTAATGCAACGTAATTATCCCCTCGGGTATGTATATTAACTGGGTTTTATGAGATGACATTAGAACAAAGGGAAGCATGCCCCCAGCTGGCACATCTTGGCATCAAACAGCAGTGGCTGCTTTCTTTTAGGAAACTCCTATTATATTAGTTGTAAAAATAATATCTTGAACACAGAGAGTCCTCATTATTTGTATGTATATGGTAGCATTGCTTCTCCCTCTCTCCTTTCCTTTCTCCAGCTCTCTCAGCGTTTGATGTCACCGGTTGTATATTTGTTCCTTCACAGCCCCCTCATCCCTTAGATTAGATTTCTCCTTTCTCATTACCAGCCTTAATAGACCCCTCCGACCTCATCCCAGCTTGAGATATTATCTGAGCCCTATAATTAATTAACTATAGTGCAAATATTATAGATTATTAAAAATAGCATAACTAATAGTGTAATATCTCAAGCTGTCGAGTTTAATAGTCAACATTGTCTTGGCCTCCCTTATCAGTAGGAGACACCCGGTCAGAATATTGATTTCTGGTCATTTTAACCATCATCTGCCACCATGATGGGGAATTGTCAGGTTTTTACCACTCAGAGCTCATTTAAAATCGTTAGATTGTGGCCGCTGCCTTGACTAAAGGCTGTCTTTTCTCAGACCCCTTTAAAAGCACAATATTTTATCTACAGAATAAAATGACAGGGGATGTTACAGTAGAAATGTCCCTGTAAAGAAAGAATGGTAGGGATCTGTTAAAGAGCACAGACCTGCTTTCAGCTCAGTGCTGTCTGCCTGACAGAGTCATTTGCTGTTTCAGACCTGCTGGAAAAGGTTTAGAAAAATAGCATGTTTCATCCACTACCATTCATGATCATGGCTGATGGGTTAGAAGGCATTAATGGCGTCTTTTCTTGCTTCCTCCTAATCAGTGTCATAAAGAATAAGTGCATTTACGTAAAGCTTCTCAGTCCTGTGAAGCAGAAGAGAATACTCCTCGTGGATGGACAATATTTGAGATTCTGATTGTAATTATGATTCATTTGTGCGAACAGATTAATTCAATAATCAGGGGGTTCGGCGTAGCACATTAACCTTAATTAAGCTCATTAATGGTGCAGACACTTCTCCCCTAGTGAGTCAAGTCCTCCAGTCTGGCTCAGTTCCAAGCCTGAACACTTCCATGTTTCCCATGTTGACATAGAGAGGGTTTCCAAAACAGGTCTGTTAATCATTCATATTTGTAGGTTTATGTGTTTATTTTACCCAAAGAGCTGTGTTTTGTCTGACATGTGTCATGTGTAGAGTGTGTAGAGGAATTTGTAAGTTCCAAAATAGCTTACTTACAAAAGATGATCTGACATGGTTGCTATGTCAGTGTGAATACGTCAATTAAGTTGCCATGTGGTTACGTTTGATCACGTGACCTTGTTTTTTTTTTTTTTTTTTTAATGGTAATCATTCGGATAAAGAATATAAAGATAAGATTATGGATGTTTTTAATGGTATTAGTTTTAATTAAACTGAATGAAGGTGAAAAACTAGGGAGTACTAGTGTGTGTGTGCGCGCGTGTGTGTGTGTGTGTGTGTGTGTGTAGGCACGCTGTTAGAGGTTTTATTTGATGTTTTTTGTACGTAATTAAATTGTCAGTGTCCTGGTTAATCCGTGATGTCAATAACCGTGAGGACGTTATACGTGCACTTTATTACGTCACTGTAACCTCCACGAGCGGTTTATTTGCATGTAAATTGTCGTGTGTAATTCCATTGGAATTCCACTCTATTGGGAAAACAGTGTGTAATTTCCCAACTAACACAGCAACCTAAAGGACACAGCAAAGAAATTATGGTTGTATGTTACTGCGAAAGTCAAACAGTCTGAATGAATTGAATGCCTGTTAAGGAATACTTAGGAAAAACTTGTTATGATAATGCATTTTTACATTTTTACATTACTAATTGTAATGGAGGTTGATATTTATAAACCTTAATCCTAACTGATGCCATTTAAAGATGAATGAATTATTTAGACATCAATATGAATTCCAGCTAGCTTTTTTTTTTCCTTTGGTATTTCTATGCAGGTCAGATTGTTGTTTTTTAGGCTGCTCCTTCAACAAAGCACAAATAATGCAAAGTTTATAGATTGTAATTGGGGAAACGCCTGTTAAAGTGATTGTCTGACTGCTCTGAAGATCTGATTAAGAGCTAATGGGTGCTGAATTAAAGCTGGGACGCTGCTTTCTGTCGCTGGTGCTTCACTGGAGAGAGCTGTGTGGCAGTGGCTCTGCTCTGATGGGATAATCATGTTCATCCCGACTAAAATTACAGCTGATTGTTTTACCCATTATTTTGCCCAACTTTTAATTTCTTTCTCCCAAAGGATCATTGCACTCAGTAATTGCAAAGAACTGACCTTGTATGTGTCACCCACTCGACCTAGAAATCCAATTTTGTTAAACTTTGCATGGCGATTTGGCCATATTAGACATAGTCTTTGTAGATTTGTGGCTTGAAAGTTTTTTTTAACATGAATTCGGAGGTTATTTATTCCATGGCGCATTTCTAGAAGTGACCACAAACTGTGTTTCAGTAAGCCTAATTTGTCTGTTAATTACTTAATGGCTGTATAATTGCTTATTGGAATGAATGTGGCGTTAACTTTGGGCTGTTAAAAGCACTCAGTTGAAGACAATGTTATGATAGTGTGTGCACAGGCTATCCATGCGTAATTTGCAGCAAACTATCAGAATCCTTTGGCAAAATATTATTTTTTGATTAATTGGTGTGGTTTGTTTGGATTGAAATCTTGTGCTAACTAGCTGAAGAGATCCCTGCTTTTATAAAGGCCTTGTTTTTATTCATAAATTTGTCATGGAACAATCATTATAATATGCTAACCTCGATCCCGATCGAGAGACGAAGGAAGTAAGGAAGGAAGGAAGGAAGGAAGGAAGGAAGGGGAAAAATAAGCCTATTTAGTGACTTTCCAGTCCAATGGTCTTAACGTTGAAAGTGAGCTGACAGCTGCGTATATCAACGGCCCACATCATCGCTCACACGCCGCGCGCCTCCGCCGCTTCTCCCGGCCGCAGACGGAGATAATAGGCTATTAGAGGCGCGGGATTAATTTGTAGCCAATTACGGCTCACAGTAGAATATGAATACATAAATAAGGCGGTAGCGCATGTGCGCATGTGCGCATAGCGCATGTGCGTGAGAGAGCAAACGGGCGCACAGGCGGGACATAAACGTGGGGGGTGGGTGAAGAGGGGAGAACTCAAAGAAGGAGGTGGTGGTTAAAACCCCAAAAAAAAAAAAAAAAAAGAACCGGCGCAAGAGAGATCACCATCC
>CM040981.1:7672287-7716993 GCA_022985145.1 Pangasius djambal | reverse complement strand
TTCTAGTGGGAGAAACTATGAATAGGGATAAAGTGCAGGTGGGCGACATCTCCATCGAACCGCCTGCGACTGGCATCGCTGCGCAAACAGCAGTGATCGTGGTCGCGTCTCCGGAAAGCGTGGACATGGAGGCGCATGGGGAAAAGCGCATCGCTTCCGGTGAGCTGGCTGTGTTTTCCTGCCCCGCAGCTAGAGACGTGCTTCAGGCGGAAAGCCGAGAAAACTCCGTGCGCCAGGACGCACCTGCGCTTCTGCCACCCAGCGCTCCTCGGACCACATCCTTCTCAGTGCTGGACATTCTGGACCCAAATAAGTTCACAAGCAAAAGACAGCCACCCAGCCGGACAGCCTGTGACTCCGGCTGTGGGTTCGGTACAGAAAACAGAGGCGAAGATTCAAATCATGCAGCAGATCAGAAAGCATATCCCGAAGAGTACGAGTGCAAGAAATCGCCTGGAATGCTAAGTAAGTGTGAAACAAATGTGCACTACACTCTCTGTGTGAATTAGACTGCCAATATACAACATCATCCATTCACAGAGGGGAAACTCAGAGCTTTGACTTCATCGAGTTGCACTTGGAGTAGTGTTTTATTGGGCTGCACAGGTTAGGCTCAGTGTTGGACAGGTTAATGAAACTTTTGGCGCATAATTAACTACTTCTTTAAAACCAGTGTTTAGAAGAAAAGTAGTTATGAACGTTGGATGAAATTAAGTGCATTTTAAAAGTTTGTAGTCAGTGTCTGAATTTATCAGAACTTCTCTTATCTTTACTTAATAATTTAATTACTGTTTGGAGAAAGGTGTAATAAATTCATTATTTATTTCATAAATTATGTTATATTTATATACTATGAGCCATTTAAAAAAAAATTGTTGCAAATGTAAATGCACAGTAAGTCTGGAGTGTGTGTAAACGAAATGAGTGGTGTTTCTGGAGGTAAGTGGTGTTCCTCTATCTTGGGCATCTTTTGGAGTTTTAGAGCTCCGTGATCGATATCTCTCTTAATAAGTATAACAGGTTTAAATCGTGTAATTATCCGAAATTTGACCCTATAATTTAGATGTTGAGGAGGAGTTTGCAAGCTGCCTGAAAGAGATATACTCGATTCGATAATAGGATATCGACCTGTCCGTTGCACATGCCACTCTGGGCCGATCTTCCCCATTATCCGGCGTCCTTAACGCGCCAATCAGCGCTGAATTAAGTGATCGAACGACTTTAATTGTTTTTTCTTTCCATGTTGCATAGCTTTGTCTCAAGCCTGAATAGTGAAAATGAAGAGAAGGTATCCGTGATATGAGCTAAACCTACAATCAGATCCTGAATGGACATGTGCTGATGCGTCAAACAGGCATATATTTACCAGAGTTTCTGCAACGGAATAAAAACTCAACGCATAACTGCAGACTGTAGTTATAACTTACTAAAATAAGAAATAATCTTACACACTGAACACACGGTTCACACGGCACCATTTAACACATCAAGACAAAGTGACATGCGAATGGATGCTTGAACTTTTTTTCTTGGAAAAACTCTTTCAGTTCAGTTTAGACTACTAATATTATATATTTTTTTTTAGAATAAAACTGGCATTAAGTTATAAAAGTTATGAAATAATAAACAATACATATTTAAAATGTGTATAAAAGTTTCAGATCTAAATGCTTTTCATTTTATATGGAAGCAAAAAAAACAGAAACACTGGTTGTGATTGTTTAGTTTTGTTTGTCATAATTCAAAATAAAGTTCATAATCAAATATAGTTCATCTTTTTTTTGTAATTTTAGTGTGTATTTATTTCTACTGATGATAGTAATTATTGCATTAGTCAAACATACTCCGATGTAGCTCATTACAGGATTTTGTTATAATATAATTATGACATAACATACATTAATAACACATCAATTAATATGGATTTATTTATGTTACGGTTATATTTTAGGCTAAACATATGAATAATGCATCACTGCAAATTGTTTTTCAGCAGAGGACGGCTTCGTGTTCAGATCCTCCGAATGTGAGACTGATTTTACGCGTGGGAATCACACGGACAGCGAGCTGCAGGATGATCTGTGCAGTGAGGAGAGCAGCGGCGCGCTCACCGGAAACGCCGACGGAGAGGACGAGGACCCGGTCCTGAAAAGCCCGAGTGCCGGCGGCCAGCAGAGCCAGCAGTCCTCCTCAAACGGACCGAACCAACAAGGCAAGCCGAAGAGAAAACGCTCCGGCTCGGACTCCAAGTCCGGCAAGCCGAGAAGAGCTCGGACTGCGTTCACATACGAGCAGCTCGTGGCGCTGGAGAACAAGTTCAAGTCGACGCGCTACCTTTCCGTGTGCGAGCGCCTCAACCTGGCGCTGTCACTGAGTTTAACGGAGACGCAGGTGAAAATCTGGTTTCAGAACCGCCGGACAAAGTGGAAGAAGCAGAACCCGGGAGCAGACACGAGCGCTCCGACGGGTGGTGGCGGTGGAGGAGGACCGAACGGACCGAGCGCCGGTTTGGGCAGCCTGAGTCCCCTCAGTCCGTCTCCACCCATGAGCGGTCATCTATCAATGCACACCAGCTATCCGAGTCACACACCTGGAGGACTAGTGTGCACTACTCAGTTACCCTTCCTGCCCAGTCATGCAGTACTGTCCCCGTTCATGCTGAGCTCGCAGACGTACGGAGCGCCCGCTTTTTACACGCCGCACTTGTAAGAAGACTATTCTGTAAATACACTGAAATATCAAACCCCAGAACTGACACACCCTGAGCAACGCACTTTCCAGTCTGTGATGGCCAGAACACGGAGGAATGCGTGGCAATTGAGGCACTTTCTGTTAGTTTAACTTCTCTAAAGCACTGAGAGAAGACTAAATACATAACTGCTGAAACATGGACAGCTGAAAACCCTGAGACACCATGACGCACAAGATCTTCCTCATGTCCAAGTCGTTCAGTTTTATTCCAGAAGTGTTATTTCGTTACATTTATCCTGGTTTTGAATCAGTAAAATGTGAGCATTTTCCTGGCTCAGACTGTAAATATTATCATGAATATATGTTAGGCACTAATTTTGAATGCAAATGCGAAAATAGTAAGGAATCAGTGGGAATTAAAAAAAAAAAAAAAAAAAAAAAAAAAAAAAAAAAAAAAAAAAAAAAAAAAAAAAAAAAAAAAAAAAAAAAAAAAAAAAAAAAAAAAAAAAAAAAAAAAAAAAAAAAAAAAAAAAGATATGTATCCAAACCATAAACGAACCTGTCTAATTAAAATAATTGTGAAAATTATTCGTGAAAGGTTTATCTAAAACTTTTTAAATGTTTAGGGTTATTTATTTCAAAAAAAAAAAAAAAATTTACATGCTATTTCATTGTTTGGGTTGAAAAGAATTTAAATAAAACACCATTTTATAAGATACGGCATTCAGAAGCAATTTCTCTCAAATCTACACCATTTGTAAATGCAACCGTCATTAATGTGGATTATTATCTTATAATAACATCATTAAATATTATGACGCAATAATAATATAACGAATAATATTTATTATACATTATGATGACATAAAAACTTTACGCATGTGACGCAAAAATATATATTTACACCATTATATAAACTTTATAAACAGATTATTTATTAAGGAGGTCAACAAACCAGGTTTCATTTTCATTTCAATTCCACAAGCTTTATTCGGAAATAATGGCCCTGGAGAGTTAGCAAGGTTTTTTTGTTGTTGTTGTTGTTGTTGTTTTGTTGTATATTTTAGACCTATTTTATATTGTGTGCTCTTGTAGCTTGGATCACAGCGTCCTGTCGAGCCTGAAATAGTCTGTCTTATCGAAGCTCTTAAGCTTTCACAGCCCTGTTTTTAAATTTGAACGAAAAGCTAATTTGAAAATAAAGCACACATTTGGGATTTCTTTGAAAGAGAATTTGAATGTCCTACGTCACGTGTCAAACGAATATTTGCGTAAGACTCTTGCCGTATGAGTAACTGCGGAATACCGAATTTAATATTATTTATTCGAAATTTAATATTATTTAAGACTTCTAATGAATGCAGTCTACAAGGAATCACTTTTGGATGTCCACACGGAGTCCTTGGTTCAACTTCGACTGCATATATTATTATTATTATTATTATTATTGTTATTATTATTATTATTATATTTTTGTTCATTTAAAATTTTTAATGCCAGCCCTCAAAATTACCAAGAAAGTAAAAGGATTAGAACATTCTGTGCTTTTTAAATTCCGGGTTCCAGTTTTTTTTTAACTTAAAAATAGCAAAAATAATTTAAAATAAACTCTGCCAGCTGCTGTGGTCAGGCTGGAGCTCATCCTTCTATTAACGCTATTGAGACTCCTGTCTATCTAGTCGATCAAATTCAGCAGACTTAATCTACTAAATTGCTCAGAATGAAAGTTCTTGTACAATAAAATAATAATAAAACACTAAAAGTTTGGGAGATTTTCACCAAATTATTTACACCTAAAAAAAACACTAATTGGTGCACCGTGGATCGTAAAAATTTTTAAAACCAGTTGCATTAACCTATGAACCTATATTCATAATTATGTGCTATAAGCTCTTGGTTAAGGCATGACTGGAATTCAGTGTCTAATATTAAAAGTATACATTTTGTCGGATCAGCACACCCTTTTTTTTTTTTTTTTGAAGGAAGCAGATTTCCTTCAGGACTTCAAGGATACAAATCGCCCGAACGCACCCCAGATTAGCTCTAAACTCTTATCATGGATGCAGTTTATTTGCACAATAAACCGAGTCGCTGTTTCTTACAGCACCGGATTAATCGCTAGTCTGAACGCAAAAGTGCAACAGCTAAGCTTATAGGGACCTGAAAACTACCCTTAAACCATCTAGTAGAAATACAGACATCAAAGAAACTTTATTTTTTTTTTTTTTTGCTGGTTAATTTTTTTTTTTACTTATTAAAAAGAACAAATTATACCTACATGAAAATAGAGTGATACAAATTTCACCATTCACTGCCATTTGAATAAAAATAGCACTGCAAAACATCCAGCTCATTACAAATTTCAATAAAATATCTTAGAACCCCAAGTCACATCATGGGCATTTAAAAAAAAAAAAAAGTAATTTCATGGGTTACCTTCACTACATTTTCCTGGAGAGAAAAATAAAACATAAATCACACAAACAGCATCATTTTATAGTCAAATATTAAAAAGGTTTGCAAAATCATAAATTACATTATTACAGCACAATATAAAGAAATGTTAAATATTTAATTTAATTCCACATTTTTTGAAATAGAACCAATAGCTTATTTTTACACTTCAGTAGTGTTGAGATCACAGTTTTGAGGACAGGAGAACATCCTGAATCTTATTTTAATGCATAGTTAAACTGGTTCGCAAATTTCTCATGCTTCCTTGTGTCCATCTTGTTCATGACCTCCGCTATGCGTCTCATGGAGCTCCTGCAAAGACACAGGGTTTCGCTTTTTAAATATGGTTAAGGTAGTACAATAAACACGGCTAATTCTACAATAAATTCTACTGATTTATACCAGGCACAGGCGTTGCTTATTTCATAGAAAATATAAAAGAAAGTCATTTTAGATCAGAGAAGTTGGACAGTCGCTTACTTATTAAAGACCTTCTTTTCTAGCCTTGAGCGAGACGTATTGGCAGCTTGCTTCAGGTCTGTGAGGTTGGGATGTTTCCTTTTCTTTCCTTTTCCTTTCCCAGCCTTTTTACCCTTTCCGTACGTTTTAGAAGAGCCCAGATCCTCGCCCGTAGCTGCTTCAATCTCCCTCATGAGCTCTGGATCTCGCCAGTCTGAGCAGAAAAGAGAGGAAATGACTGGTCTTACTAGTATAATATTCACTACTATGAACCAAAACATAAGAATTATCCACATAAAAGCTACTTTATTAGGACTAATTAACTTCACATTGCAGTGGGACATAAAATGACCAATTTTCTGGTTACAGACATTTTTTGTTTGTTTGTTTGTTTACATTTTAGGGATTCAGATCCTACCTTCATAAACGTGTAGTCAAGACAGCTCAGGTGAGTTAAAACTCGAATCAACAAACTGCTAAATCTATACTTCAGAAAAATATTAATTATTGACGGACCTTAGATTCATATAAAAGTTATAAAAAAGTTATAAAAAATGGATTCTAGTGTTGCTGTTGTTGTTAGGGCTATCCAGGTCTACGGAGGTGGAAACTCTACTACCCAAATGTTCTTGTGAAGATGAGAGAAGAGGCCTCTTATTAAGTTAAGCTGGTGACTGAAGTGCAGCAGGGCCGGCTGCTCTGTCAACAGTTCATGTCTGCTCCAGCTGTGTTAGGAAGCCTAGGGCCCCACACACATACATATGTACACACACACACATGTGCATTAAGCAGGTGACAGCTGCAGTCATTTCATCCCAAGTGCTGGTTCAATCACACGCCAGAATAACTGTACGAGATTGCCCACTGTAATCTAATTTCCTTTGGAAAGTGCATCAGACTAGGACATTTGTATGGCATTTTATTTTATGAGAGAAAAAAAAAAAGTGTGTGTCAGCATTCATACGAGATCAATAACCAAAGAGTCTCCTCATCACTTGCCAGTAAATACATTCCATGGCCCAGTACCCAGGAAAAGTCACAAAAATATTTCAAAAATAAAATAGTATTATCTATTCACTTGTGCATAAACTCCAATAGGTTTTTCTTCTAGGAAAAGCGATGTTGTGTGTTCATATAATGTATATACGCTGACCTGTACCGGATAAGGCGAGCAATGAGAAACTCTGAATCATACAAATGCTCAGTCATTACATAATCTACGTCATCTGTTCTTCCTCAGAATAAACTGATCCATTACATCTTCCTAACGTGTCTCTTACCACTTGCTCTGGAGTACATGCAACCTCACATGACCAAATGAAGCATTGACAAAATGGAGGAAGTACAATTAAAAAAAAAAAAGCAAGATTTCTACATTTAAGTTTTTTTTTTAAAAAAGAGCTGAAAATGATCAGTGACCAAAATTAATTGTGTTTCAGATTTTCTTCATCAAAAATGTAAAAACTTGGTTCACTGTGAATAAAAACACAGCATACAGGGATCTGAAGGTGCCCACTTCGAGGTGCTGAAGCAGAAATCAATGGCCCAGCAGGGAAGCTGTTGGTCCGTAAGGGAACTGATGGACCTCCGTTGGTGCCACAAGCTCACAGGCATCATACTAGAGCGGGTGGGGGTGCCTCTGTGGTTACCGTACCGACTGGTGTGTTGATGGGCAGTGGGCATGATGGAGTTGGGGTGGGGGATCGATAGTGTACTTAGTTACAAAAGATGCTATTTCACAAGCCAGTGGTCAGCGGGCATCAGAAGTCAGCTGTCTCAGATACCTGTTTGTTAACAAGTCACTGCGGTCAGAGAAAAGCACATCCGACGCTCCACTGACAGCACGGAGCCGCTGCTTAATTGGCTTTTAGCGCCCAACTCAGCCGAAGAGAAATAGAGAGAGTGTCTGCCGGGGAGAAAGAGGGGCAGAGCGAGATGCGGCCTATCCTATTATCAGGGTATTGATGATTACTGGGATTTCATCAGTTCATCTTTTCCAGGAGTGGCCCTCCCCTTCAATGCCCTGTGATTTGTCTTTTATCTACTCAATGCGTGCCATGAGGAAGGAGTGGAGGTAATAGGTGTTTAGGATTTGGCCTGGTTACAGGAGGATTTGAAGACACCGGAACAGTGGCCTACTCCAAACTCAATTGCTTTTACCGGGTTAAAAATGACATCAGTTCTCTCCGAGTGAGTCAATAAAACATTCTTTGAGCTAAAGTAATAATTTTCGATCAACATGGCAAAAATAATAAATTTCTCAAAGAGGCCCCTCATGCTTATTTGCTTATAATGGTAAGTTTGTCCAGGGCAAGAACTATTATAGCCAGCTGTCATCATCAGGACTGACAGAAAATTAAATCAGTGAAAATTTAAATCGGTGAAGAGAATTTGAAGTAAAAGTCCTACCTGGCTGCTCCTCTCTGCGTTTGTTCTCTTCCTTCTCCAGACGAACTGCATCTTCTGGATTAATTGGCCTCCCAATCTCATCCCGAGGAATTATTAACCCATGGAATGGACACTTGAAAACAACACATCACAAACTGCTCCAGTTGCCTGCAAAAATACCATTTACAATGTACCTGTACATCATACTTACCTTGACTCTGTCCTGGCGTTCACACAATGAGCCGTTGGGCATTGGGGCTTTGCACTTGTGCTCCACAGGTTGGAAACGTCCAGCAAAGGTAATGTACCTGGACTTCATCTGTGCAGACAGCTCTTTGTTCTCAAACTCCTCCTCCACTTCTTGAGGCACCCAGAACTGGTGCTGAGAGGTGTACCTGAGAATCAGACAAGACACAACGATTTCACTCTCACACTGAATACAGTGAGTGTACCAAAGTTCTAAAGGAACTCTCTGTTATCTCATTTTTCTACTTTAAAAAAATACTGTGCTGGCCAAATTTTATACCTAGTGCTCTTATACTGAGTTTATATAAAACTATAAAATGCACAGGGTTTTTGAATGAGCTTGAACAGACAACACTGCTCTCTAGTGGTCACTAGACATGTCATAAACCTGAATTTCTCTCTGAAATTTTAGCATTTCCTAAAGAAGCAGATTACTGTTACTATTCTGGGGGGGGGGGGACCTAATTTGTGAACTGTCCAAGTAACATAATTTAATCATTTAACAGAGATTGTAGGAATGAACAAGGAAAATTCTCCAAGCTCTGTTGTAGGTGACTGTAAGGACGAGTTGCTGTACTTGATGATCTTGCCAGCTGTAGGTTGCTCCTCTCCCCAGTAGTAGAGGTCCAGACCAAACGGAATGACGGGGGCTTTTTCCATCTCCTCCTCCTGTTTACTGCAGCTCGTGGTGGGTTTAGCACTTAAGAAAGGGATAAAGGCTGAGGGAGATTGTCTGAGAACTGCTGTATGCATATTGTGTGTGTGTGTGTGTGTGTGTATATATATATATATATATATATATCTTAAAGGTTAATGAAACTGTAAATTGCGTTTAATAATGTTAAAACATTTAAATTGATCAACTCTCATTTTTATTTCATAATCAAGTAACTGAGATGAAATAATCTAAAAAAAAAAAATACTACAAATCAATTCCATATGGAGTCCAAACACCATTTAAAGGCATTTCTAGGAATATTTGCCCTTTTGATCGTGAGATGTATTTGTGTCTGCCTCTTTTCCTTGATTACCTTGTAGATGTTGCCATGGTCATTTTCTCTTTTAGGACACGCAGTGTGGCAGCTGCACATGTAGGGTCCTGCTCTTCTTCACGTAGCCTGCTCTTAACCCGGCTGAGAGTTGAGGGCATGGGCGGAGCTGCAGGTCTCTCCGCTGGCTCTGATGGCTTTAGTTCAGCCACAGAGGAGGATGGAGAAGATATCGAATCAAGACCTGCGAGAATTAAATCAGAAAACCCCCAGTGAGCTCTTGATATGTGCATTAAATATTACTGATTACTGGTGTTATTATTTTCCAATTGAATGTTATTGTGTACAACATCATATGAAAGATCTGACAATCTACACTGGAATAAAACACACTTGCGCAGATACTGAACTGTTATTGAATTTTCTTCACACTATTCGAATGCTTTATTTCTATATCTCCACACAAACAACAGCAACCATTCTGGTATGTTTAAAACAGGAAAAAAAAAAAAGAAAATATCTAGCCATATTTAGTGAACTATAGCTGAGAGAACTTTTACAACCTTTAAACTGGTGCTCACATCACTGTGTGCACTTCAGCAACTTCAGCACTTCAGCAACTGCTGAAATATGTCTCCTGGGTGGGCAGGGGGTCTAGCGGGGGGCTTAAACTGAGCTTAGGAGTGACACCGAGATCTAAGACTGACTCCAAACCTGCACACTTCCACAAATCTTAGAAGTGAGGCCAAATTAGAACTTTAAAGGGTGGTGGGAATCTCTTAGGAGATTAGGGAGAGTCTGATTAGGGAACACCTGACCACTCTGTCTGTGGAGCATAAACCATGCAAAGTTTACGACGAAGCCTGCAACGTCAAACGTCACGAGAGGCATCAGAGTGTATCCAGACTCTTCTGACTATTTCACATCCGTACTTCTAAAAGTGTCCAAGAACGTGTTCACTGATATGATGGGTGTAGCTTAGAGCGAAGGAAGTACACAAAATGCACCAATCAAAACTACCCATAAGTATTTTTATGTGTGGAACACACACTGTGGTCGAGGGTCAAAACAAAATGTTTAGAAAAGGTTTTCACTTTTCCTGAGCCTGACCCCTGGGGCATACAGTTAATCCGGGCTTATTGACTCTCCATGACTTATGGCATCATAGCCAGCCTCTGGTCCACGCAATCATGAAATACGACTAAATCCTTTCTTTTTCTGTTCAAATTGACCAAAATGGTAGCTATTTGTCTGAAGCAATAAAGTTGCAGGTGTTAAAGAGATAAATCAATAAGAGGAAATAGAGAGGCCCAGCAGTAGACACAGAGTGGTGCTGCCAATGGTGGCATTATTGATTTTCCTGAGTTCAGCAGGCCTTGTAATTAAAATGTAAATTTGAGAAAGAGATAACGTCCTGACAGAAAAGCTGGGATAAAGGGATAGATAAAAGATCAGCACTGAAAGGAGCAGAGAGAGAATGGAAGAGAGGTACGGATAGGAATGTTTTTCAAATAAAATAATATTTCTCGGGATGAGAGGCACAGGCTGCTTTTGAACAGAGGTAAAGAAACAGATTGTTAGGAAACAAGCTTATCTTAAAGTTTAAATATTCCCCCACATAGAATCCAATTATTAATACCTATCTCTTCCTGTAGCACATGTTTTCCTGCAAGCTGGTTCAGAGAAAACATTCATGTGCTCAGAGCAGAATAAACCTGCCTCGGCCGTGTGTGCAGAAATAGATGCTCCCTGAGGTTTAGCCCCCCCTCTGCGGTAAAGGCAGGTGGATGTTGTAAATTACAACACTGAGCTAATGGGAGCTCATTAACACCACTGCATTGTTAATTTGGCATGGCCGACACACTGATCATTACATACTTTACTAATCAAAGCAGCTTGGCTCCATGGAAATTACAGCCTAATGAGTCTTTAGTTAATACTGCTGGAGAGACAGTGGCCACATTATGTAACAAATAATAGAATTATATCCTGCTACGCACGATTGCTGCAGGGCTCATCATATTTAATCTCCATGACGGCTTATGAACAAATATTGACAGCAATCAGAACTACATTAAATATACTGGTTTTACAAGCTCTTTATTCCTTATGCAGTGTGTTCTTTATTATAGTTTCACAGAATACAGTATTTTCTATTAGCTAAAGTGGCCATAAATTTCACATTGTACAAGATTTTATGTCAAATATTGTCTTTGGTGTTTAGGTTATGTGCTTGACCCCTGGCTTTTTGTGTGCAGCTTCTTGTCAATATGGTTGTCCTTGCACAGATGGAGTCGTTTGCTTGTACAAATAGTCAGCTGTCAAAACAGATTTATACTGGATGCCCCAGGTGATTTTAGGACTTAATTGATTTAAACCAGATGGAAACGAATTCATTACTCTTTAAAAAAAAAAAAAAAAAAAAACACACAAAAAAAACACTGGAGTTTATTATGGGTGCTATTACTTGCAATGAATGTGCCATTAAATGTCTGATTTAATAGTAATTTGTAAAATGTTAAAATAATCTATTAATCCTTTTTTATTTGCTGTTCTCCTACCTTCAGAGATAGCCATGGCCAAACTTCACACCCACCCTTGACCTTTAACGACATCTTAGATTTCACCAAATAGGCCAGTTTGTTCAAAAGCAAACCTACTAAACATTTTTAGTACCCATAATCCATAATAAATTTATGAAGCCTACGAAGCACTTCTGTAGTCTCTCTGGATAAGGGTGTCTGCTAAATGCTGTAAATGTAAATCTACAAATAAATATAGGTTTTTAAGAATAGAGGTTTCTGAAATAGTGGTTTTTAAATCTGACCCTTCACCCACCATCTTAATTGGCCTGGAGGCTGCTGTGACATCCTATTAGAGATTACTGGGCTTTTGGGTGCAGTGTGATGTCTTATTGATGTCTAATGAGTGTGTGTGTCTCGATGCAGGAGAGCTGGCATCTGCACCTGAACAAACTCACCGTACTCAGCCCGCAGATGCTCGAGGATATGTGGCTCATAACCCTCCTTCTCCGGCACCTCTTCAAAATCATCATCATCCTCCTCCTCCTCCTCCTCCTCCTCCTCTCCAGCCTTTAACTGGTGTGGTAAAACAATGAGACGCTGATTACAGATTATCAACAACCCTATGAATGTTCTTTTTTTCAAATATTTTGGTGCTATAGAAATGAAGAATATACCTTCTGTGCAACATAACACCACAAAGACAAAGTTGTTTGTACACACTTAATACATGGCTCAGAACCTTAAAACTCCTCTCCCTGGTTAACACTCAAATGGGATTTACTATGGCTTCAGGGTGCTCCAGAGATTTATAGCGCCTTGAACAGCAAACTATGCAGTAACATCAGACCTCTTTACATTTTAATTCCAGCGCATAATAGGATTTCCAGTTGACCACATCCAATTTTTTTCCCCTAGTGGTAGCCCATCTGATGTTCCGTCTAATTGTGGTTATGTAATACGGTGCTCATGTTAAGCAAATTTCACCCCATCTCTCAGAATGTAGAGGGAATAAACAGCTCAAACCTAATTAGCAAATTGTAAAATTATCATCAAGAGAAACCACGGCTCAGAAAATACCACCTTGGAACGGGCAGCTGAAGACAAGAGCTACACAAATCTGTCCTCACAATCCAAACTGTGTGTTAAGACAGCAAGAGTATGAAGGGGAAAAAAAAAAAGAAATGGAACAAAGAGATTGACAGATATGTAGGTAATATTGGGTTATCTTAGCTAGCCCAGGTGGAGGTGTACCTGATAACAGCTCTGTGCAGGCTGCTGAGAAAGAACAGAGCTCACTGGGTGATATGAGAGTTCTCACCTCTCAGTCTGAGCTCTGTGTTAGAATCATGCAATCACTTTAAGGAGCTCAACCCCAACACCAGGCACCAGATAAGGCCATCTAAGAGCTGCTCTGAAGCAGATCCGGGTTGTAAGGCTCTGACTGCTGTAAGCCTTTGTTAGAAACGGGTTAAGGCTTCTAGGAAGCTGGCAACTCCTCAAATGTCATAGTTCTCCATACCATTGGTTTCTGAGATACTTAAACAGATTAAATACCTCACAAACTCAAGCTTATTTGAACATGAAAAATATGCTGAAGAATGCTATACTTCTGGCCAGTTATTGTGTGTTATGAAAGCCATTTATATTAATTTGTCACATTTTCATGACAAATCAAATACACTTCCAAGTAATGTATTCTGCAGAACATTTGACATTTTGTAAACCGCTTGTATTGGTGTGAAATTTAAATCCAGATGTATCAATATGCTCAGTGGATCATGACCAAAGAAAGAAGGAACGAACAAAAAAAAAAAAAAATGCAGCAATATTGTATCCAAAAATGGTACACACAATGAAATAAAAACCTCGGAGCAACATATGGCAAAGTACTATTTTAAAGGAACATTAAAAAAAAAAAAAAGCAAACTAATTGTCATACTTAAATATTTAACTGTCCTCAGTAACCAGAAGCTCTATTTATTGCCTATGACCTATTCTGTTGTTTTATTTTTATCAAATATGAGGTTATACACATGTAAAATCCTTTTGTCTTCCATCTTCAAGGGGAAAAAAAAAGAGAACATATAAAATTTAACCTGGTTGCTTCTGCCAAGAGGTTAAGTCACGGCTGTAGATAGAGCCCTGAACAAGACAATCATGCAGCTATATCAACATAGAAATGTTTAAAGGAACGTTTTAAAATAGTCATTACATCCTAAAAAAGTTTTTTTTTTTTTTTTTTTTTTTTTTTTTTTGGTGAGGGAGTGAGTGATTGTGTCTCTTACCTTGATTTCTCAGGGAAGACTTCACCACATATTAATTCTAGGGATGCCTATAGTTTTGAAACAAGCTTTTTGCAGAAAAAGAACTGCACTATTTAAGGAATCTTTATGTGCAGTTTATGTTAAACTATACCCCTTTCCAATATGTTTATACTGTAAATATTGCTGATTGCATGTTTTATTCATCTTTGTTCGTTTTCGTGAAGGGTGCCAATAATTCTGGAACTGACTGTATCCAGTGCTTCTAAACTGTAATTCATATGCCTGGCTGAGACAAATAATGGCTTGCTGCTGCTTTAAGGTGGCAGGTGAGCTTCTGTGTCTTTACCTCTCCTGCCTGGAGCCTGCACGTGCTCATCCATCACGCCGCCTGTAAGTTTTGTTATCACTCTAACACTAATCAAAAGAGAAAACTGTCACCGCAGCTGACCTGTGGCACCTCCCAATTATGCTCTTCAGGAATGACAGGAGCGCTTAACTTCCCCAGCTGGATAAATGACCGCCATCAATCTACACAGAATAACAATGAGCTGCCAGCCTGCAAATTATTATTTTTTTAGCTATAGAAAATCCCCGGGCTGGAATTTATGAAAGGTGAAAAGCAACCCAAGGCTCTCTTATCCCCCCCCCCTTCCCTTCGTCTCCTCTGCTCCGCTCAGCACAACAGACCATGAGCTCGGGGAGGCAGTGCGTCGGCGCTAAACAGAATTTATGCCTTTTAATTTACTCAAAAGGTGCTTAACCGTTCCCTGTGCTACAATGCATAACAGAATGCCAGTTTTTAAATATGGGGGTCGTTTTCATAAAACAGTATACATAATGTGTGTGCCCTTCCCTTTTGAGGGCATTGCATGAGATGCGGTTCCCAAGCACGCTTTCCCCCCATTTATTCTGCTTAATTGCCTCCATGATTACCTCCATATCAGGCACTAAAGGGTGATCAAAGTGCGCTTTGCCTATTCCTTTTTATTTCTCTGCTTTCTTTTTTATTTTGTTTTTCATTACTGCAGGCGGGCGGTGTTGACAATTGCAGATTAAGGTATAAACTGTCTTTGAATGAGGTCTCAATTACTTGTGGTGGTGGCGGCGGCGGCGGCGGCGCTGGGTGAGTGAGGCATGCAGTACACCCTGATAGCTGTTCTTTTACTGGAGCTGTGCAAGAAAACACGTCCTTACCTGAACACCCTGCTATACTTATTCAGTACTTCTGTTTAATGACATACATAGTAATGAGACGGTAAACAATGGGAAGGAAAAAGCAAGGCATAAACTGAACAATTTCTGGACTGGAGGCTCAGAGAACAGCAGAGTTTGCTGATTCCTAATCTTGTCATTACCTAAAGAGTTTAATCAGTTTAATGTGGTTGAGTATGTGGAGAAAATCCACTACACTCTCATGGACCCTAAATAGGACATTATCATTTTTTGAATATATGTTTTTTTTTATTTTTAATTCATTTATTCATTCTTTAAAAATTAATTACACTAATTAAAGCAAAAATAAGGAAATAAGGAAAATAAGAAAAAAAGTGTGGACAAATGTCAAAAGTTCACCTGTTATCACACAAACGAGCTATTTACACATTTTGTTTCCAAAATGGCAAAAAAAAAAATTTTTTAAATGAGCCGTCTAAATAAACATCACACTGTACTGAACATAAATATTAGTGGCTCTGCAGAAACCAGGAACATTCTCTGTTCATCCACCAACACTACAATCCCCATCTTACACAACAAAACTACTACTAAAAGTAAATATCCATCCTCAATTGGAACTAAAAGGAAAAAAAGCCTTAGCGCCTTAAAGCATTATTTCAAACTGCAGCAGTGTTTCTGATTTCCTTTCAGCCAGCAATCGCAGAAAAGGAGATTACAATTTTGTTTATAAGTGTGGCCTTCTTTAATCCAAATCCACTTTTTCAGTCTTGATGGATTAAAAAGTTGTGGAACAAGATTACCAGCACAGCTGAAATTCTTAGCCAGGCAACATTATTTTATTTTTAATTCACTTTAATTTTGCCATGATAACATCTGCACTGCCAGCTCATGATGGCAGCACTGTAAGTCTTCCGCAGGAGACCGGGTACTGCAGAAAATCTCTCACTATACGGTGGCTTTTTGCTGACAAAGACCTGGCTAACATATGGACTCCACCTTTTAGTGTCCCCTTTGCATTTAAAACAGACAATTTGTTTGGCTGCCTCTATAACTTTTATGGAATAAACACTTCTTTTGCTTTCTCTTGCACCTTTTTTCACCCTCAGTTTTCTGGATAAAAATGTCTCTGTGTTAAAGTGTGCGCTCACACTTGCACACACTTTTCTTATAATGAAACTCTGTTTTTACGATTGTAGACTATAAACTATATTGATGTGCAATTTAATGTACTTATGTAGAAGTGGATGGATATGGCAACCAAAAAAACCCAATATAATGCTTTTAAATATGAGGGCACCTGCTTACAATATTGCACGCAGAGGCGACTGTGCAAGTGTTGAATTATCTGGTTAAGAAATCTGCAAAAATAATTTTTAAAAGTACTTCGTTACAGGTGCTTCATTATTTAATTTACATGTAATTTTATTTTAAGGCATTTCAAAAACCTGGTATAATTACCTTACAAATGTGGGCTTTCTTGTTTTAAAAATCTTAGCATTTCAGTGGACGTGCTCAAACTGTAAATAATGTTGAAACTATAGCACAATGTTAAGAGTATAACAATTAGAGATTTCCTTATCACTTATCACAGACTAGTCATACTGATATAATAACACATCACTGCACTTCAATAAACAATAGGCCGCAGTTCAGCTCCACATAAAAGGATCACTTTTGAAAGTTTATAAAATGCCCTTGGAAGCCTTTTTTTTATTGCTTAAAAGCATTTTAAGAAATCAATTAAATAAATGTTTAATGGAAAAAGTGAGATGTTATCTCGAAGCAATTCGGAGTAGCCTTTCAAGCGCTAACTGAATGACCATATTAGAATAAAAGTGAATATTAAACAGTGCAGGTGCTGTAAATAGACCGTTTAAAGACATTTGCAGTGAACTCTATTGATTGTGCGCTGGCTGTGTCAACCTCCATCTCCTTGGCAGGAAGAAGGGCAGATAATGAGGTTCCGGTTAAATATCCACCACTTATGAGGAAAAACACATTCCAGCAGGGCCAAAGCACTCTCTGTGGCCTCCAATATATTTTGTATGGTCTAATTAACCCTGTAAGCAATCTCAATTACTATGGGTCCAGGGAAGCGGTGGCTGTGCGCACTCCTTTAAGCAGGTCTGTTATCCTTTTAGAAAAAGATCCAAGGAGGCAGCCTCGGACAACTGAACTCTCGACTTCATTTGTCTTTGGCCAAGTTTGATGGCTCTGCATTTAAAAACCCATTCAATCTTATAAACCAAAAATTAAATGTACTCAGCTGTGATGGTCCTCCGTGCATCTGCTATTTATATGCTAATTTCCTCTCTTACCGGGAAGGTCTTGCAAATTATTACAGCAAACCAATAACTCAGGTGTATGGACTGGCAGATTCGCCGGCTACTGAATGGAATGAAATGCTCGGAGGCTCACAAAAGCGCACCGGCCAACCCCAAAACAGAGCACCTTGTGAAGTCGCCCACCATTGTCTCTGAAGATAATTTAACGTTCCTTTGCTACAAAGCGGCTCTTCAAGACAGCACTCACTTTAAGAGCACACAACTTTGCATACATTATACTAGTAAAATGCAGAAGCCTATTTTGAGATGCATGTTCTCGTAGGTGGGGATTGTCTGCCTTTAATCGAAATAACCTTGGTGCAGGACTTTGGGAATACAAAGAGAGAGAAAAAAAAAAAATCATTGATACACAGATGCATGAAAAAGTATCCTTCCGGGTAAATTATATTAATGTTTTCAAATGTTTTTTTGCTGTGTTTAAATAAAATGAAAACACTTGGATTATGATTTAAAAAAGACCAGCTACTACTGTCAAGTGAAGGTTAAATAGTGATTAAAGGTAAGCAAAAGTGACGTTGGTGTGATGGTTGCTGAAAATGTGTGTGATGTAGATAAACAGTAGTTGATGGATGGAGGTCTCTTAATTTACCACAATTTAATGGGCCCTCTCAGAGCCTCCTGCCACCTGGGGATTGCGGTAAATGAGACCTCGAAGCCCCGAGAACCCTAACAGCTTTCCCCTGGGGTTAAATTCAGGCGAGCTATGCATTTGACAAGGAAATGTACTACAACAAGGGCATTTACCGCCATCAAATTATTACAGATGCTATAAACAGTAAATTAAGAAATGAAATTAAAATGTAAAGAAATTCTTGTCTGAGAATTAAAAAAAAAGCAGCAAAGAACAGACTTCTGTAGGATAACCCAGCCTGGATCCAAAATGTAATCATGTGTACTTTATAGCCAAGCCCTTTGCTTACATCCAATTTAATAAGGTATTACCCTTCTACAAGTACTGCAAAACACATTGTAAAGAATCCCTGATAGGTTTGGAATGAAGAAAGAAACCTAGATAGACATGGTTTATCTTACGTTTGCCAATGGGGGGGGGAAAAAACGCACTGAGACCCATCAATTATTGCTCTTCCGCACCATCCTGATAAGATGCCTTATCGGTGTAAACAATGCAGTATTCCCCCTGGCCGAATGGTAAATGTGCGCCTCTTTTGGGGAGTTGAAAAGGTGGCTGCTCTACAAATTCAGGGTGCTTAACACAAAACCCCCGTGACTAATAATTAAAAGGAGGGTGTGCGATCACAGCACAGCGGCGCAGAACATCCCTGCCCGAAATGTCAATCGCTACGTTTATCTGATGCACAATGCAGGATTGACAATACAGCGTCAATGAAAGCTAGATATGTTTTAAATGTTTATATGTTTTTTTTAATTACGTTTATTTACTTCAGCTGTTTTTATGTCACTGTCTACAGAATAACTACAGAGTCAAGTCCTGATTAAAATTTAAATCACCACTGGCATTTGCTAGGCTACTAATCACACAAATAAGCATTTAAAAAAAAAAAGCAAAGGACCCAGTCGGTTTAATTTTTATCCATTTCATTTTGCACTATTACCAGTTCACCAATCAGCAGGAGTTTACCAAGCTGAAAAAAATATTCTGTCCTTTGTCAGGGCCACGATAAAGGGAATAAAGTAATAGAATGCTTTTAAGGGTAAAAGGGAAAAACTAATTATGATAAAGGACTTTAAGTTGCTGCTTTATCACAAAGCTTTGGCTTTTTGCATTGGAAATGGCCGCTGACAGTGATAAACCGTTACAGGGTGCAGTAAGGCGCTTTGTCACTGTCACTTGCCTGCGTTCACTCTCGCTAGCTTGCTCCTTTTTGCTCAGTTAAAGGCAGATATCATGTGTCATAATGATGTGTCTCCTAGCTGCTAGGTGTGTCCCATTCGGCCCTGCAGCGCGCCGATCTCCATTAACAGCCCAGCCTCCTGCCTCACTCAGTGAGCTAATCTCAGGTCTGATGGATTGTGCTTCAGCAATATAGTCAGCATATTTGCAAATGTTCAATGTTCAATTTGTTCATTGCTGTGGCACTTTAGTTGGGATTTTTGTCATTTTTCTGAAGATATAACTGTGTGCTCAGAATTATAGTTAAATTTAAATGTCTCTGAATGTGACTTCTAGTGAAATGTGATACATCCAGCGTCTACAACATTTGCCAATACTGCATTTCCAGAATCAATGACCTGAAATGTTATGTGGTTTGGCAGGACAGTAAAATTCAGATTCATCTTCTGTGCCAACTGTGTGAATGTCTTTATCAAGATTTACACTAGAATTATGTTTTATATATATATATATATATATATATATATATATATATATATATATATATATATATATATATATATATATATAAACAGTTATCTTTTCATTGCATAACTCCCCCTGAATACCATCTCAAAGCATCAGTCTCATGTGTTGTGAAATGGCGCCCTCCCTTGGCAAAGTCATTGAAACCAAAAAATATTACACATTTAGACCGCTTGTCTTGCCTTCCTGAAAAAGAGTGCTATCAGTTTGACTACTGAGAGATGTAAACTGTAAGGCGACTCACCACTCTTCTCTGCCTTGCTTTGTAGTCTATATGCAGCTCATCATGTTTCCTCAAAACCTTCTCAAGAGATTTTTTGAGGTCAGTGGCTTGTCTCATCAGCTGCTCCTCCACACCGACTTTTGTAAAAACCTGGAGATCAATCGCAATTCAAATTATATAGAGAATGAGGGTGGGTGTGTGTGTACCCTTTTAAAGACTGGTTTATAAAGAGGAAAACGATGACATACAGTGGTATGCAAAAGTTTGGGCACCCCTCACCAAATTACATATTTTGCTAATTTTTGAAGTGAAAAGAAATATCTGCAAATGTTAATGCACAGTTACTTTAGATTTAAACTTTAGAACTTACAAATAGCAACAAAAATAAAATGGTAATTATGGCATGTGCAAAAGTTTGGAGATCCTACAAAATCAGTACACAGCTTGCAAACACTTTCTGCAGCCAGCTGGGAGTATTTCTATTCTTGTTTTACTCATTTTCAATTCATTATGCTCTGGAGTTGTTATTCCTAACTACAGTTCTTGACCTGAGTAACAAGTCCCAAAGGCTCAATCAAGGCCTTACATGTTAATTACGTTCTGAGACTTTACAACCTGAAGGGTTTGCACTTACCACAATGACTATTTTATTATTTTTATTTAAGTTCAAATATAACTTCAAATATTATTGAAGTTTACATCGATCAGCCATGACATTAAAACCACCTGCCTAATATTGTGTAGCTACCCCTTGTGCCACCAAAACAGCTCTGACCTGTTGAGACGCCTCAAGACCTCTGAAGGTGTGCTGTGGTATCTGGCATCAAGACGTTAGCAGCAGATCCTTTAGGTCCTGTAAGTTGGGGCCTCCAAGGATCAGACTTGTTTGTCCAGCAGATCCTACAGATGCTCGATCGGATTGAGGTCTGGAGAATTTGGAGGCCAAGTCAACACCTTGAACTCTTTGTTCCTCAAACCATTCTTGAGTGTGGCAGGGCGCATTATCCTGCTGAAAGAGGCCACCGCCATTAGGGAATCCCATTGCCATGAAGGGGTGTACTTGCTCTGCAACAATGTTTACGTAGGTGGTACGTGTTAAAGTAACATCCACATGAATGCCAGGACCCAAGGGTTTCCCAGCTGAACATTGCCCAGAGCATCACACTGCCTCTGCCGGCTTGCCTTCTTCCCATAGTGCATCCTGGTGCCATCTCTTCCCCAGGTAAGCGACATACATGCACCTGGCCGTCCAAATGATGTAAAAGAAAATGTGATTCTTCAGACCAGGCCACCTTCTTCCATTGCTCCATGGTCCAGTTCTGATGCTCACGTGCCCATTGTAGGTGCTTTCGGCGGTGGACAGGGGAGCCTTGGGCGCTCATGATACTGTCGCAGGTTCACCAGTTGTCCTTCCTTGCACACTTTTGGTAGATACTAATCACTGCATACTGGGAACACCCCATAAGACCTGCCATTTTGCTCTGACCCAGTCGTCTAGCCATCACAATTTGGCCTTACGCTTGTCCATTGTTCCTGCTTCCAAAACATCAATTTTGAGAACTGACTGCTCACTTGCGGTCTAATATATCCCACCCCTTGACAGTTGCCCCTATAACAGGACAAAGTTATTCACTTCACTTGTCAGTGGTTTTAATGTTACCGCTGATTGGTGTATATTTTATGTTATATGAAGGAGTGTGAAGATGTACTATGGCATGACTGCATTTGTAGCTACATACTTTATCTTGACCATTATGTTGTTTATTTACATGAATACATGTTCTGCGCTTAGCTAGCTTTCTAACGGTGCCACAGCACCTTGTTGCATTACTTCTAACAAGAAGGATATCCCGTATCTTTTAGATCCTACATAAATGACTGCCTCGCCGTTGACACTCGTGTGACAAATGCTATGCAGCCAGTGGCGGTCCGGCAAAACTTGGCTTGCCTAGTCTTGTTTAAAATGGTTTGCTGCAGGGGTTTCGTTGACTTCTTTTCACTTCAAAAATCAACAATGTGATTTGGCCCAAACTTCTAGATACAACTATACACAGAGTTGCCATTTTATCCTGTAAACCTACTACATGAATGCTTTTTATAGATATACAATTACTAGATATACAAATGTTTTGTTTGTCAACCCCACTCTAACTCATCAGTGGAGAAGAACCATTATAGGGTAATCTCAGACTCAATATCACTTGAGTGGTGGACTATTCTTCTTTCAGCTGTACAGTTAGAGACTACACATTATATTTTCATGCAACTGTTTAATCATTCTCTATCCATTCATCAGTATCAGTTTCTGACCACAGCACCATTTGTGGACTGTTCTCAACTTAGGAGTGATACTGAGCTGCTTAAAAACACCAGTAATACTGTTGTGTCTGATCCACTCATACCAGCTCAACACACATTCCATGTTTCCACCATTTGAGTATCACTGCTGCACTGAGAATACTCCATCATTCAATTAATACCTGTTTAGGGGTGGTCCTATTGTGCTCAGTGTCCATTGATGGATGGAGTAAAGGGGTGCTGAATAAATTGTGCCGAATCATAATTGTACCCACACAAAGTGCTGCTTTATGGTAAACGTATGAAAAAAATGAGATGTATACCTGCTAATCTGGTAATTCTATATAAAAAGGTATTCGAATAGAAGACAAATGCTACAAGTATGACTAGTAATGATTCTAGGTAATAAAATGAAGGCTATGTAGGTTTACCTGAATCCAGGACTGGATGGCAGGGAGGTATCTACTACTGATGAGTCTGTGCAGATCTCTCATGGTGTTTACTACTGCTTCATTCTCCTCGGTCTCTTTCACTTTCAGATCTGTGAAAAAGGATTGGTTCTTAACAAGACCTTTTCTGCTGTACGACAATAGGGTCCGTTTGTGAATAGGACTGGACATCACTACAGATGACTTCAGGGCAACTGTTTTTTTTTTTTATCCCAAGCCCAGAGCTGTGTCAATAGAAATGTACCAAACTACAACAATCACATATTTTATTTGCCACTCGAGTAAACAATCCAAAACAACTGTTCTTTGATCAACCGTATAAAAATCATCCTCTTCTCACAGAATTCCTTAATTCATTATTTTACTAATATTGGGCCTCAAGTTATGTGTAAATGTTTGCGTAAGCCAAACCTAACTAAAACTTTTCACAGGATTTACAAAAGTTCAAAGCAAAGTGTCTCGATGACTGTTGGCCAGAATGAACCAATGAGCCCTCCCCGATGCCATTTAGAAAAGCAGGAAGGCATGTAAGTGTCACAGGAAGCCCGATGATCGCACGCTAGGGAGTATATGGCACACTGCAGCTTGAGACATACCAGAGTGGTCACTTAGTGCTAGCTCTAATGAAGTGTTGCACAGCATTAAAAGAAGATGCCGTGGAAAATGGAATTGATTTATACACTGCCTGAGCCCATCCTCCCTTCATACAGCAGGGTTACTTTAGTTAAAAGTCTTGAATATGAATCTACTGGGTTTCACAAAATATTCATTAAATGTGTGCGCATAAACAGCATACTCTGTATATAAAAGTGTAGTAACTCATTATGCTTTATATGATCTGAAGCTGATCAGTCAAGGTTTACATTAGTCTTCTTATGCGTACATTTACACGCACTAATGAGCACGAGTAGGATACAAACTTTTTTCTGAAATAACAGGATTTTCATGAATACCTCATTTCGTGTAAATGCTCCTACAAACGATTTACGAAAAAATCTGTTCGTATCCAGCTTGATAAATGAGGCCCAATGTTTTGTGCTAAATGGCTCATCTTGTTACTGCTAATCAATTTACAGCCATTACTAGGACACGATGCTACAGGCTCCTGCTTTATTCTAACGTGTTACTCATTTAGACACACATTACTTCCATTAATTGTGTTTTACTTTGAGCTCCCATATTTAGATTGTGGTTTATTGGGGAAATAAAAATATATAATTGCTGTCGAAATTCTGTTTTATATGAAAGATAACTAAACCGTTACATCATCGACCAGCTACATCCACCTTCCTCCTCCACATCATCAGAAATACAGATTATCAACGCATTATCCGTTTATATTTGTAGGTAGGCTGATTCATATAGTTCATATATTATAAGTCATGTATATAAGTCATGATGTACCTTCAATGGTATGCTGTAACTATTGTTTATTACAGTTATCATGGCTAGCTAGCTTAGTTAATGTAAAAATTTCTTTGCCATAGCATAAACATGCATTTATCAATATGATAGATTGGTTAAGATTATGTGTTCTACATTTGATTTGAGTGTGACACCCGAAAGGCGAGACTAGAGACGTGCATCGGGACCCAACAGTTGTGGGCGTGGGCATGTTTTAGTTTAATGTGGATAGGAGAGGAGGTCAGATATAAAATCTGCGGGACAAATAAGGCCACTTTCATTAAGTTGTACCGTGCACCCCTGAACGAGCACACTGGAGCATTTCCTAGAACAGAGGGATAGCTAATAAATGGATGATTTATCCATAATCCTTAGATTTTTTTTTTTTGACCACAGTGGCCACCTTTTATTTGGAGCTCAAATTATTACCCTTATTAAACCTCTATCAAATACAGCATGGATTTTTTGTTTGTTTTTTTTTTTTGGACCTCAAATTTAAAAGCAGTATTATGCCATCCTGCACTTGGTGCCCAGCCATATCTTTATTAAAAAAAAAAAAAGTCAGTAATCATAATAAACTATTAGAGACAAAAAGTCAGCCAACCTGAGGACACATTCAGATCGAGCCGATAGGTGCGGGACATCAGCCCAGAGCTACGGATGAACACATCCTCGTCCACACCCTCCTCCATATCGCTCTCACCACTGGAGTCCTCTTTTTCCTCTTCGCCTTTAGATACCTCTGCCACCCTTCCACTCTCTTTGCTAAGGTCTTTGCTGCAGCAAGGCTTTTCATCCCAGACATCTGTGTCCTGATGACGCTCAGTGCGAACGTCAGTGGTCTTCTCACTGACTGCCGTCAGCTCTGAGCTAAAAAAACTGAAACTGTCTGGCATGATCAACATCATGCAGTTGTTTATCTCCGTCAGAGATTCCTCAATCTCGGGAGCCATTTCTGAGGAGAAAAGCAATTTATAAACAGTGTTAAAAATACACGTTAACACGGCTACAAAAATACTCAGCATTCAGCATGAATAAACTGAGGCTTTCATCTAGGAATAACTTGAGTTAGAATAACTATAACAGCAAAACTGTAAAAACCTGGTTTACCTTCCATCTCCTGCTTGGCTTTCTCAAGCTTTCCCTTATAAATTCTCTCTAGCCTTTGCTGTTTTTCCTCCTGTCTCCTTCTCTCAGCCAGTGTTCTTGCTTCGACATCCTGAAAGTCTACCTGGGGAACATGAGGAGAGAGACATGAAATAACAACAACCTGTGGTAATGGCAGGCAAATTTACTATACATGTGCCACCACATAAGAAAACAGGAGATCTGAAAATACATGTAATGGAAGAAAAACATTTTCAATCAGCTATATTATTATTTGAGGCATGTAAGATCAGGTTTAATAGAGATACTGCACTTTTTCTGTACTTGTGACCCACTTTCTGCTGTTGTGGATGTGTCCCATGTGTATACCAAAAAGTTTGCACTCCCAAAATTAGTTTATACCCAAATCTCACCCTTGCTTCAGGGGAAAATTTCACCTGTATACTATAGAGACTGTCCTGTTCTTATTTCAGGACTCTTATACACAATATGCGCACAGTGAACATCCTTTGCTCATACTAACACACTTAGTACTGTTTGCCTTTACTATTCTTCACCTGTATAGTGTAATTAATTGTAATTCCATTATCTGGTGTCATGTAGAAAAAGCTAGGTTCCCTTTTCAGTTTAGTTCTTCGCAAGGTTTCTTCTTCATTTCATCTCATATCTCAACATAAACAGTTCTAAAAATAAGAACCCTTTTAACACTAAAGAGGAAAGACTATGCAGACATAGACATAATTTACCTTTTTAACTTGCTTCAGAAAGTGATAACCCAAAGCCAGCTTCTTGTAGGCTTCCCCATACGTGGACTGCCAAGCCTGGACCGTCTGGATGGCTTGGGTCTTCAGCTTCCTGGCCACCTCTTTCGGGGGAGGCAAGGGCTGCTCAACATCTGTCTCTACTGTTAGCTCCAGGAACTCCTGCAGGTTAGTTACCACGAGAGCTCGGAAGTGATGAGAACGGCTGAAAAGCTCAGCAGCCATTTGGAAGGCAGAGAAGCGAACCTCAGCATGGTCCTGATTTAGCTGGGTCATGACGAGGTGATAGAAGTGATCGATGTAGTCATTGGAAAGCCTGTACGGAGGAGTGATAATTAAGGACAGCATTTAGGAAATGACATCACATATACAGTAGGCATCAAACAAACTTGGTAGGAAAACTGGATGTGTTCAGTAAACCCTTTTCATTCCAATGTTCATCAAACACAACACTGCATGCAAGTCAGTCAATAAAAACCTTCATACTTGCATATCTTCTTCACTTCCTTCATTTTCGCTTGATTCAACTGTGGTTCTCCAGAGGTAGTCAACTCCTCCACCAACTCGGATAACTTGTCCCGCTTTTCTTGATCCATCCTGTTCTACCAAGTTGGGTGTGAGCTCTTTCACACAGGAACCTGGAAGATATTATTTAAATAATGATAGGGACAGTTAAACATAAGCCTGCAATAACGTTCAGACCGATATTATACAAGCTCTACCAAGCTCATGTCAAAGTTTTTCCAACCTGTGACAGTCTAAGCACAAATGCGGAGGGACACAGAGGGACACAGAAGTGCGACAGCACCCTTTCCTGCACAAACTTCAGCAAGTGCCCCAAGGAGCAGAACCTGCAACAGACAATACAGTTTTCAATATACAATTAATGATCAATTAACCTCACAAAACTAACAAGCTAGCAAAAGTGTAATGTACGATTTTAACTCTATAAGTGTCTATCAAATATTCAGTCACCTTCTAGTACTGAGCACATAAGAAATCATACATTTACTAAGTAATTATCTCATAATTACAGTACTTCAATCATGACACGAATGCATTGAAATCACAAACATAAAGACAGATTTTTTTAAATGGGGATTCACAATATCACCGTATAACGAACATGGCTAGTTTCCTTATTTAACTACCTATCTACTATTCCTTAAACATTACCAATGGTAGATTCAGAAATATATATGACAGAGTAGCATTTCCTCAGAGCATTTGTTTTTACACGCGAGTGATGAACATTGGGGATGGGCGAAATAGTGTTAAAACTATATCACGATATTTCATTGTAATTTTTGCGGTTGCGATATAAATGACGATACGACAATAGCGACATTCAACACTATCTTTTTGGCCACAAGTCACATCAACATACAGTCTGGAGAGCCGTCTGATTCGCATCTGATCTTCTGTATCCAAACCACTTCCATATCACGGAGAAGGCTCCTTTTATGGGGGATTAATTCTCCTTCTTCAACTAGGGTTGGAACTCCATGCCTTCTGCCATGCTTGTTCTCGTTCTACGTGTGAGATGCTCACGTTGTAACACGTAATCACGTCTTCAACTATGACAAATTCTAATCATGGGGAGGAACTGTACCGATATATCATGGACGACACGATATGGCACAACCTTAATGAAAGCTGCATGGTATTTGTCATATTTGTCAGTCATGGCTTTTCAATGTGCTCACGTGCGAGTAATGAGTAAAAATGGTTTCGTTAGATAAAAAATATGTCTTGCCTACTTTTTTTTTTTAACAATACAAGATGTATACCATTATTATCTATATGGGTAGTATTAATTACCATTACCAAACATAAACTTACTACACTAAAACAGTGTGTATAAATAGTAATTCTAAATAGATGTCATTGTACTCACACCCTGGCACCGAGAGGCTGACTGAACAGGAAAGAAGTCACATCGCTTCCTGTGGTTGGAGTCAAAAGGAAGCTGAAGTACGCAGATGGCTGATTCTGATTTGTAGATTGGCAGCAGTGATGAGAGTTGGACCAAATATAAAGGGAAAAAAAGGAAAGAAAGTCATACATCTCATCTCAGCTCTAAGCCAACAATGTTTGGTCAGACATTAGTAGCTCTAATAGAGGGTTGGATCGTAAAAACTGCCATACTAACATGAAACCAGTATATATATATATATATATATATATATATATATATATATATATATATATATATACACACACACCATCAGGACCCGCACGAACACCACCAGGACCCGCACGAACACCACCAGGACCCGCACGAACACCACCAGGACCCGCACGAACACCACCAGGACCCGCACAAACACCACCAGGACCCACACAAACACCATCAGAACCAGCACAAACACACCAGGACCCACACGAACACCACCAGGACCCACACAAACACCACCAGGACCCACACAAACACATCAGGTCCAACACAAACACCATCAGGACCCACACACATCAGGACGCAGGCTGTGTATCTAGAGCATGAATACTAATTGTCAGGCTAACAGTACTGATCTCAGAAATATCCAGTGCCAATTTCAGTGCCAACTGGTAACAATTACAAAAGCATCAGTGTGCCAGGATCTGCATTTGTTTACTCACTAAACCACAAGAGCTAATTTTGTAGCAATTTATCTTTTACTACAAGAAACTGCTTACCGTGTAGAACAGATAGACCTATAACAAGGTCATGATTTCACAACAGAAATGTTGGTCGGAAATTCCTTTCCTTTTAGGAAATTAAATCTCTGACAGAGCGTCTTTTCCTGCTTCCTCCATGTGTCCTCGGAAGCGTGAAGACAGCAACCGCGACGAAACAAAATGGCGTCCTTCAAAATAAAGGTCCCTACCAGAAACGCGCTTTCTCTCTCTAGCTTGAGGCAAAAGAAAACCAAACAATCTTTTCATAAAGATATTGTATTTTTCTTCAACTTTTTTTGTTTTCCTTTTGTTTCTGTTTTTCCTTCCTGCTCAGGATGCCATAGGCACATTTCCCTGCTGAAAAAAACAACAAGAGAAACCCTCATAGAATTTGTAATGGTTTTAATGGTTATAATGGGAGTTGTATTGGTTTTAATGGAAACTCTAATGGTCCTTGTGGGTCTCTACTGGTAATTTGTTGCCTTCTATTGGTGTCATGTTATGTCTAATAATGGTAATAATGGTTAGCCAGTGGTTTGTAATGGTATTTGTAGTGGAAACCATTAGAATGTCTGTGATGATTTCTGTTGTTCTGGCTTGCTCATTAGGGATAAATTCACAGTGATAAATTCAAATATTTACAATATATTTTTTGTGAATCCATTTATTTCTGTAAAGCTGCTTTGTGACAATGTCCTTTGTTAAAAGCGCTATACAAATAAAATTGAATTGAATTGAATTGAATTGTTTTGTTTTTTAGCAGGGTCTTTATGCTCTATGCTTTCTGTATGCCTTTGATACTTTGTGATAATATTTTTTAAATGTGAAATTTGGCACGTCTCAAATGTCAAATTTTACTAGTGTTCTACTAGTTTTGCTCTGTAATATTATGTTGATTTGGTAATGTTCAGTTTAGCGTTTCTTGTCTTAGCCTGCAGTCAGTAAGGTGGATGTGATTTGAAGAATTCTTGCATCATATGAAATAAACAGCTGTAGAAGAATCAGACTATTCTCTGCAGTGGTTCTACTCACAGCCACAAGAGAACCAACATTTATCCATCCATTTTCTGTACCGCTTATCCTACACAGGGTCGCGGGGAGCCTGGAGCCTATCCCAGGGAACTCAGGGCACAGGACACCCTGGATGGGGTGCCAGCCTATCAGAGGGCATAAATCACACACACTCATGCACTATGGACAAATCCTCGCAATCCTGTGTAGGATAAGTGGTAGGTACAGAAAATGGATGGATGGACGGATTGTTATTCCTAATGACAATTCTCAACTTGCCTAATGTGTCAATTAAGGCTTAACAAGTTATTAAGTTCTTAGACTTTACAGCTGGAAAGGTATCAGTTGCTTTTTTTTTCAGTTGCTGGTTATCTAAATTAACTTACACTTGTATTTTAATAGGATCAATAGGGTGTGTGATGTAAATTTTTCTCATGTGTGCTTAGGGGCTTATTCTAGTTTGAGAGAACCCACTGTCCTGCACATTTTAGTGCTCTCCCTGCTCAACACAACCACTTCAACTCAGGAAGGGTTGGTAATTAGATGATTAATTAGATCAGGTGTGTTGGGATCAGGGAAAACACTAAAAGGTGTAGGACAGGGGCTGTTTCAGAGAATGTGGTCTTTCAGCACTGAAATTCTAAAGTGGGTTTTTTGTGGTTTTGTCACAGGCGCACTTTGAGAATACTCCCATCTGACGTGAGCTAATAAGAGGGGGAGTGACTGAGTGGGTATGTGGACCCGACCCTCATTCCAGCCTCATCTCAGTGTCTGGCAGTTCATGATGTTCGTGCGGATCTTTCTCTTGCTTCTCTCTGTGGCTGGTGAGTCTCTGCTCTTACATATAAACAAAAGTTTTGGTAAGACCAGTGATGTTGGCTCATGTGTTGTTTTTGTTTTTTGGGGGGTTTTTTCCCCTGCTGTTAAAGGGTCAAAGAGATTTCCTTTTAACTTATTCACTGCTACTATCCAGTTAAATCTTTTGCTGTGTCAAGATTTATATTGAATATGGATGTGAATTGTACTTCTTGTGATTCATAGCCAGAGACTCTCTCTTGGGTTTGTCAATTTCGAAAAGCAATATGAAAATACTTTCTGTGCAACTTTATTAAAAATGAAGGTGTTAAAAATTACCCCCACTTTTTTTTTTTCTCACTTTCAGAGAGATATTGCAATCTATATTAAAAATTTGTCCACCATTGGTAACAAAAAAGCTACTAAAACTCTGAATGTTTGCTCACATTTTGGTAATTTTTTTTTTTTTTTTTTTTTTTTTTTTAAAAAAAAAAAAAAAAAAAAAAAAAAAAAAAAAATCTGGTTAAGTATTTTGCTTTGGAACTTTGTTTGGCTATGAATGAACCCTTGCCCATTATCCCTTGGCATATGTTCTGTTTACAATCATTGATTATTAATAATAATAATAATAATAATAATAATAATAATAATAATTGTTTTCCTGTAGCTTTGACTAGAGCAGCTGCTGTTCCAAGGAATGCGCAGTCAGCGGAGGTGGGTGGATAAGCATTTTTTTTTTTCAAGTCTCCTCATGTCTGTTTGGCATGCTACTAGGATTTAGTGTTGTGTAATGACTTTGTTTTGACAGGCTGCTTGCAAAAGATCTGTCCTCCCAATGTGCACGCGCGAGTATGACCCTGTGTGCGGGTCCGATGGGAAGACCTATGCAAACGAGTGCATGTTCTGCTTTGACAACATGTAAGTTTGCACAGTTTTCAAACCCTGTTCTGTATGTTCGTGTTTCCCCTGCTCAAACCCAGGTTTGTTGTGAGCAGGAAAGACACTAAAATTTGCAGGACAGGGGAGCTGAGCAAAAACATGATCTGGCTGGCTGTCACTGAGATTATTTTTTTGTGACCTTAATGTGACTTGAGTATCCTTTGTTTTAATGAAGAACACAACAAATAGTATCTCATGATTTTTGAGCATCTCATGATTGCAGTGTATCAAGTTTAATCCCAGCACTTATTACTTTCTCTCTTTTCTACAGGTTTTATCAGCTCAACACTTACATAGTCAAAAAAGGGGGATGTTGAAACAGCTGTGCTGAAATGTTCAGAGTATGTGTGAGCTGGAATTATAATGCATGACCTGATTATAATCTGTCTTTTAATATGGAATGTCTTTATAAACGCCTGTTTTAGATTTGTCCTTTTCCCCTATAACTTTTGGGTTTTAATTCTTAATTATATATATTAAAGAACTGAAGATTTCCAACCAATCAGGTACACAGAATTCTCTGTTTTCTGTAATAATATTGAGCCATTGAAATCCATGCTCATTAAGCAGCAGCTTCATGTACAATTATACTTGGTCATCACTGTAAATTTAACATGTTCTATGCAAGGGTATAAACACCACAAGCAAAAAAAAGTTTATTTGCTACTGATTTGAAGGTGCAGGTGCTTCTAGAGATATTTTTAAAAAATTACACTTTATCCAAACACTCAATATAAATCGTCAGCCCTTTCCTGAGAACAGTTTTGGTACTGAGCTTGGTTGCATATTCTAGATAACTTTTGCCCAACAGTTTGTTCCAACCATGCTCCCAAACATTTGATGAGCTCAGATGTGAGGAATATTTTTAAGAAATCATATGTAACTTGTTGCCCATTACACAAGTACACTGAGCAAGCTGTCTTGTGTCATATGAAAGAAACAACTGTAGAAGAATTGGACTAATCTCCACAGCTGTTCTACTCACCCAGTAGAAACACATTTTAATATGGAAAATACAAGAATGAGATAAAGAATAAAATACAAAGAGGTATATTGTGTTAGGGAAATAATGATGAGCCGGTGTGAACCGTTATCACCCTGAATATCAGTATTTTCAAATAACAGCACTTCACAAGATGTTCTTCTTCTTTACACTTTGCCAACACTATCAGTTTTATTTTTATTAAAGAACACTCTGTACTTTTTATCTGTTCAGAGTTGCATTTAATGTTGTGGAATGTTTGCAGAAAACAGGCTCTAGCATGTCAGAGAAACTTGCGCTCTCTCTCTCTCTCCCACACACACACAAAGTTGAGAAAAAAAAAATGTGCAAGGCCGCAAAGCCCTCCATTCTCAAGCCTTTTTCTCTGGTTAACTTTAAAAGAACAGCGTTACTTCTGCCTGTTACAAAGTGCTGACACTGAAGACTCCTTCCATAAATGGAGAATAAATGTCTCCTCACAGAAAACTTCATAAGTTACATCTTTTTTTTTTTTTTTGTCTCTTTGTGTGCAGCATCTGCCATACAAGTTCCTGTTCCTACAAGTCTTATTACTGTAGAGATGATAATGTATTAGAATAAGCAGATTAATATGACCCTATGAACTATTGTGGCCGAGCTGTTCTAAAAAAAATTAATCAACACCTTCTGACCAACCAGAATGGAGAATTCAACAGTTCTGCGGCGTAAACAAAGATGTATACAAAATAAACTTTGACAAATAATGCTGAGCCTTCTGTATCCGTTCCATGTTTTCAGTTTGAAATGAATGTTCTGTTAAAATTTGTCAAAAATTAAACAGTGGTTTATGGTGAAAATTCACACAGGTAAGTGAGTATCGGTCATTTGCTCTTACAGCCTAAAAATCCTGCTGGTTATTTAGGTTATATTACACATGTAATGTTTAAAACAGTATCTTGATCCAAAAGTGTCTGTCTTTTCCAGTGCCTATAGTGTAAATTGTACACTTTATAATGTATAATATTGTTTGTTAAATTGACCTGCTGTACATTCAGTTTTGGACACACAGAACTGTGTTCAGTTTCTTTTAGTGAACAGTTGTAATATGACGTACAGTATATAGGCCAATTAAACCCTGTCAGGATTGGAAAAAAAAAAATCTGCTTCTTATAACCAGTCATATTATCCAAGGACAGGGGAGACTGGTGATGCTTTTACACTTTTAACCATGTTTCATTCCTTTATTGTTTACTATTTGATCAATCACTCCCATTCCCAACACTTTGTCTATAGATTTTTTTTTGTTTTTTGTTTTTTTTTGTAATTCTCAGATGGGATTATCCTAAAACCTTTACATCATTCAGACAAAAAGAAAGACACCTGCATGAGACCTCGGTTCTAAAATGCATCCAAAATGAGAGAATTTTAAAAGTATAAATGGAGAAACAAATTACTACTAAATTATTTCTAGGTGATTTGAGAACAGAAATTAAAAGGGTGTGTCATATTTCTCTCGCGCGTGCTTTGGGGCATATGTTCTGAGGTTTACTTTTTTAAGACGCCTACATTAGCAGTTTACTGTAGGTATGTGCTTATTAAAATCTATCATTAGAGTCGAGTTTAAAAGAATCTTGCTAGGCAGATCATGTTGAATGGTAGGTCTACTAGCATAAGAAAATCATTAAAATCATCTGGATTCTAACAGACAGGAGTGTTTCCCAACCCTGTTTTTTTTTTTTTTTTTTTTTCTCCTTTCCTTCTCTAACCCTCCTAATCCAACCCATTAACAAATGAACAGGTCTTTCAAGCCAAAGCATGGAAAATACGAACATGTGCAGTGTAGGATCCTCCAGGATCAGACTCACCCTTCTCTTCAGCAAAAAAAAATCAGAACTAATGATGTGCACGAGTCGACACTTTGAGTTGGTTTGCATTTCTAAACAGTAGTTTGTTAAATGAGGAAAAAATAGATCCAATGCTCTCGTTTAAAAAAAAAAAAAATCATTCTGTATTCACGATTCTCTAATGCTCTTAATCACACACAATGCAACTGTGATTAAAAATTTTCCAGTGATAGCCTACTTATCAACAGCTATCTGGCACACACACATATTTGGCTCTTATCTGTGTGTGAAAGGCAGTGTGAGGATACAGGTCTGCCTGTTATAATATGTAATATAGTGCATGTATAATATGGTGATGTAAACAGTTGTCTGGATAAGCGTAGGCAGCGTCACAATGGTATTAAAACTTGGATTGCTTAATGCATTTCTCAATCCCAAATATCCCAGCTGTACCAAAGTTGTTGAAGTAGGATCACATTTAGGTCACACTTTGTGTTTCTTAACATAAAGTGCTGTTTTAACATTTATTTAAAAAGATTTTTATATAAAAACAGATTTTTTTTTTTTTAAATAACAAGCACGATGCAAAATGTAATGCAAAAAAACTTTGGCTGGGTAATACGCTGCTCCAAAAAAATTAAAGAAACACTTTTTAAACAGAGTGTAGCATCAAGTCAGTTAAACTCCTGGGATATTGATCTGGTCAGGTAAGTAGCAGAGGGGGTTGTTAATCAGTTTCAGCTGCTTTGGTGTTAATGAAATTAACAACAGGTGCACTAGATGGGCAACAATGAGACGACCCCCAAAACAGGAATGGTTTTACAGGTTGAGGCCACTGACATTCTTCCCTACTCATCTTTTCTGACTGTTTTTCACTAGTTTTGCATTTGGCTAGGGTCAGTGTCACTACTGGTAGCACGAGGTGATACCTGGACCCTACAGAGGTTGCACAGGCAGTCCAACTCCTCCAGGATGGCACATCAATACGTACCATTGCCAGAAGGTTTGCTGTGTCTCCCAGCACAGTCTCAAGAGCATGGAGGAGATTCCAGGAGACAGGCAGTTACTCTAGGAGAGCTGGGCAGGGCTGTAGAAGGTCCTTAACCCATCAGCAGGACCGGTATCTGCTCCTTTGTGCAAGGAGGAACAGGAAGAGCACTGCCAGAGCCCTACAAAATGACCTCCAGCAGGCCACTGGTGTGAATGTCTCTGACCAAACAATCAGAAACAGACTTCATGGGGGTGGCCTGAGGGCCCGACGTCCTCTAGTGAGCCCTGTGCTCACTGCCCGGCACCGTGGAGCTCGATTGGCATTTGCCATTGAACACCAGAATTGGCAGGCCCGACACTGGCGCCCTGTGCTTTTAACAGATGAGAGCAGGTTCCCCCTGAGCACATGTGACAGACGTGAAAGGGTCTGGAGAAGCCGTGGAGAACATTATGCTGCCTGTAACATCTTTCAGCATGACCAGTTTGGTGGTGGGTCAGTGATGGTCTGGGGAGGCATATCCATGGAGGGATGCACAGACCTCTACAGGCTAGACAATGGCACCCTGACTGCCATTAGGTATCGGGATGAAATCCTTGTGAGTCCTGGGTTCCTCCTGGTACACGACAATGCCCGGCCTCATGTGGCGAGAGTATGCAGGCAGTTCCTGGAGGATGAAGGAATTGATACCATTGAATGGGCCCCTCGCTCGCCTGACCTAAATCCAATAGAACACCTCTGGGACATTATGTTCCATCCGACGCCACCAGGTTGCACCAAATACCCCAGGACACCATCCGTCATCTCATTAGGAGAATGCCATGCATTTCATTTTTTTGAGGTGTGTGTATAAAATATATATATATATATAATCTCCAATATTAGGTCCGGAAGTATATGGACAATAACAGAGTTTTTGTGATTTTGCCTTTATACACCACCACAATGGATTTGAAATAAAACAAGATGTGATCTTGTAGCCTTTCAGCTTTAGTTTAAGAGATTCTACATTCAGGGGCTCAAAGGAATTTGGACAAAGTGACATAATTGTAAATATAACGATAATTTTAATACTTGGATGAAAATCCTTTGCAGTCAATGACTGCCTGAAGTCTGGAGCCCGTGTTCTCAAAACTCAAATTCTGAGTTTCCTCCCTGGAGATGCTTTGCCAGGCCTTCACTGCAGCCACCTTCAGTTGCTGCTTGCTTGTGGGTCTTTCTGCCTTCAGTCTTGTCTTCAGTAAGTGAAAAGCAGCTCTATTGGGTTGAGATCAGGTGACTGACTTGGCCATTGAAGGATATTCCATTTCTTTGCCTTCAAAAATTCTCGAATTGCTTTCGCAGTATGTTTAGGGTCATTATCCACCTGCACTGTGAAGCGGCGTCCTATCAGTTTTGTAGCATTTGGCTGAATGTGAGCACAGAGTAAAGCCCTATACACCTCAGAATTCATCTTGTTACTTCTGTCAGCAGTCACATCATCAGTAAACACCAGTGAGCCCATTCCATTGGCAGCCATACATGCCCATGCCATAACACTGCCTCCACCATGTTTGACAAATGATGTGGTATACTTTGAATCATTAGCTGTTCCTTTCTTTCTGGTACAAGTTAATCTTGGTTTCATCAGTCCAAAGAGTCTTATTCCAGAACATGGGAGGCTTTTTTAGATGTTTTCCAGCAAAGTCTAATCTGGCTGAATCACTGACTCCAGGTCGGAAAACGCATTAGAAAAGCCATTAGATACTACTTCCCATCATTATTCTGTAGATGTGTGGTTCTTCATGCAAAACAGTCTAGCACTGTACCCTAGAGAGTGGGGTTTTTGTGTTTCTGTGACAGATGCACCCTGATAATACTCTCACCTGAGGTGGAAAACGTATCTAATGACAACGAAAGCATTTCTTTCCTTTTTATTTATCTTAGATAGCTATAGCTCATGGTAAAAGACTCGTTCATGATCTTTGTGAAAGCTCGAAGCTCGAGCGCCGCCTCTCGGCAGAGTGATAAGAGGGCGCGCGCGCCGACCTGAGCCTCATTCCGGCGTGTTGACAGCGTCTCAGTCAGTTCATCATGTTCGTGCGGATCTTTCTCGTCCTTCTTTCTGTGGCTAGTGAGTCTCTTAGCGTTTATATATAATAGAAAGGTCTTGGTAAGACCGGTGAAATTAGCCTTTTCTTTTGTTTTTGTAGGATCTTTCCTGTAATGAGTATAATATAACGTGTCTAAAGTAGTATTTGGAATTGTACATAGTTTGATTTAATAAGATGAAGTGCAGGCAAAAGCAGCCTGTCCCTATAGCCTATGGGTTGGGGAGGCTATTTGGTATTAATTACGGGTTTAACAAATCTAGACTTGAACATAAAGTTTAGCCATGACAAGAATTATCTACTAAAAAAAAAAAAAAAAGTCTCATTATGCGTAAAAGGATGCGTTGTTGACGCTCGCCAAAGCACCGGGGTTTGTTTGTGTCCGTGTGTGTGTGTGTGTGTGTGTGGATGGATGGATGGATGGATGTAATGTAATATATATATATATATATATATATATATATATATATATATATATATATATATATATATGTATATGTATATATATATGTGTGTGTGTGTAGCTTATAGGCTTAAATAATTGCAATTCCACTGTTTTCCTCTAGCTTTGACTAGAGCAGCTGCTGTTCAAGACAACGGTCAATTAACGGAGGTGGGTGAATAAGCAGTTTGTCTCTTCTGCTTGGTGTAGGTATCAGTGTTGTGTAATGACTTTCTCTTGACAGACTGATTGCGAAAGACATGTCCTCCCAATTTGCACGCGCAAGTATAAGCCTGTGTGCGGGTCCAATGCGAAGACGTATGGAAACGAGTGCATGTTCTGCCTTGACAAACTGTAAGTTTCTACTGCACAGGTTCCCAACCCAGTTCTGAATATTTTTATTACTGTACTGTAACACACACCTCAACCCAGGCTCTTAATCAGCTGATTAGTTTAATGGGAACAGGGAAGACACTAATGTGCAGGATAGGGGCTACTCCAGGACCAGGGTTGGGAACCTGTACTCTACTGATTGCATCATAAAAAATACCCCCAATCTCCAACTCTCCCAATCTCACTTCTTGGATTCTTTACATAGCCCAGTTCTCCCTTGTATTCATGGGGACCATGTCCCAGTTCTTGATACACCTGAACTGGGTAATCAAGGGCTCTACAGGTCTCAGTTACCTGACCCTGGTCTGTATGTTAGTGTTTCCCCTGCTCTAACTCAGGTTTGTTGCGAGCAGGAAAAACACAAAAATGTGCAGGACAGGGGAGCTGAACAAAAACATGATCTGGGTGACTGTCACTGAGATTTAATTTTTTTGTGTGTGACCTTTAATGTGACTTGAATATCCTTTGTTTTAACAAAGAACACGACAAATAAGAGCATCTCATGATTGCAGTGCATCAAGTTTAATCCCAGCATTTATTACTTTCTCTCCTTTTTTCTACAGGGAAGGTCAGCCCGACATTTACATAGTCAAACCAGAAGAATGCTGAAACACACCACCACTCCAGCTGTGTTAAAATGCTCATTGTATGTGTGAGCTGGAATTATAATACCTGTCCTTATTATAATCTGTGAAAAGACAGTCTTCAATATGGAATGTCTTTTATTTTTTTATTTTTTTTTTTTTACTGTTTTAGATTTGTCCTTTTTCCCTGTGAATTTTGGGTTTTAATTCCAAATTCTGTATTAAAGAAGTGAAGATCTCTGCATGATCAGGTGCATAGAGTTCTGTGTTGTCTGTAATAGTACGGAGTCATTGACATCCATGCCCATTAAGCAGCTTCTTCATGTACAACTATGTGTTTAGTACACACATTTAATAACAGTTTCTGTGCAAGGGTATAAATGTCACAAGCAAAAAAAGTTTATTTGCTACTGATTTGCCAGGTACAAGTGGATCTAGAGTTGTTATTTAAAAATTACACTTTATCCAAACACATAGTGTAAAAGACCTACATTAAGCAGTGTGCATGTCAACACTTTCCTGAGAACAATTTTAATAGTGTTCATTTAATCAATTTTAATTTTACTCTAGTTCATGCCCTAATTTAACAAAACTTGATCAGCTGTGTCAGGAGCGATAAATTAGGGGAACTCTAGAGGCAGTTATGTCCAGGAGCAAGGCAAGACACTCCTGTTTTAGATTAAAAATCACATTATGTCATTATGTCATCACACATACAGTAAGCATAATTTCAGCAAATGCAGATATGTGGAATTTAATGCTGTCCAAATGCAGAAAATGACATTTAATTTAAAAAAAAAAAATACAAATAAAAAAAAGCTCATGTTCATGACCATTTTGACCTACACTCCTAAAAAAAATTCATAACTCTCCAACTGAGTGAAGCTTGGGAAGCTAAAAAAAAAACAAACAACCTTATTTATCCAACCAACCTTATATAACCCTTGGAGAACCCTTTTCCCGAAGAGTGTTGGTGGCAGGTTTATTAGTCTCTAACAGGGCTAAGAATATGCACGTTTGGACTACTTCTGAAAACATTCAAATTAAAAAGTCAAAGTCTGGCCTATACTGAACACTCTTCTAGTGTTTTGTGTGCTCTGTGGTTGAAACTCTACACATCTACACTTAGTTGACCTTTACAGATTCTATTAACTGTGCAGAGATTGTGTGTGAAATTAAAAATGTGGGAGGGTTTCCTCAGTAAAAGAATGCATTTACCAGTTATATACCATTCACATAATCATACAGCCATAATAATGAAATGAACTTTACAAAAAATATTTTTATGTATGTCGTTAAAATGCAGTCGCTGTTTATACAGAAATGCCTTCAGATGCTGTCTATCTGCAGATATAGTTTACTCAGTTAAGTGCAATAAATGTCCTCTCATCTTTCACTATACATATGATTGGATTTCTTTTATTGTCCATTTTACACAATTGGAAACATATATTTACTTCTAAAATATCAAACAAAAATAATTATTCATTTCTATCTGTTTACATCTGTTAGTTTCATTGCTTAAACAAGCCTCTCAGTGTCTCTCTGATAAAAGTCATATATTCTGTATATCACTATCAAATATGATTGTCAGGTCGGTAGGCAGAGACAAATGTCAAAGGCACTAAAATGTCTGAGCGAGCATCAGACAAACCTCGTGTTCCAAAAAAAAAAAGAAAGAAAAATCGTTTCACTGCCTCTGGACTGGGTGGAGGATGATGGGGGGGTGATGGGGAGGTGGGGAGAGGGGGTGGTAGGGTAGGGGTTGGGGACAGAGACTGAGGTTACGCTACAGGAGTCAAAGCTACAGAATAGTCCTGAAATGCAAACTCAGTTCCGAATAGAAAGCTGGTTCTCAGCTGCTTGTTGAGTTCTGCATCTTCTCACGGCCTGTAAGTTTTGATCACATCCTTGATGGGTCTCCGGCAGATCGGGCAGCAAGCGTTGATCTGTTTCTTTAGCTTAAGTCCACACTCATGACAGAGACACATGTGTCCACATGTGTAAATGACAGTGTCCACCTCTTGATCGAAGCACACGGTGCACTCGCCGCTCTTGCTGTTCAGTGGCGTCTCTGGAAAGGAGAGGCTAGGCGAGACGGGGGGACTGAGAGGAGAGCTGGGGGCTGTTACTGTGGACAAACACAGATAAATGTCAGGATTTAGTTACAATAGTGCTGCAGTGAGAGTAGTGCCAATAGGCCAGTGAAAATATTCTGAATTAGTGCAAAATCACCACTCTGAGCAATGTATTTGGGGTTCTAGCATATGGCTGTGAATATTGGGTTCATTTAACAAACACATACAGTGCTAAGAGTCTTTTTTTTTTAACTACCCATGTAAATGATCTGTTCACTGCAGCAATGGATATTCCGCAAACCTGGGATATCTATTTTTATTGTGTATCGTTACTTTTAAAAACAAAGTAATCCTCCTGAAGGTAAAAATGTTTGTACAGGGGAGAGTGGTCATGTGACAGGAGCTAAAACAAACGACGGCTTTTTAAAGAAAAAAACAGTTGAGGATTCAGGGTCCAACAGTGGCAGGTTAGCAGTGCATGGATTTAAATTATTGCCCTTCAAATTAAAGGAATGTTTCAGTTCATTTTTACAAAGATCCATCTTTTGTTAAATTATACTTATACTTATTTCACCTTGTTACTCTTAGCTCCTGACCAGAATCTCTGACCAGAATCTCTGCTGTATAAACTTATTTTTAAAAGCATGGGCCATGGTTCATGTTAGTAAAACATATAAAATGGTTCCGTTTTCCCCTGAACAGAACATGACGATGAAGGGCGAAGGCTTATCTGCGAAGTGAGAGACTAAATGTAGTAGTTTGATCATTCTGAACTGAACACTCAGAGCTTTGTATTTTCACACACCCAGTGAGGACTCGGAGGCAGATGACGATCTGTTGACACTAAATGTCAGGTCAGAGTCACTGTCATCGGACGCTGTGCCATGGGATACAGAGGGGGAGGTGGATGGACTTGCCTGCAGTGTTCCTGGAGAGTTGAGAGAAACAAACAGAGAGAGAGAGAAATTCACTGCACAGAGAAAGACTGAGGTCTGGTATATACTGCAGTATATAACTGTTAGGAAAGGTATTTTAGGGGGAGAGGGGTGCTAACCATCAAAAGTATAAAATATGATTTAAGATGGATTCTGAGTCTGGCGGCCTGTTTTTCTGGTGGCCCTTTTCCGGATATGGCGGACATCATGGACCCCAATTTCGAGTACAAGTCCCTTTGTTACCATTACATACCTTGGTATAAGCACCACCTAATTAAACTGAGCTTTATCAATTATCTGCAGTGCTGGCCGACTCTGGAAGTCAAAGAGGAGCTAGCCCAGATAGTGAAGACAAATGTCGGGATGCCATGACGTGGTGAGTGAATGCTCATCTTTGGCCTCCCAATTATAATATAGAGATACACACATAGCTGAGGTCACACACGCATGTTATTTGCACCACGTAGAGCCAGTTATGTTAGGACTGGTGGCCCAAGCTAGATATTTAATATTTAAGACCCAGACAATTAAGATACGTTAGATAGTGTTAGTTACAATGGATATAAAAAGTCTACACATCCCTGTTAACATGGCAAAATGAAACCAAGATAAATCATGTCAGATATTTTTCCACCCTCAATGTGAAATTATAACGTTTAAAAATTAAGTGAAAAACAATCAGAACGGTATTTTCCATTTTAGTGTAAAATAGGAAAAATAGAAAAGTTACAAAAACCTGGTTGCATAAGTGTGCACACCATTTTATAATTGGGGGTGTGGCTGTTTTTCAGAATGAACCAATTACATTCAAGCTCATGTTCAAAAGTAATTGCATCTGTCATCAATGAGATTATTCTGATTAACCCCAAATAAAGATCAGCTGTTTCTGTAGGATTTTCTTCTTCTTGGTTTCTTCTGACTCCTGAAGCCATGGTCTGCAATGAGCTTACAAAGCATGTACGGTATCTCACTCGTCGAAAGACAGCGATAAGGAGAGGGGTATAAAAGTATTTCCAAAACATTAGATGTACCTTGAAACACCATGAAGGCCGTCATCAACAAGTGGAGAAAATGGAGCACCACAGTGACATTACCAAGAACAGGACGTCCCTCCAAAATTTACAAAAGGACAAGACAAAAAAAATCACCAGGGAGGCTGCCAAGAGACCAAAGGCAACATTACAGGAGCTGCAGGAATATCTGACAAGTACTGATTACTCTCTGCATGTGACAACAATCTGTCGTCTTCTTCACATGTCTGGGCTGTGGGGTAGGGGGGTTAGACAGAAGCCCTTTTCTCACAAAAAATATTCGCGCTCAACTAAATCTCCCCAAGCTATGTGGCAAAAACTGTTATTGTCTGATGAGACCAATTCCAAAAGGTATAATAATTCCATAATTGGCGCAAAAAAAAGCACATCAACAAAAGAACACCATACCCATAGTGAAGCATGGTGGTGGCAGCATCATACTTTTGGGCTGCTTTTCTTCAGCCAGAACTGTAGGTTTTATCAAGGTGCAGGGAATCATAAATAGCTACAACTACCAGTCAGTTTTAGTGCAAAACCTTCAGGTGTCTGCTAGTAAGCTGAAAATGAAAATGAATTTCACCTTTCAGCACAGCAATGCCCGAAAGTATACATCCAAGTCAACAAAGGAATGGCTTAAACAAAAGAAGATCAATGTTTCTGAATGGCCTAGCCAGAGCCCAGACCTGAATCCAACTAAAAATCTGTGGGGTGACCTGAAGAAGGCTGTGCACAGGAGATGCCCTCACAAAATTGATGGATCTAGAATATTTTTGGAAGAAAGGGTGGGAAACTATTGTAAAGTCAAGATGTGCCACGCTGACTTTTACTTCACAAAAACCTGCCATTGTAACAGAGATGTGTAGACTTTTTACATCCTAGCTAGCTAGGATGCGGCTAGGGGCTCCATTTGTTCCTAACAATAACATCATATCTGTCATCAGATCTGACTCGACTATGGTTTCACTGCATAAAATCACTACGTCTGGGCTCTAAATCACAGATACTGTGGTATTAGGTACTAAAATCGACCAGATAGGGGACAGTTTGGGATTTTTATAGTGTCATAGACAAGTGTGGAAATTGTGTACTATGATAAATGTTACTTATGTACATTCACTTTCAGACCTTACATTTATTTATTTATTTATTTATTTATTAATTATTATTATTATTATTATTATTATTATTATAAAAAACAATACTGAGCTCTAGCCCAGAGTCAATACTGGATTGCTGCAGCAATCAGCAATAACTTTTAGTGATACATATACATATATACAGTTAGGTCCGGAAGTATGTGGACAATGACAGAGTTCTTGTGATTTTACCGTTATACACCACCACAATGGATTTGAAATAAAACAATCAAGAAAGAAAATGTGATCGAAGTGTAGACTTTCAGCTTTATTTTAAGAGGTTCCACAAAAATATGGCATTTACCATTTAGGAATTACAGCCTTTTTCAGCAAAGTACATCCATTTTCAGGGGCTCAAAGGTATTTGGACATAATTGTAAATATAACCAAAATTTTAATACTTGTCTGAAGTCTGGAGCCCATGTTCTCAAAACTCAACTTCTGAGTTTCCTCCCTGGAGATGCTTTGCCAGGCTTCACTGCAGCCACCTTCAGTTGCTGCTTGCTTGTGGGTCTTTCTGCCTTCAGTCTTGTCTTCAGTAAGTGAAAAGCAGCTCTATTGGGTTGAGATCAGGCGACTGACTTGGCCATTGAAGAATATTCCATTTCTTTGCCTTCAAAAAGTCTTGAGTTGCTTTCGCAGTATGTTTAGGGTCATTATCCACCTGCACTGTGAAGCAGCATCCTATCAGTTTTGTAGCATTT
>CM040981.1:7631733-7663118 GCA_022985145.1 Pangasius djambal | reverse complement strand
GTAGGCACTGAGACGCGCCACGCTCAGGCAGCTTGTACTGTCAGCAAATGTGCTTTCTGGAAGAATGGAGAGAATCATTAGGTCAGGCATTACACTTTAAATAGGAGTTCATCACTATTCTTCTCAAATAAGAACCCTCCATGCGACGTCTTCAATAAAAATAAAAACACAAATAGTATTTCGAGGATTTAATAACATCATAAGTTACCACAGAGAAACTCTGCTATTCTGTATTAATCTGACCAGAAGAGAGATTCTCTGTTGTGCCTTTTTCCTTAAAAGGCAACTGACAAGGCATGCACACTGTACTGTACATAGTGGTTGTATAAAGTATACAAAGGGTTTATTACAATTGCAGTTCATTTTGTAGTCACCAGAGGGCTCTAAAAATTGCAAACTGCTCCTTTAATTTCCCAGTGAAATAAATCAGGCAAGCAGATCAAGGTTCAGGCCTTGACTGACAAGCTAGACACAACATTTGCATGGGTCTGGTTTTGCTCAGTTGGCAGACTTGTGGCCTCCCAGAATATCAGTCCCAGTGAGGCTCTCTCTCCGGGGATACACGGAGACTCTTACCAAATATGGCCACGCCAACCGACAGACAGAAGATAAATAATGTAGCAGAGTGGAGAGGAGAGTGAAAGAGTGCTGTTTGGCCTCCTACACTGTGTGTGTATTTTGCTGTGGTGCAGGATATGATCCAGCTCACTACCGCACACACAGTAAAGCCATCCGTCTGTCAAGGTGTGATAGTGACCATTGGCACCTCTGTCATCATGACGTCTGTTCCTCTGGCATTCTGCGCTCCTCAGGGGCCCCTTTAAAGCAGTTTAGCCTCAGTGAAGAGTCTTATCAGTGGAAAATAATTTCTTAAAAATGCAGCTACTCAAACTGCCATGCTGCTGCTTTAAGGGACCAGAATTACCATGAAACAGGGATTCCAACTTTTAATGAACAGCTATTAGAATTGTTCGGCAATTATTGACCTCAAAAGGTACCTGAGACAGAAATTGGAACCAGTGGATTTGATTAGACCTCAAACTCTTCGCAGGATATTTCAGAATTAAATGCAGTTTAATGACAAGGAGCTGTAGGATATTTCTGGACTGCACAATCTCTTATAAAATACTGTGTCTCTCAAAATACTATTCCATCCATGAACGACAAAACCAAAATAGTTTTACCAATAATGTAATGGTATACTGGCATGGGTGGTAAATAATATCCCAAAAAATGTCCTTTCCTGGCATGGCCTAGCACATGCTACAGATATCCTGCTTTTTAAATAGCAAATTAGGTGCAAATCAATAAGAAAAACAAAAAAACAATAAGAAAAAACAACATTTCCACACTTCAGCAGGTCCCCTAACCAGACCATTTTTAGTTCCAATATGATTTAATTTTACTCTTTTTTAAATGTTGTGAGCAGATGTGAGATGTATAATTATTATACTTCTTGTGTGATAAAAATAAGTAACTCACCGAGCAGCGTGACCTCTTGTGTGATGCCGTAGATGTCTATGATGGCCCAGAGAGGACGGGCAGCACTCAGGCCGCAGTGGAACAGTACAGGCTCACCATCGTTCACTGTGTAGAAGACACGGCCATGCCGGTCGGCCCAGAAAGCCAGCACATTGTCCCTCGCCGCCAGTCTCTCGGGCAGGGCTTTGGCCCAGTAGCCAGGCCGTGCCACCAGGTCTGGGCAGGCGTATTTGGGGATGTCGGATGAGGCAAGCTCACCCGGATCTAGACTGGTGAAGCCAAAGCGTAGTGCACCGCTCCAGCCCGAGTGCACCCCTGACAGGCGCAAGCGTACCTGCTCGTAGAGACGGATGGGCCGCTGGCTGAATGTCAGGCCATGGCAGAAGCTGTTCTTGCGCGTGGCACGTCGCAGCTGCGCATCCAGACGGATGTTCTTGCCCTTGGCGTGCGGGTGGAAGCGTGGAGACTCCAAATTAACAGCCAGTGCAGACGTTCGCCTCTCCACCGTGCCATGAGGAAGAATGTAATACTGGCGGCTAGCCACAGGGCGGTGCTGTAGGTTTGCATCTACTGGAGCAAAAAAAAAAAAGGCACACATCAACACAGTAGGTTATAAAGCTTTTCAGACAGTCATTTTGAAAGTAGTAATGAGATTCAATCATACTGATGAACTGAGAAACTGTTATACAAATACTCTCTGATGAATGGCAAAACTTATTCAAGATTTTAAGTATATATTTTAAGTCCAAGGCCTATACTTACTACTACTGGATATTTCAATGTCATAAATCATATGAGTCTTAGAGATGTGCTTTGCCAAATAGCCAAATGTTTTGTTTAATAAGAAATGACACTGAGAAATCTATGAGGAGCACCAAAGTTCATATGTTAACTCCCTACTATTAACAGATCAAATACTACATTTTAATTCAACGCCAGAATCTGAAAGCAAAGCTGAATGTTTTGTTAATAAGATATGACATCAGCCACAAGAAGCAACAGCTGCTCCTTAGAGAAAACACTGTGTTTATGAGTCAGACATCAATTATTGAAATCCCTAGGATCTCTTAAGACTCTGACCTATTAGTCGAAATAGGCGTTGTTGTATTTAAAGAGCATTATTCCTGTAACCATCATCCGATGGGGCAGAAGAAGGGAAAAAATTTCCCACAATGTCACATCCCTCCCTCTGATATCCCACACATTTGCTAATGCTGGCCAGATAAATATACCCTCCCAATCTCACTTTAATGAACAACATGAGGGGAACATTTGCCTTTGGCAATGATCTTGGTGCTTAACGGCATGGAAAAGGCTTTTACGCCTGGAACAATAGCATACCATCAGCGACACTAAAGGCCATGGACATGACAGCATTGACAGAACTCCCAGCAGCCAAGGCGAATATAGCCATTTGAAAAAAACAGAGCAATTCGACAGCAGCTAGAATTGCGCTGTCCACTGTGAACAACTGGTCTTGAGCAAAACACAGATTGAGCTGTGTAATCCACGCTGGGTGTGTCTATATGAAGAAATGCACAGCAGGAGAACCACTGAAGCAATACTTGCTACAGAACCAGTAAGAAATCACATCCGCATGCTTAAAGGAATATCCATGCAGTAATACAATTAAGAAAAAATTAACCAGCAACAGATTTACAAACATGATCGCATTTAGCTGATAGTGTGTCCTTTTAACTGCAGAACTTAGATGTTCTTAGAGCAAGCATTCTCAAAAAATACACTTCACAGACCTCCTCAGTAAGATTTATTTTAAGAACATAATCCAACTATTCAAATATTAGACTTGCCATTTAAATGTGAACAATAGTGTGTACAATGGTGGGTTGTATTTGGCACCACCGTAATAAAAAATAAAGCCTCTTGACTTAATTCAGTGCTGAATCCTATTAGCATTGCTTCCTATCTCGGTGAGGTTTTGATGTGATTCAACATCTAATTACATTCTAAACCCTGATACAACCTGCGAAAGTGTCATAAAATCTGTGGCTTCTATAACATCTCACAGTGCCCCTCACTGAAAGTGGTCTAAGTGGTCTTACTGATCAACTGCCTATCTTAAATGTGCATTCACAGATAAAGCTCTCATTTATCCATGTGCACTTCCAGAAATGAAAATGTAGCACACCTATTGTGAGAATGGTTCTTAGTAAAGAAAGCAAGTTTCCTTGCAAAGCTTTTTTCTTTCAAGGCTAACCTCCAAAAACTCAGTGTGTGTCGAAAAGAAGGGCTTTTTAAACTAATCTGAGCTCAGTAAGAACAGGACACCCAGTAAAATCACATACCAGATTAGACTGATGACTGATCGCTTACAGTTCTACCTGTATGTCTGACTGGATGTGTAAGACGATCAGACTGAATACAGTGGACAGGGGAGTGTAAAGCAGGGCTTCATCTTGTGCCGGATCTAGTGCCTCTAAAGCAGTGGGTCTCAAAGTGGTGTTTGTGTAGCATAGTCGGGGATGTGAGTTTTTTTAATCTTGGTGGAAATCAAGTCTGACATGTCAAGTTCGACCTAACGTGTTCTGTCGGTGGAATAAAAAGCTCTATGGTTCGAATAAATAGACAAAACTTAAATAATGTGCGTAATATTTAACTAGTTGGATTATGTTCATTAGAAACCTGTACAGTGCAGCTCAATGGAATTTATTTTACAGTTAAAGGGGTCCCAGGCTGCAAAAGGTTTGAGAACCCCTGCTCTATGTAATAATTAAATTTTTTAATGAAAAAACAAATTTCATTTGTACTGTTATGACAGTCCTTCTTGTGCTCCCTTCCTTACACAAATATCCAAAATGACGCATTATCTTACACACCTGTGCATGGTTTCAGTTCAAAAACATAGCATAATCAGGTTTTCAGTCACATGGTCATGCATCAGTGCATGGTCACGCATGGTGCTATCCAACTAAGAACAAAAACGGACAGCTAACTTTTTTTAAAGTACCAGGACATCGGGAATGATTTGGATAAGCAGGCTAGCTAAAAGGCTCGGCTGATTATGTTGTTTAAAGGCCTTTGCATAGTTTGTAAGACCGTATGACAGCTGTATATAACAGCTTTGAATCATATTACACCAGGTGCTTGGAGCTACAGGCCATTTTTTTTCTCTCTGCCGACTCACTGATGTGAACCGTGCAAATAAATATACATAACGATTCAGATATAGATGCATTCAGGAATTTTTTGATGATTTTATCTCTATTTAGTTTCGTCTGATTCTTATATAGTTTCTAAAAGAAATGCTAAAAAAAAAAAAAAATGACCCAAATATTATGTAAAGTCTGTTAATACTGCCTTTATACTTCTTCTTTTTCTGTTTTCCACAGTGAGCAATAATGCTTGATGAATATCTCAGACTGCAGAGATGTTGTTGGAGACCAAAGGTTTATTTCATAAATAGATCTGAGGTGCAAGGCAGAAAAACACCAGTCGCCTCCTCACAAGCTGTGTGATTTAGGGCTCTTTTTCCGCCACTCTGTGTACAGGCAAAAGCGAAATGAGAGCCTTGAACTCCACTTGTGAAACGCAGCACGGTTTTGCTCGCTTTCCAAATATAGATCTGCTTGATGTGATGGCAAATCGGCATTGTGGCAGACAGCGATGCTGCAGTCCAGTTCTCGAACCTCATTTGAGTACATCCACTAAAGCCCTTCTGTGAATCTGTCACAGTCAGAGTTCTACAGCAGCAAACACTGCAAGCCTTAACATGCTCCTTGTCAAAAGCAGGTTTCAAAACATAAAGAAAGTGAGCAGTCTAGAAACCACACCAGACAATGTTATCACATGCTGTAAATCAAATGTCAAAAATACACTGGTCGCAATGTTTAGGTTGGCTACAGCTGACTGAAGTATACGCAAGAACTAAGGCAAACATCTAATTTCTGCAATAATGCTAAATATCCAATACACACTTTGCAATATGTAGGGCGGAATTTAAATCACATTCTGTCTCTACCTAAAGTCATATGTCATAATTACATGACGGATACTTGTCAGAGAAACTTGACTTGTTGACATTGTTGCAGTGAATGTAACCGATTTCACAAATGAAGGAACTGAAAAATGCTGATTGCTCCATAGTTCGGTTCTGGGAGGAGGCGACAGCAAAATTGTTGATGTGGTGGTAACCACAGGGCTTCAGATGAAACTGAAATTGCACAGGCTGATGTGGTCAGTAAAAAGCGCTCATAAAATAGATGTGCCTTGCAACATATCAGATACGAATATACAGTAATTGTCCGTGGTCAATATAAGGGGTGGAAGAGTATGAAAAATTCATGGTATGAATATAACCATGAAACCCAGACTGACAGTTTATATTGCATATATTGCAAGATCTGCTCCTAACCTTTTAAAGAGGACAACACTGAAGCAGCAATAAAATGATCAATTTAAAAAATGATTAATTTAATTTTCCCAAATTTTGGCAAAACATTCTGGTTGTTTAAAGAATTATGCATTGTAGATAGTATTTCAGATATCCTTAAAAATAGAGTTCCTCAAAGGTTCATTGGGTTTTTAAGAGCTACTAGCTTTTACATGGAATCTGATATGGAAACCTGTTGTAAGGTACTACATAGAACCTTTAAGGGGAAACTGCAGCTTGCTGTGTCATACTCTGTAGATGTAGGACTTCAAACAATTTAGAGTATGAAACAGATTGCTGCAGTACTCAAATGTGTCGTCTTTAAAAAGTGGGCTATCGTCAGTACTTCGGAAAAAAAAACAACACTGAACGCACTTGAATGAGCGTTCTTGTGAAGTCTGGTTGTTAGAGAAAAAAAAATTACCTGGGTCGTTAGAGAAAAAAAAAAAATTACATCTCCTCATCCTAACACTGTCACACCCGCAGTCATGTCTGAATTATAAATCATTCTGCAGCTGGACTACGCATATGTGAACACGGGACAGTTGAAAGCTGTAGTCCAGTGTTTCCTGTATTTCTTGCCTGCATTGAATGACTGGTGCCTGGTAATTACAGTAAAAAGTGCACGTCGCAGCAGAGACACCAGAGAGCAAGAACTCTCACTGAGTACACTTCAGGAGAGCGGCGCTTTCATTTCTGCGATAAACTCCCCTCTGGGAATTAATGCACATGATGTAGCCTCATTCAATCCAGCATTGTAGCAATGCCTAACCAAAATGGAAATAATTATCATTCAGTTATAATTTGTGACTTTCTCCGCATCTAAATCATTGCGTGAGCCAAATCGACATTCATATTTCCACTCAGTGACTTCTAAGCCATGATCAGGAGATCCTCAGCGTTTTCAAAAAAAAACAAAAAAAAAAAAAACTGTTCATAGTCCTGCATAGTGTCTCAGCCATCAATTTTAATTTAGAACCAAATCAAATTCAGCTCAAGACACTACATTATACCCGTAACCACAAATCGATTACCCATGAGTGATCCCTCCCTACGCTTCTCCAAAACAAAACTCAGTCTTCTATTGTAATTCCCCAAATGCACATCTGCTTATCATTGCGAACGCAGCGTTGCCAGTCACATACATAGCAAGTCACTTATTAGTCCTTTGTGTGTTGTGGAGTCATCAATCAAAAGTCTTTGGGCACTATTAAATGCAATTTATCCATGCACAATTGATTACGGGAGGGTAGGAACAGCACCCAATGAGCTCTAATGGGATTCCCTTAGAGTTCTGTTCTATTCTGGAGCATTAAAACATAAATTCAATTAATATTATGTTCAGTAGACATCATCCTGTTAGAGTTCTACATACATATGCACTGCAACTTGTGGTGGAGACATCTTTAAGATTATGAATTTGCCACATGATTTTAAGTGCCATATTTCTAATATACATACATACACACGCACACACACACACACACACACACACACATATATATATATATATATAAGCACTGATGGATCTTGGGATCATTTTGTGATATAAGGGTATGAATTATGCACAGCCTGACTAATATTGTGATTAATAAATTCCCAAATAACCATACCCATGTCTGAACGCAGCATTCTGCATCAGATCACTCAAGTAACCTGAGTGTAGCTACAACAATCCAGAACATTCTCATTCGATTCCCTTTCCCATTATATAGCTTCTTCTACTGTGTTCTACAAGACAGACCTTATATGAGGCTATGCACCACAAACAACATGAATCACAGAAGACAGTGATGTAGTAGGGCAACAATAGCTGCTCTAAAAATACATGTAAAGGTAATTTAAGTACTGTCAGCAGCACATACTTGTCAATAACATAAATAGATGAATGAACGAAGGCATTCAGCTGCCAGAAAAAAACCCCATGAAGAAAACTGAATAGCTGCATAATAGGGTGTCACGTGTTTTGTTGTGCATTTAGACCCTCATTTAAAATTGCATGTAAAGTAAAACTGGATGTCAAGTCAATTCTCATTTCTACAGAAAAAGAAACAACCAGAAATAGAATCGCCTCCTTTCAAGTAATACCCCTCTAAAAAAAAGGCTTTACTATAGGACAGTAAATTCTGGGTGGCCTACACAAGCCAAATCTGGGTACATGATATTATCCCGGGGGGCGGGCGTTGGATGTCTGTCAGTCACCAAGCTGTGGCAAAACAGCGCCAGGTTATTTCTAATGAGCGCCAAGATTTCATATCAATTAAATCAATTTTTTAAAAATCTGAGTGAGTCTTCCAACTCCACCCTTCACCTGCTCTTAACTGATAACTGATAACTTTTTATACAAGCTGGCCAGTGCAAATTCTTACAAAGTTATGTGGATCCCTTACAGTAAACACAATTGTCTTATGTCTCTTCTTTCTTAGTTTATCTTAACGGAACACACTGCTGCCGCTACAGCAAGTTCAGCATTAGAAACACTTTAAAACACAGGCTCATAAATCCACCATCTAACATAAACATTTTATATGTGGCTAAAAAAGGAACATGGGAACACTGTGTGCTGTTGGACCAAAATCCACAGCACGGAATTGGACATACCCAGAGAATGAACACCTATAGTGATAAATGAGCTCTTGCAGTGCTGAATCAACACCTATATGATTGCATTGACATCTAGAGCAACACCTACAGCATGACACTCCTCTGGTGTCTCCAGCTGGACACTGTAGGTCTCAACACTGTAGGTCTCAACACTGTTGGAGATTGTGCATTGATTCAATACTCAATGCTCAACATGTTCATAAATACATCAGTAGGTGAGGCTCTCATCTTCCTCTTCCCACGCAGTTTCCTCCTCTGACACACTCAGACACACGCACAGCTCCTAACGCAAAAGCACACGCATGGAAATTAGGGCGCGCTCCTGCAGGCACGCGCTCGCCTGTTCACGTTTCTATAATGCGTGGTTCAGTGTCACGCTCGTGCGTGTCCGTCTCTTACCTGTAAGCGGTTTGGGTGCACTATTCCCCATTACTCTGAGCGATCGATTTCGGCTTGTGGCAAGTGGATCCCGACTCTTCCCTGAGCTTCCATCGAGGAGTGAAGGTCACGAGCAGATCAGCGCACCGTTAACGCTAAGCGCGTGTTCATGAGGCTGAGGAGCGCCGCGTCTTTCCTTCTCATCTTCATGTGCCAGTGTGTAGAGAGAGCAGCTCTTCTCTCCGTTCACCCTTATTGGCGCACTGCCGCCTCCTCCCCCGCACCTTCCCTTCAAATCTTTTCCACAACTTTAAAGCAATACGCACCGCACACCCCGCGCACGGAGTAAGCACTGTGGAGCTGCACAGTGCGGTTTGGCAAACGTCATAGCTACAGTATCACAGAAATGAGTCTGTACAGTGGTACAGATTCACAGATCACCATAAATACAGTCAGACATCACAGTGCGGAGTGTAAAAAAAAAATGTAATGGAAATCTATAGGGCGGGGAGGAAGGAGAGGGTTGTTTACAAAAAAAAATATGTGTAAACAAACTTGTAAACAAGGTACTTAGATACTGTACAAGATAGTGGAGACGTGCCACATAAAATGTGCCATGAGTTCTAACAATAATAATAATAATAGCACAGATTCAGCTTTTTCTGCCAAGATCCATCCATTTTCTGTACCGCTTATCCTACACAGGGTTTGCAGGGAGCATGGAGCCTATCCCAGGGGACTCAGGGCACAAGGTGTGGGACACCCTGGACAGGGTGCCAACCCATTGCAGGGCACAATCACACACACATACACCCAAACACTACAGACAATTTAGAGATACCAGTCAGCCTATAATGCATGATTTTGGACTGGGGAGGAAACCTATGAAGCACAGTGAGAACATACAAGCTCCACGCACACAGGGCAGAGGCAGGACCGCCAAACCCAGAGGTGTGAGGCAGACATTCTAACCACTAAGCCACCATGCCCCTATCACTGCTAACACCACCACCACTATTACTACTACTACTACTACTAATAATAATAATAATAATGAGCACTAGTCCTCATTCTGTCTTGACAGTAGGACATCAGTACTGTTGCGACAGTAAGGTGACTCATTATACAGTCTAATTGCTACATATGGATACACCTAGTGGCATCACATTTCACCTGTAATTAATACGTAATTTCAATGAGCCAGTAAGCCGAAATAAATATGATCAAAATAATACAAGCCATTTTAAATTATTATTTTAATAGTTATAACTACAACCTGGAAGCCTTGCTGCACCACCATAATGACCATCCCAAACCAAATGTGAGCATAAACCAAATGTGTGTCGATTACTCCTTTGCCATGACATCTAGAATATTTATTCCTCTTCAGCGATGGTTACATCCTGGCCAGGGTCGTGGTGATTCTGGAGCCTATCCTGGGAACACTGGGTGCAATGTGAGAGAATTCACCCTGGATGGGACACCATTCCATAGCACCACACACACACACACACACACACACACACATATGCTTTCATTAACATGCAGAGGCAATTGAGCTTAGCCAATCCACCAACCTATATGTTTTGGGACATTAGGAGGAAACCAGAGAACCTGGAGGAAACCCATATGGACAGCACAGAATGGGACCCTGGAGCTGAGGCAGCTGAGGCAGCGATGCTACCCCCTGGGCCCACATCTAGTTTATGCTTATGTAAATATCATTGTAGCATTGTATTTTGACCAAATCCAAATCAGTAGCCATTATTTTCATTATTATTACACATTATTATACATTATTTCATTAAGTGACAATTCATGTTACAGCAAAGAACAAATCAAATAACAAATGTAACCTTGTCCTATAGATAATTAGGTAATGTCACTCCCACTACCACCCTCCCCTCAGCAACCATGTCCAATACATCGCTGTTCTCTGATCGGTTATTTTTGCTTGATTAAGACTGATGCCTGAGCTGCTCAGAAAATTTGGAATCTGCACTCCGATTTAGTTACCGTGAATTGTCAGGCTGTTACGTATGTCCATGTCACGGCTGTTAAAGTTACATCTGTCTGTGTCACATTCACCATAACCAGCATGGGTAGGCTTTTCGCTCGTTGCCCTGAAATTGCTAACAGCAGTGCCTTTTAATAGTTGGATTTTTGGAATGGAGACAAACCCCTACTAAGATCTACAGCCTAGCAGTCTTTCAAGCAGAGAGCTCTAAAACACAATAGCTAACAATAACTTAAAGGGCAAATCATGACTGAGAAAAGTTACGTTTGAAGTTTTATGCTCTCCAAAAGCTTGTTAAGAATGGTGGACATTTTTGGGAATTACACAAGCCCTTTATGAGGAAATTCCCTGCTCTCCACCCCAGCCCCCTTCCCATCCTTCCTTGACTGCTGGGATCTTTTGCAAGCTGTTTCCTGTCTTCTGAGCAGAAACCATCTCTGAGGAGCTCTGTCCAAACGGGCCAGGCCCATCATTGCTGGCCACAGGCCAACGTCTGTCCAAACTGTCTGCAGGGAGTCTACGCTCACAATAAATCCAGTATATCACCTAGCATGCATGCGTAGACGGTTACAAGAGCAGTGCCCTTTTCATATTCACACACATGGAATAACGTCTGATGGCTTTGAACACACTCCACTCCAGTTGAACTAATAGGGAGAAATATGACCTCTCTCTACTGGGGACAAACCATAGCACTCTCCACAGATGTGAAAAAAATTGGGGGAAAAAGCAAAGAAATGGTTAATTTCCAATTATTCTTCTCAACTCTAGCGTAGGGATAAGTGTTGTCAGCACTGTATGTAAATAGGTGGAAGCCATTCTCTTTAGGCATTCACTGCATATATCGGCAAAATACATTGCTATAAATTAGGCAAACTTTCCATTAGCAAACATTTGAATTTCTGTGCTGTCTTTCTGTAAATATGGCTCACTTCAGCTGCTCCAAAATTCCAACAAGAAGTTGATGAATTTGGCCCATTGAAGAGATGACCTAGACAAATTTGCCAACAGCTTTGTGCTTATCAGATTCGCAAAAACCAGTTGGGAGTTTGGCCTGGACAAATCAGTCTTTTGACAGAGCAGTTAAAGAGCTCAAGGGTTTTTAATAAATAAATAAATAAATAAATTAAAGAAAGAAAGAAAGACTTTTGATAAAATAGTTCTTTAAGTATTCTTAAAGGGTTCTTAGCTTCCAAAAAGGATTCCACTTGTAACCCTTGGGTGAACTGAAATTCTTTAACATCCCTGTCATGGTTTAAAAAGAAAGGGCAGCATCGGCCATAGGGATTACACAGGAAGTACACGTAAGAGAGCGATTGTGACCACAGTAATGGCCACGATGTTAACAATATATCACAAGCGCCGCAGCTGTTTGTTTGTGGTTCAGTGCTGTAGCAGCAGTGCAAAAGGATATATGATGTTGATAAGCTGCTTTTAAAGATCTGTGACTGAAGCTTTCTGAAGGGTTTTGAACTGAAGGTTTTGGCATCCTGATTCTGAGCAGAGCAGCGCATCCAAGTCTACTCATTAGACACACAGTAAAATCACTGGCGATAAATTAACTTCTGCAGAGTTGAATGGTCTCCTACAGAGTTTCATTTGATGGTTTTTAACTCCACAGGCATTAGTTCAACACTACACATACCCAATCACCACACTATAATGCTGAGAAAATGGTTTCCATTATCTTTGAATGGTACCATATTCCATGCTTGATGGAGGCCTGAATTTTAAGCATTTTCCCAAAATTCATTAGTTTCTGCTCTCCTCTGGGAACACTTAATAGCATCAGTATAAACATGTTGGGAAGCCTCTGATAGACAGGGGTCAAAATTCCAGGGGATAATACAGTTCACAGTAGAATTTACATTGAAAACAAATGCTTTTTGCAAAAAAAAAAAAAAAGACTAAATCTCCAGTGGAACAAAAAAAAATTCATTGCTAATGAAGCACTATGCTTTTCTGTGGGATGAAGCTGTCAGAATGTGCTAGAAAGCTTGCCCTATCATATCGTACTTGGACTGCAAAGTGTTAGATTTGCAGTCTTCTGATTTCTGCTTGGTTTCCAAGGCACTGCTGAAATGCTAAGCAGATGGCCGATTGGGAGGATTGCATGTGGTTGTCTGAGTGGTGGGGAACTTTTGTCCAAAACCCCAACTAGCAGATCTAATGGCAAAGTGAGTCATAAGCACCCTCTGAGAGGACCGTTTTCATTAGACACATGTGCAAAAACCTCAAGTAGAATTTATTTTCTAAATCTAATTAGCAAAAGAAATCCATGCAACATGACTTCATTCTGACTTGCCATTTGATCCCATTATTTTATAAGAAGTACTTATAGGACTTGTTTACTGACTGAGCAAAAGCAAGGCCATGTATTATAATTTCTATTAGTCAATACAAAAACTTTATAGAGTAGTTTGAAGTACTGTCTGTATGAATTTCAACAACAGCATATCTGTCTAATGGGAGTTTTTAAAACATTAATTAGTGATCTCTGATCCCATTTCCCCATTTTTTGATACAATACTGAAATCAGAGCTCTGAGTAGAAGCTGATGCCCTATCCTGAACTGATTCTGACAGAGTAACCACGGCAACGCTTCATTTCTGTTGTCATGTGGGTGATGGCAATGTGCATTACAAAAAGTTGTGTCCTGTGTTCAAGTGCATGATGTATGCTGCACTGATGTCATAAAATACATCACTGATTCAGATTGGAAAATATTTCAAATCTCATCAAATACTGATTTAGCTTATATTTAAGGCCACCATCAGCCTACATTAATGACTGTATCAACAGAGCAGAATACAGAAATTGTTGCAGTGTGCTCTGAAGAACCCCAATGCAAGTGATTTCTTAGTAGTACTCTGAACACATTACTTGAAAAATAACCTTCATCAATGATTATAAAAAATAATAAAAAATAATGTTGTGAACTCACACTGCAACAAGCACGCTGAAACAAGCAATAACACAGAAATGTACATTAAGTGCCTATGTTGCCTAAATATCATGTACATGAGTCATTATGAGAAGACATGCTTGGCTCATTGGAGATAAATCTTGTCTTGTAAAATTAATAAAATAACTGTAAACAGCCAATAACACTACATGAAGCCTGACACAGTAAAAGAAGAAATATGTGCGGTTACTCTTTTCCCATTCCACGGATGATACTGCCAACAGGTCTCCGAGCAGGGTTGTGTCTTTAACAGATGTAGACCGCTGGCCTCATTTCCCCCAGCTGTGCTATTGTGCTTGCATTCTCTGGCAAGACAAACGGATGCACAGCTACCTAAGCGTAAGGAAATGCATGTAACCATGTAAAAAGAAAACAACAAATGTGTTCTCCTTTGCCTTAGAGACCACATTTTGAATAGGACACAGAACATTTAGTAATCTTATTTCATGAATTATGCTTATAACATTACACAAAAACATTGCTTGGTACAGTGTAGATAGATAAAGCGTCAAAAAGAAGGGTCAACAGAGAAGAGAATGTCTTTGTAGCCCAATCAGTGTCTATGTAATAGCTTGCTAAATACTAGGCTAATTAAGAGTTAGCAAGTATGTAAATTAGCACACTCAGTCCTACAGAGAGGATGCTAATGAGTCATTCAAATATTACAAATGTTTAAAAACCCAGAGTATAAAAACTGTAGGAATTATAGTATTTGAGAAACAGGTTATGACACTGAAATGTCCAGCATACTCCATACAATTCCAGGGTTATAAATGTAGCATTTAAACTAATACTGACTTACAAACTGTTCGACCAGAAGCTTAACACACATACATACTCCCTGGCCACTTTAATAGAAACAGCTGTACCCCTGCTCATTCATGCAATTGTCCAACGATCCAGAACAGGAATCTGAAGCTTCAGGGAGCACAAGGTCAATTAAACTGCACAGGTGAAGACTGGACAAGCATCACATGGTCTTTTTCCAATCTTCAACTGTCCAGTGTAAGTGAGCCTGTGCCCAATAGCCTCAGATTCCTGTTCTTGGCTATACAGACATTCCTAATGAAGTTGGCGGCGATAGAAAATATTTTGCGCAATTTGGCATGGATCAAAAAGGTGTCATGGATCAAAATCAAAACTGAAACAAGAGTAAGAAGGAACTAAAATGAAACAGGAATCTCCCCCAGTGAACTCTGAAAACAAGTTGCTGACAACGTTAGGCTAAAAAAAAAAAAAATAATATGGGTCTCATGATCACTGTCTTGAAACAAGGCAGTATGGATGCACACATTGTTTTTCATGTGTGCATCTCTTTTAATGGATTAATTATACAAATTTCCTTCCATCAGAGCAGGTAAATATAGAACTAAGTAAGAAAAAGTGATTTGACTTTCTTTCTTTTTCTTGGAACTGCCCCAAAGGTTTGATATGTTAAAAATCCTCCTTAATGTACTCTTAATAGTAAAGCATGATTAATCTTAAGACAACATAATTTCTCCATTTTTCTACATCTAGATGAGACTGTAAATAGAGATGGCACTGATCCAATATACAGTATCGGTACTTACCAATCCTATAAATCAATCCTATCCTATTTCTGTAGCCTGAAATATCACAGAATTGCTGGTAGCTTAAAGTATAAGTACAGTATAGGCATAGCTTAACAGTAGCCACCGAAGTAATATAATAAAAGTAATAACATATACTGCTCTATAATATAAAATAGAAATTACCCATCTGGATTTATTTATTATTATGTCTTCTATGAATGAACAAACACAAAACCATATGATCTCTCAAGATGGATCTGTTGCCCAGAATGGCTGTGGAGGCTTAGTTACATGCCTAAAAAGGCCATGGGATGCTAAAACCATGTAAGCAATAAAACAAGAATTAGAAAAAGAATTGGGCAGTCATTAGAGTTGGATTATAAAATAGAACACTTAGTCCAAATATTTCAGATATGTACTCACATAAAAACTGATATAAATATGAGACTAGTACAAAGATATGCAGTTACACCGTAATTAAGCTAAAGTACACTGCTGTGATGGGGTGGTTCAGTGGTAAATATCAACTAATGAATCTGTTAAAAGAAAACACAAGGCCATATGACATCATTACATTTTACAGCACAGTTCAGGAACTGTGCTTTTAAACCATTTGGAGCAATGTGATCCCAGCATCAATGTTCAACTCTTAAAACGTGAATTCTAAATGGTACCAAGGAGATGTGGTATGGGGCGATAATCCCAAAATGTTATGTCAGCGGTTAGGCGCAGGTCTGCTGGATTTCTTGTGGTTAACCATTTGGTGCTACTATTCTCCTTTACGTCTACATAATTCCCTGTAACTACGTCTTCTTCCTCAATCCGTGCATCGTTGCTTCATCTACCACAGTATTAAGCTGTATTATTTTATTTACAGTAACAGCAGATTATGACCAGAATACATAGTGTATAGACAGGGTAGAGTGGGTAGGTAAGTTATCAACAACCTGAAAACTCTGCACCCGAAAAGCAGTGCAAGACATACCTCTTTGCAGAAATGGATTGTACCTTCTAACCCAAATGAAACAAAAAAAAAACAATGAGTTGATTGTTTGGCTTAGCACTTTCATACCCTCGAAATGAACATATAAAAGTGAAAGTCATTGTCTTGTAAAATTATTGTTATGCAGTAAATACTTATGCAACAGATGAAATACTTATACAACAGATTTGAATTCTCAAATCTGTTTGATTTTCAAATCTGTTTGGTCAGAATTTTCTATAACAGCACGGCTATGACAGTTGTTCCAGCTGCAAGATTTATCACATTTATATAAATGCGCTTGCTGGGGTCCCTGGAGGATTAGTGGTTAGGCCACAGCGCTCACCGCTGTGGCCCAGGTTTGATTCCCAGCCAGGGAACCAAGCCCAGCCACTGGGGTTGTGTGCAACAATGCGCTCTCAGTGCCAGTCCCAAGGCCGGATAAAATTGGGGAGGGTTGCGTCAGGAAGGGTATCTGGCATAAAACCTTTGCCAAATCAAAAATGTGGACCAAAGATCCACTGTGTCAACCCGTAACAGGAGCAGCTGAAAGCGGGAACAACAACATGTAAATGCTTTTATCTTATTAACTTCAAGAGAGAGAAAAAAGAAAGGGGGAGAGAGAAGGAGTGATAGAGCTTTTAATAGCTGCTATAATGTAAGCGATGCTTTGTGGACCTTCCATAACATTCAGTGTAACTACAAACAGAATGTTCTTTGATTAATTTTTAATATGTAATCACTGGCAAAATGCCGTAGTATAAGAGGAATAAAACACTTTGCTTTAACTTTAACTTGCTGTTATAGAAAAATAATCAACAGAGTAACTACACTTCACATCACAAGATCCCGGCACTGATTATTTTATAAAAGCACACCACATCATGTTTTATCTCTTTAATAAAACACATATATGACCTCTTTAACATCTTTTTCATACATCATCACGAGAGTTGATTGGTTTCTCCTACACAGGAATCAATAAGAGCAGTCGATGGTTTTGTTCGGCATATTTATATGTTGAACGTGGTTTAATAAAAACAATACGGCAACATGTTAGTAACTTCATTTTTAGCTTACAACTGAACCCGAGCACAAGCCAGCAGTGGCTCGCCAGAAGTCGAGCCCTGTTCAGTTTAAAGAGATTTGGCTCTATTAGTACACCAGTAATTCAGGAGCAGCTTTTCTGGCCAAATGTGTAAAATTAACAAAGGTTTACTGACAGAATGGTAAATGAAACATTTAAACAGAAAATCGTTAGCTGGTATTAATAGTAGGTACTATTAGTGGATGATTCGGCATAATCCTAAGAAAACTGTAATAATTGTATTGAGTTTCTCACAAACTTTATAACTTTTCTAGTCAAATCAATCATAACATCAGTAAAGTGAGAACTAATCACAAATTTAGACGTTAAAGCTACGGTAGAAACCAATTTTAATGGCTAAAATTAGGGTAAAATACGTCAAAGGCAATAGAAACTGCCCTTGAAATGCTGTGTGGAGTTTCCCAGATCGTCTGACTTCTGTTTTAAGTTCTACCTCCCATGAACAATCACAAAATAGCATCAATGTTTCAGCTGCCTCAAAAAGCCCTTAGGTCAAATGCCGGGAGATTTCAGGCAAGAAATCAAGACTGCTACTGCTATTATTAACTACTACCCTTAATATTATCTACTAGCTCTAAACAATGTCCATGATCAGCACCACTTTTTAAAGAGATCAGTTATCTTATCTTTTGTTGAACGAAAGGAAGTTTTGCCGTGCTGTGTGTTTTTGAAGAATACAAACACTTTCCTTCTAGCAAGATTGATGTGATTACGTAATGGAATGACTGATGAAAGTTGTCACTAGCTTAAAAGGACTGCCAGTGCAAATTATATGAGCAGTGAAGTGTAACTACAATATGAGGACACAAAAATCTCTTTTACTGTGCGTTAAGTAGGGATGCACTGATCCCACTTTTTCCATTTTCAATATGATATCAATATCAGAGCTTGCTGTACTGGCTGATGCAAAATAACCAATGTTATTTAAAATCACAAACGCACACAACATACATCAGCCCGTTAGTACAGACAAGATGCCAAACCCGATGCAATACCAATCCAGCTTTTTAATCAGCCCTCATACCGAGTACTACTCAGTATAAGATATGTATTTAGTTTACAAGACTAGATTTCCAATTTTATGTTGGCTAGTTTATGGCTGGTTGAAAAGCCACAAGCGACGGTTAATCACACAGTGCAGCTTTGTTCTGCAATGCCATATCTATAATCGTTTTTTGATGACGTTACTGTCCATAAGACTGGCAGCTGTACAACCTGGAGGCCAATAGGGCTTGACCTCGTAAGGTCAAGGGGCACCCTGTTGTAAGAACCAACACAAACAACAAGTGGCAGCCAACAACTTAATACAACACAGATCCCAGCACTCATATTAATGAATTATGTTCTGCTGACTGTCATAGGAAAAAAAAAAAAAAAAAAAAAAACACTGTAAAACTGTATGAGGTTCCAAATGTGTGAATGGTGACTGGGTACGTCTGAGGGAACTTAACACAAAAAATCAAGAAATGTTATACTGTTGTTTCAGGGACCTCCGCTTCTGCAAACCAGTGGAATGTAGCCATGTGTTCTAAACAGGGCTTACACGTTGTAAGATTTAATGAGAGCCATATGAATTTGAGATTAATGAGAGGTGAATTCAATCTTTCAGTAATCCAGTCAGAGGCCAGGCAACCCCGCTTGCCATGTCTGCAACATCTCATCATGCTGTAGGCTGTTTTAAAAAGTGAGTCAGCCTTTATTGCTTAAGAACTCTATGCCCCGTATGGAAGAAAACAAGGCAACTCTGCGTGGTCACACAACAATGAACAGTATTTTTGGTTAAGATTCTCTGAACCATACACATTTGGTCATTTGGAAGATGATTTAACCTAAAGTGACTTAACGAAGAAGGCAGATATGAAAGCGTGCATGTAGCTGCGCAATTGAGGGTTAAATGTGTTACTCAACATTGGGTTTTTGGAAGTTCTGGGATTTGAACTCATGATGTTCTGGTTAATGATCAGTTCACTGCTGCCTGCTACACTGAAGTTACCTAATTACAGTCAACTCCAGAAATATCAGCACCCTTCATGAAAATTAATGAATGTAATAAAGAATATATATATATACCCTATAATATTTTGAGCTTGGGCATATGGAGGACGCTGTATAGTTGTATTTTCACACAATACTTACTTCTAATATAAAATGTGTTCTTAAATAGTTTTTGGATTTGTGGAAACCCCACAATTAATAGCTGGTGAAGCCTCACATGAACAGAATGACAGTACTGAGCATGTTCTTGTAAAGACTAACAAGGCTATAGCATTTGTAGGACTTTTGCGCCACTAAGCTTTGTACATATTCTAAGGTTTGTGCATGCAGACTAATGTTTTCAAGTCTAATAAGATAATAAGTTTAATAAGATTCAAACTGAAAGATTAAGATTAAGCCATCGCAATGCATTTTTCCAACAAACTGTGTTCATCTGGATATACAGTATTATTGGGGTCATTATTAGAGGTGTAACAATCTGGCGATTTGGATCGATGATATAACAAAGATCGATGATAAAACAAAAGTTTGCCACATATCGATTGGAGGCTAGTAAATCGAATTGTATTGTATCAGATATAGCAGTATTGTCAAATCTTAAACTGTTGCCTTCAGAATTGAAATTATTTTGTATAGTCTGGAACCCTGAGGTTAACACCCCTAGCCATTATCTTGCAGCTTTGCATTAACTGTTTTTGAAACAAAACACTATTAGTTAAATAAATAAGTAGTAATAAGTTTCTCCAACTATTTGGAAACATGTTATCATTGTTTGTAATGCTTTTATTTTTATTCATTTTTTTAAAGGGGGCCAATAATTCTGGAGTTGACTGCATGCTTCAGCACTGGCCTATTAGTGAAGGTCATATTGTAAAAGTCTATGTTAAATACAAATTTTGAGGGATTCACTATACTGATGTTACTTGTCTCATACACACACACACACACACACACACACACACACACACATAGCCATGCCCAGCTGCTCTGTCCTCTGTCAAGTGCTATTTTAATACCAGCTTCAAACTAGCCCTGGGAGCCTTGTGGCATCTCCTCTGCACAAGGTTAGCAACACCCAGCGAGCTGTTGCCAAAGCAAACGGGCCCCCTGGAGGGGCTGGCTATAGGGCTCTTAGAGGGGTCGAGACATTATAGGCTGCTTATGGCCTACTGTTCTGTACACTGATTATTTACTGGCTCAGGGCAGAACACGATGAAAGACATTCATCCAGTTCATGTTCTGATAAGCCCACGAGTGACTTCACTAATGATGTTTGACTTTTAATTCAATAAACATAAATATGGTCTAGGATAGCGCACACGTAAAGCATGAACTAGAACTTACATTACAACTTTGCCCCCAAAACACCATATGCTGAAGTATGTCAGATAAAAAATTGATGACTAGAGGACCCCACATGACAGTCTATAAAGAATCATGCTAAGTTCAGCCCCTGCCCCAGAAAAGCTTTTTCCCAGTATCATCTGCTATAAACAGCATCTTCTCAGCTCATTTCAGTCATCTAAAACATGTTCTACCCTTTATCATACTTTATCAATAACTCGTATAAAACATCTTGTTGCTACCTCTCAAAATTTATAGGAAAGGACACGTATAAAAGCACACCTGTGTCCTATAGTCCTATATATTTTTTAATAAATAGATCTATTTCTGAACATTTTCCTCGCTCCGACTGAGAACTGGTCCTCCTGTGCTCACACAGGCCTTACCCTTTATTCGAATCATGAAACCCACTGAGGAACACACACTTGCAGAAAAGCATGTGAGGGGTCTCTTATCCTACCTGTGAGCAAGAAACAAAATCGGAGGCTCATGAGGCGAGAGGAAATTTCCTAAAAGCATGCTGTTAATCAGAATCCAGACCTATCCATTCCACATGTCCATTTCATTACATTTCGTACATTAAGTACGGTCTCCGTGAAAGTGGGAACAGTTCTCTGGATGGCACACAAAGTGGTAAAGTGCACAGCTATCGAATGGAGCTTATTTCAGGCCCTTGTTGTATAAAAGATGGCTTTGAGGAGTGAGGGTTTCTACATTGTTTTGCATGCATTGCTGATGAAGATGGACAATCAACAGACACAACAAAACACTAGTTATGCATGGGACCGACGAGCACCTCACGCTCTACAGAAGGTTATATGGCTATACACTGGGGAGCTTTCGTAATAATGAAGACATTTTATTGAGTTTAACATGTTTTACTCATAAGATATGGCTAACTTTTTTCCCTATGTAGTGACTCACTCAGTCACGTTTGTGACTGTCACGTCCACCATGGACAATTCCCCTCCACGTCGCCAGAGGGTAACCTCCCTCATAGTTTGAATGTCTTCCTTGGCTCTTTCACCAGTTTCCCGACACATCTGTCGTGTTTTCCCTTTGATTGGTTGCCCTTTATAAGTTATATTGTACTGTGTTGTGGTGATGGGACTAATTATCTGCTATTGTGGTTTCTCGGTTAGATTCTTGGTTTGTACCCTTTATTGTTTTTCTAGACTTTTCAACTTTGCCTTGACTGCTGTTGTCCAGTTTACCCTTTAAAATAAAGTAAAAGCCTGCACCTGCATCCACCTCCCTGGATTCGTTATAGTGACGCCGTATTCGCAATTCACCGTCTTTGCAATCGAATATTTTTTATTCAGCCTTATTTTTAAGCAGCTTAGTTTTAAAGCTGTGTTCAGAACAGAGATAGGTGTTAAACATGCAAAACATCACAAACTGATCCTGTTTAACGATATGTGCACACTGTACTCAGCGCAAATATTTTCCTCTGCTCCTCTTACCATTGAGGGGCACTATTTTTAGACTCAGTGCAGTTTGGGTTCATATAGTTTCGGGCTACAACTACTATAATTGACTTTTTTATACATGAGAGGAACTGGCATTCTGACTTAGAAATCATTGACTCTTCTTAATTGCTATTAATGTGATGAGAGCAGTGTATGAATTACTACTGTCCAATATATCATTTGTTAATCTTTTTCAGGCTATTGGCTTCTGAACGAATACATGTAAATCAAATACAAAAGGTCAGTTCATACAGAGGTCTTCCCAGAATAACAAATCCTAGTGTAGTGAGCACAATTCTCTGAGGACATTAGACGAAATACAATGCCTATTGTGTGAATCAACAGTATCAGTGATGGTGTGTTGTATATTTTCTAGGGTGAATCCTGCACACCCTGCACACTGGCAGATGCGATCAGAAGCAAGGTCCAGCGCGCCAGTGGAAACCCCAAGGCAGCTCACTTATTTTCTTTTGATTAAATCTGATTATTTTGGCTCCCTCCTCCCAAGCTCGACTCCAACACAAACAGTATTGTGAAGGCGCCTTTTTCAGATTAGGTGAAAAAAGTCAGAGGAAGGCTCAGACATTTTTAGACAAAGCTAAAAAGAGATTTTTTTTTTCTTATTTTAAATTGAACATTGGTTTTTCGTCATGCTAATGGCATCAAAAACTAACTCAATTGAGCTTCTTGCGAATAGGTAGCCTACTGAAACTCCTTCTACCACAGTGACAGGCCTGACAAGCAGCTGGCAGTTTCACCCATTGTCAGTGCATTGTTCATTTTCTCCCTGACAAAACTAATCGGAATGAAGGATGATGAGCGATCAGCACTGGGCCACAGCAGATCATAACCTTTCCCCGCCGGAGACTGATTTAACGGGAAAGGTTAGTCATTTTGCTTTTCACCTCTAGCCCCTGCGTTTCTGCTGGCTTCCGTCCATCTGTGCCATTCTTTCCTTCTGCTTTCCGCCCCTCGTAGTGTGTAGAGACACTTCCCGTGGCCCCTCACTTCTGAAGAGGGCACTGATACAGCACGAGTGCTGGCTGAGGAGGCTATTTTGAGAGCTGTAAATATGGCAGCTTCCTCCCTGATAGTGGAACTAATAACCCGAAGGATCCTTTTACATTATTAACAAGCAGCAGTGAGCTCAGTAGGCAGGCATATGCTCCTCGCTCAGTGTCTGCTTTAGCTGGACATGTGTCTGATGTAGTTTCTATTGAGATTGATGAGAGCTGAATTCAGTTCAAGGCACTATCCACAATGTTGCATGCTTTTTATGGCCCTATGTAGCTTAGTGTCTCCGAGTAAAACACATGCTGTAAAACACACCATGTGTCCTCCCTATTTAGAACCACAAAAAAATGAGTACAGAGACTCTTTTGAACATGAAATCTTTTTTGTACTGAAAGGAAGTTTAGTTTGAGATAAGAGAAGAGTGCATGGCTTGTATACTAGGGCGCTTCCTTTTGGAACTTCTCTAAACCAAAGTCACATTCAATAACATTCTGGTGATCCATGTGCCTCTTTATGCTTTACGCTTCTGCATCACTTTACACTGATCATAACTCTGTGTCTTGTCTTTTAGTACATACCATGTGAACTACTCATCACTTGTGTTTTGAGATGCAGATTCAACACATAGCAAAATAATTACTTGAGGTGCTTGGCTAACGTTCAACGACTGTTGCAGATGTGAGTTACATCCAGCCTGTCAAACAGGTCTGTTAGGATAGCGAGAGCCAAATCTTGGGCGCTCCCATATGAAGGCAAACAGAGCCATACCCATGAAGAACACAGGCCCCTTTAAATATTTAAGTGTTGTCAGCAAAGTAGATGTGTCGACTAAATTAGAATGAACAACAGCATTTGGGTGTATATTACCATATAATAGCATTGTGTGTTATTTGCCATATTTTAATATAGTACACTGCAGTAACAGAGTTTATCCCGATATTATTCATACATGAGTACAAACCTAACTAGAGTGCTGATATAAATACATTTTGCTCTGCTCCCACATCTCTGCCAGTACAGAACCAGTATGTACACATCTGCAAGCAGAAATGTGATTTGATTCAATGCTTTTCAGGATAACGGTAAATCTAGTATATCTCTATGCATCAAGAACTTGTGATAAATAATTTAGAAATTATTGTGTTTTATTATTATTGCAAATTATATGCTTTTTTTTTTTTCATTTTCAATACAATCTGTGTCATGACAGGCCCTATCCATGTGTGTGTTTGTGTTTCTGTGTGTGTGTACATATTTATATATATATCTATATCTATATATATATATATATATATATATATATATATATATATATATATATATATAGACATAAAGACTGTTTTAGTTATTATAGTACATTGTTTGAAAACCTTTGCACACTATCATTACCTGTTATTATTTGAGTTTCAGTGAATTCTCATCTGAGATTAGGCTGTGCACCTTAAAAATATATACATTTAATAAATATAAGATATGCGATATGACACAGACAGTAAAAGAAATCAACCCACTACGTGTATCAACAGCATGGCCTGGCACTTTCACGTGGCCTGATTCTGCATGAAAATTGAGAATCGGAGTAACAGGTTTTCGGTATTGTTGGGGATACACCAGGTCTAAGTGTGAACAGGTATACTGAGTCACCATTTGAAAAATGATATGAAAATGAAAAATGACAATATCGAAGTTTAGCTCAACGACTCAATGCGTTCTAGCATTTGGGATGTTTCTAAAATGGCAAACATTTTAGTAGCTAACTAGACATGAATTCTAGCATTTAAGACATTTGGGACATGAATCTAACACCTTTTAGATTAGATTTAACACTTTTATAAGAGGCTGACAAATCAGTGTATCTGACACTGTGTGTCACTTAAGATCATAGGCACCATATTATACAGGATATCCAAGCTATCATGTTGTGCAAACATGAATTACATTTATGATTGCAATTAGAACAGTGGCTTACATCATACTTTATATTTCCAACCATATTAGTAAAATCTAGTAAGTGATGACAATGCTGTGCTCCGGCACAGAATCACAGATGCCATCTGCTGGATAACAGTGACAACACAATTTGAACACTCCATTAATAACCACTTAGTCCAAAGCGCCAAATCCGCTGGGGACATACAAAAAGAAGTGATAATACCAAAAATATGTGTACTTCCCTGACCTCTACATGAGTACATAGAGAAGCTTACTGGTGATAAACTCACAAAAGGGTAATGTCCCTACTACATTTAATCTTGGATGATGAAGTCAATAAAAAAAAGAGGCGAGCGGCATTTCAGGGGTCAGATGTCACTCTGTTATGTCATCACAGTTCCTATTCTAGTGTTCCCACAAACTGAAAGGTCCTGGGAATGGACAGCTCCAGCAACTCAGAAGCCAGTGGTTCAGTATCCTGGGAGTAATACTTCCTGTCCCACTCTAAAAATATCTGGTACAACATGCAGAGTCTGCACAAACATTCCCATGAAAATGTGAAAGAGTTCATCTGGTTTTGTTCAGACTTTTAGAAGAAAAACGAGAGACTTGGTAAAAGACTGTACAGGGCTGTGACAATATACGTCTATATACAATATAAGGTTTAAGGTAATTTCTTATAATAAGTTATAATGTCAACATTTTACATGCTAAGTATAGACAATAACAATACGGCATTTGAGTATATGAGGTCTCACTTGCTTTGCTATTGCAGTGTTATATACCATTTAATACCATCTTCTCTGAAAGTGTGAAGTTGCTGCAGCAGTGAATTTGTAAGCAAATACTGCAATTATATTGAGAATATACGGTATATACCATATCTTATATATGTTGATGTTGAGCCAGAAAGGATTTTCATAGTACAAACCTGCAGTTTCAGTAGAATGTCAAGCGCAACCCAATGCAATAAATCCACAGACCAGGACAGGCATCAGGATAACTAGACGCCATATAAATCATGTAAACAAAGCTGCTGCGCTTTCTAGATTATCAAGCGTACGATCTTGCATGCAGTGCTGTGTGAATTTGACAAGGCCAAAGTATGTCCTTACGTCTTTTTTTTTGTATATGACAGCTGTATAGAGATGACAAGACTTAAAAATACCAATATACCAATATAAGCATATCCATATGGAAGGAAGTCGTATCTTTATATCACGTCTAAAATATATGTATTAGTCTCAGCACTGAAATTTTAAATACATTACTGTATGCCAACTTATAGGACATAAATAGAATATATCTAGTGTAAATGTTGAATATTTACAAGATAGATAGATAGATATAGTGTAAATATTCAACATTTATACTACATATATATCCACCCATCCAGCCATTCTCTGACCGTTTACCCGATACAGGGTCGCGGGGTCGCCTGGAGCCTATCCTAGGGGCTTATTATTTTGTCTTCTGGGAAACATGTAAATATCTTATGTAGCTTCTGAAGGGCAGTACTAAATATTAAAAAAATAAGATATTTAAAAAAAAACAAAAAAACAATTTACATCAATCATCCTGTTCAAAAGTTTACATCCCCCTGGAGCTTAATGTATCATGTTGCCTTCTTGAGCATCAGTGAATGTTTGCACCTTTTGTAATAGTTGTGTACGAGTCCCTCAGTTGTCCTCAGCGTGAAAAGACGGATCTCAACATCATTTAGCTACTGCTGGAAAGGGGTCAAATATGCAGAAGATGCCGGAAAAGCAAATAATGTGCTCAGGACAAACAAGGGACTCATGAACAACTATCACAAAATATAAAAACAGTCGTTGATCATCCAAATAACAACACAGTATTAAGTATCAAGTGTATGTAAGCCTTTGGACTGTGTAAATTCAGTTATTATTGTGTCTTGTGGACTAAACATCTACTGTGTGAAATATTATTTAGGGCAGTATTAAATAAAAAAACAAAATGCAATTTTTATGATCCCTTTTATTTATTTATTTTGTTAAATTATTAATATTTTGCAGATTCTGCAAGGTGTATATAAACTTAGACCCCGACTGTGTGCATAGGCTATTTCATTTGAAAAATGGGTGAATTTCTCAGACTAATTTATTTATGTCAGAGGGGTACTTATGGGTAAAAAAGCAGAACTAACCTTGTCGGATGGAGGCCTGCCATTCAGCTCTGCACGCTTCACGTGAGGAGATGAGCTGCTGGGGAAACAGCGATGATGACTCGTTGTTCCCCATATTACACAGGAAAGGTTTTTCTCACATGCAAACTGTCAGCTACAGGAACGCGTCGTCCTCAGCCTGCTTATTCAAAGCGGTCGCATTCCCGACGCTCACTGACGGGAAGGCTCACATGACCAAGCGAGCAAACAGAAAAATCCCGCCCGCGTGCAGTTTGAAATGGTAAAACAGCCCACACGTGCTCGAGCCGCGCTTATCCGCCCAATTACGTGTCAGAGCGCGAGCCGAGCCGCTGGCCAGAAACACGGTTCCGCCTACTGTACGTTCCGGCTGATAACACTGAGCACTGAGGAGAGGGTTTGGCCTTTTTTTTTTTTCCTTGTGGAAAAATATTGAATATGTCATATCTAAATGACACAGCTGCTGAGGTAACATGGTGGTTATTATTTTTTATTATTATTAAGGTGTTGCCACGAATGAATATACTGAGTTACACACTAAGTTTCTCGAGGTGTATTTCATGGCGGAAAGCTTTACTTGTGACAAGTAAAGCAATAAGCTCGCTCGTGCGTCGTAGTGACGTCATAACCTTTTAATGACGACATAACACACAGTACTGTGCAAAAGTCTTAGACACCCTATTTTTTTTTTGTGCAAACTTTGTTATAGATTTTTATTTTATGATTTCTACATTACTGATTCGGTACAAAAACATCTTAGATTTCCAAACAGTAGTTTTCCAGCACAAGATTAAATGTTACAGAAAAATGTTGTTTTTTATAGTATTTTTTATAGTATTTTTTTTTAATGTAGAAACATTTAGTTTCGTTATTTTTGAAGGCATCTTTGTTCTACAGCCTTTCTTTGCATGTGCCTAAGACTTTTGCACAGAACTGTATGTTCGATAAGGAAACATTCTTCCACCTCGCAATGTAGTCCGTTAACAGTAAGCTATTTATTTATTTATTTATTTATTTATTTATTTATTTAGGCAATTAGCATAGCTGGCAAAATAATGATGCTATTCCATGGAGAAAACAATGCTTTAATAAATAAATTACTGTTTATCTATAAAACACTATGAGACAAAATCCACTATGACAAAGCCCATTGTTTAATAAGTGATAAATCATAATTCTGATCATGATTATGAGAAATCGTAATCATAGGAGATCATTAACTATGGTTTATTGACAGTCTAATTTAAATGTAGTCTATACGACAAACTATCTAGTGATATGCAAACAAATTCCAACGGCTGGCACCAGGGGTCGCTGTTCACTAACATTTCAACATCACATCGCACTTGAGCAGTACAGCTGCAGCTCCCTGGGTCACTTGCGCCCTGTGTCTCCTGCCTCCTCCTCCTCTTTGTCTCACTTTGTGTTTTCATCTCTCTCTCTCTCTCTCTCTCTCTCACTCACACTTTCACTGTCTCAGTCTTTTTCACACATTGTCTCTCAGTCCTTTTCTCACCTTTTCTTCTAAACAATCTATCTCTTGTCTATGTTAGTCTCTCTCTCTCTCCCTCTCTCTCTCTCTCTCTCTCTCTCTCTCTTTGTCTCCTTCATTTTCTCTTTCTATCTCTTAGGTCTCTCACAACTATTTTAAATGAATCTGTCTGTCCCTCAGTGTATTTCACTCCGCCTTGCTATCAGCTTTATCGGTTTTCACTCTGTTTTTCACAGTCTCTCATTCTTTTAAAATCATTCTGTTTTTCTTCCTGTCTCAATCGTTTTTCGGTCATTCTCCATTTTTCCCATAGACCACATCTCTCTCTCTCTCTTTCTCTCTCTCTCTCTCTCTCTCTCTCTCTGTGTCTGTCTGTCTGTCTGTCTGCCTGCATGCCTCTATTTTTTCCTTCTTACAAAGGAAGAAATCCTAAATTAATCTTTTTTATGAAATTATTAACCGGTATCTTTAATGCACAGAGACACTTTTAACTATGCTACCAATACACAGACACCTTAAAAGGGTACATGAATAATCAGGCTGTGTTTATGTCTGTTTTCATTTCATAACCCTGACTGTTTGAGGCACATACCCCTCATGCCTAGAATACTCCCAGTTAGTCAGACACACAGCAAAAGTCATTCCTTTAAAAAGAAGGGGGAAAAAAAGAAAAAAATAAGACCGTCTTTAGAGTCTGTCATTATATGGGGTTTGTGAAAGAAAGGAAAGAGAATTCCACAGTGACAGTGAGTCATATCAAGGTGCTCTCTGTGAGAATGGAAAGTAGTCCGTCTTAGAGAGGTTCACGTGATCCTTTCTTCCATATGTCTTGTAATACTATGTCATGGCAACTACATTTCACATCGTTTCACCACTTATCCATGGGCCTTTTTATAGTAAATTGAGTTTACTACATTCATGAAAGAAAGTCTGTAAAAGCGCTCCAACATTCTGATGGAGTAGAATATTATCGTAGCTGTAAGTGTTGGTCAAGGGTTCTCAAACTTTTGGCTGCTAGAGGTACAATTTTATAATATAATCAAACTATCCAAACATTAGGCAAATATGTAGCACCATATATATTTAACCATTTTTATTTCTGGAACTTTCCGTCCGCAGAATCCAGAACAGTTATTGTGTGGTAAAATGTCGATTCAAAACATTTTGTGTCATACTAACTTTTAAAGACGTTTTAATAAATATTATGTGTAAAGTTACAGAGCTTTAAATTATGAATAATGAATTAGTTGATCATAATGAATTATAATAAATGATATATTAGTGTACCTATCATGATTTTATATCTATTCAACTCGTCACTAGTGTTAGAACTATAATTACGATAACTAACTAAACTATAACTATAGCTCCTATAACAAGTGTGATTTTGTTGAATAATGTGAATAAATGGAAATGCTGTACATAAAATCACTCAGTCCCGGCATTAGAGGGTATGTAGATTTCTTCTTTTTCTCGATTATCAGGCAGTGAGTCATAGTGATCAGTGTATTTTAAGCATCTGACCTGAAACTTGACATTATAACACAAGTGACTGAGTGAATTAATGTAATTTATAAAACAGAAGAATCATAAGGAGACATGACATAATACAGAAAACTATGACATTATGACACAGCAAAAATATTTTACATAGATTCAAATCATGTAAGCAATCATATCATGACAAGATAAGGTCATTTCAGATTTGACTCTCTAATGTTTTATTACTAAGCATAAGCCATTTATCATTATTTATCACTCTCAACAGTAATATCTGATGCTTCCTTTTGGAGTAATGAGCTACGTAATCCACTCATTCAGGCCCTCATGTCTCATCATATGAAAGAGAAAAAGCTTCATCATACCATAGTCAGTTGGATTTAAAGACAGATTAGGTAAAGATGTGGAAACCTACTAGGGAGTCAGTGTAACACCAACACACCTTTATTATCTAAATACAATGCCAAATCCTGTGACTTTGAGGGTGGGAAGTCTGGTTGTTTGAGTTTGAGGTCATTAACCCCTTCCTTCCTCTCTGTGGGTGTGAACGCTGTTGCTTAATGCCAAAGATTTGAGAAAATATGCCGCCTATACTTCTGATGCTTGACCTTTTAGACTTTACCCAGATTGATACCTCGTTTGTGTTCGTTTGTGTGTGTGAGACAGGATCTGAGTGTGTGTAGGATTGTGTTTCGATATGATTATTTTTTGGTTCCTCTTCCTGTTAGAGAGAGAGAACTGTCAACTGCACTAGCCAGTCATTGTTATAAGATGGCCCTGGTTTAAAAATATTTCCTTTTTTCCGTTTATTTAGCAGTCTCCTAAACTGAATATCGCAGATGAAGCTTTGAAGTTGTGATTAGGTTATATCCTAAATGTTAAACTGTGAGCCACGTTTGAGTTAAATGTATGAATGGTGTGTAAATGCAACACAAATATACAAAATAAAACAGTAACACTTTTTTGAAAATCTAATACTACTATCACCAACACCAA
>CM040981.1:7588998-7631633 GCA_022985145.1 Pangasius djambal | reverse complement strand
TTTTTTTTTCTTCTTTACATCTTCAGGCTTCTACAATGGCAATATAGAAACTTTTGTGCACTAAGGGTTCACTAAGTCATGATCAGCTGGCTGCTGTCACTGCCAACGTTGGGCTAATTTGCAAAAAGAGAATAAATGAGCCTCTGAAAGCACTCCTCTCTGCCACCCAAGACAGGCTTTAGAAAAGCCACGTATGGCCAAACGCTAAGTGCGCTATAGTTGTCACACTTTTCCCAAACGCCTTGCAGCTGCTCCTATTGTGCTCAGAGAAGTGCCTGGCCAAGTGTTCACCCCAGACCCACTGACAAGGATCAGAGCAGCTCACTGAGACCCTGTGCCTCTGACAATGGAGGACATTGATAATGATTCTATACAGCACAACACCACCAGCGTGAAATTCCAATGCACAGTGACACACGGGGTGGAGTGCCGCTACATATGGCCAAGTCAGTTTGAATGTGAAAGGGTCAACCTGTTTCCCACAGACATTTCACCACTGACTGCGCCCTAAAGTCTTCTGACCATCTGAGGGTCTTTTCTGAGCAGCTGAGACACAAGGTTATAATAGCTGTAGGTTATAATAATAATTCTTCTAAAAGATTAGAAGCTCAAAACAAGGTATTTATGATAATATGGTAATTATGATAATAATATTTATGCTAATAAATCACTAACGAATCCATTAATCTATGAGAATTACTACAAGAATAAAAAGTCTATTTAACAAAATAAATCCCAAGACTAAGAATGAGCCAGGTTAAACAAGTAGGCTTAAATATGTCTTCCTCTAACACTCAGTTTACCATTTCAACATCTAAAACTACTTGGTTAAAGGCATACGGACTGTTAATAAATAGTTTACCGTCCTTCAGGTTGTTGTATATTTTGTCACATCTGTGCATTAACGGTTCATAACCATTAATCCAACTACTTATTCACTATAAAAAAAATTGCCTCATTAATGCTTATAATTTTACCGTATATTGCAATTGAGTGCAAAAGAATGAAAGTATACCTACATTTTGCTATTTCTTTAGAAAGAAGGCAAATAAATTTGTTGATTAAAGCTGAAATGTCGGTAGCATTGCCGCCTCACAGCTGCAGGGTCCTTGGATCGAGCGTGAGCAGAGTTTCCCATGTTCTCCCCGTGTCTGCATGGGTTTCCTTTGGGTACTCCAGTTTCTTCCCACTGTCCAAAAACATGCACTTAGGTGAACTGGCCACTCTAAATTGCCTATAGGTGTGAATGAGTGTGCGAATGTGTGTGTATTCATGGTGCCCCGTGATGAACTAGTGTCCCATCCGGGGTGAATTCTCACAGCTTGCACCCAGTCTTACCAGGATAGGCTCTGGATCCACTGTGAAAATAAAGCAAAAATAGTTTGAAACTAAAAGAAAAAAGGACATTTTTGTCATGACACTCTCAGGCTTCAGACCTGATTTGAAGAAGGCAGCACATCGCAATTATACTAGATATATGTCTAGACGTTATAGCTATATGACGAGAGGTTAGGTTAATATTACAATTGAGAGATTCCTTAATCTGCTTAAAGGATATTCAGAAAGACTGGAGACAGGTATAAAATTAAAGTGTAGCTAGGTTTTATAGAACATTTATCATTTTTAAGATAGGAAGATGAACATATCTGAATTGATATAATTTCTCTATTAACATTTTGCTATACACTAACCATTTGTTACTGGTAATAATTGTAATAAATTAACATCTTTGAAAACATACACACTAATCTTTTTTTATTTATTTTTCTTTTTGTTGGAAGGGTTTCCAAACCGTTTGAATTTTACTGGCAACGATTATATTTATGTCATTTTTTTTAAAATCCAGCTTGTTAGTTTGTTTCGGGTTTTGAGTAATAATCCTGTTGAGACATTGGTTTCATTATCAGACTTGTGGATCTTATGGTCAGAGTTGAGTCCACGTGTGCTGAGTGCGTCAGAGTGCTAATCTGATCTCAGCTTGACGACGTAATAAGGTCAAACCTACATCAGCATTCAGACTCTTGTCATAACATGGGTCCTAACCAAATCTTAAAACTCTTTCACCCAGATATTTCTGAATATGATAGCAAACCACCACCACAATGCTGTACAGAGCAGCAGCTGACATACTGTATATAACAGCAAGTGTGCTGCTAATATCATTTAATCATTTATTCTCAGTAATGAAGTGTCCATCATTCTATGCTTGGAGGTTCCTGGGTTGATTTGGTTAAAAGGTTTAATAATACTATTTTTAGTTCTATGTATAGCCAGTATGTGTTATGTGAAGCCATGGTCATGCTCCTTGAAAATGTATCAGGCCACACAAATGATTCACATGTATAACAAAACATTTTATTTGTCAGTATCAAAGCATATCACAAAGATGTAAAAAATATACCATATTAAATATATTAATTTAGTAAATAAATATCACATATCAATACAGTCTCCTGAAAGTCACTCCCATTGGTACTGGTTGTGGATCTTACAGGACTGCCAACATTACACACATATGAGGTATTTCATGTTTGTTTACAAGGAAACAAACATCTTGGTAGGCTGGATGAAGGTCTGAAAGGTACAGAGGCCCTTGAATGAGCCACATGTTTCACTTTCATTGTCTTAAGGCAGAGGAAGTCTAGCCAGAGATTATAAATACATTCATTGTTCAGGAAAGAAAGAGAAAAAAAACAACAACGACAAAAAAAAAAACAAAGAAGGGGACATTCAATCAGGTTAGCACCTTAGAGTCTGGCAACTTGCAGTCACCTCAGACTGTGTGTATGATAAACAAAGATAAAGGCCGTCAAGAAATAAGGATGACTCTTCCTGAGAAAACGATAACACCGGGCGTTTTATCCTGCACCAATACATAAAACAGAGGTCCAATGATTATCAGTGATTAAAGGCTCAAATTGCGGTGACTTCAGCAGACAGGCATTCAGGAGCCTCACGTTAGCTCCAACAAACATCACACATTCACACCCTGATGAATGCCCATCCCCTTCTGTTCAGACAACACGAGTGTTTTCAAAACAAAGGCAGCCTGGAGGAACAAGGCTGGACCAGCCACCTACTCCTATCCAGAATTGCATGGAAATACTGTTGCAACAAGCACTATTTTAAATGTCCAGCAATGAAAACCACTGCAGTGATCATGTGAACCAACACGACCTGAGGCCAGCCTGTAGTTTTGAATCTAATAATAATCTTTCAGACAAGTAGAATCATCTTGACCTACTATTACCACACATTTCAAAATGACCTAGATGTCTGAAACCCTCCAGAAACTGTCTTAGAGTAACAAGGAAGTCCTGCGATCAGCAGGTTGGTGAAGGGGTGATGGGACTATGATGAGACAGGAAGGAGAGTGGACTGGCACCAGCATGGACAGGAATGGAGACAGGAAAGTTGAAAACAGTGCCACTCTTGCTGAGTGCTGGGCTGCTTGCCTCCGATGAGCAGGTGGATGTGGCGAGCACCTGTGACTCGAACTGCAGCAGCTGGCCCATGAAGCTGAAGTTGGGTGAGATGATACTGCGCCGCTGCTTGACGAACTCGAAAGCCTCGTCCAACTTGACACGGTTGGTACGCATGAGGTAGGCCAGACAGATGGTGGCCGAGCGCGAGATGCCCGCCTGGCAGTGCACGAAGACACGGCCACCTTTGTTTCTCACAGAGTCTGCGCAAAAGAAACGAAAGAGGTCAATTTAAATCTATACATTTCAGCAAAGTTTGTATTTTCACAGATTGGAAAGAAATGCATGTACACGACTGGGTTGGCAATAAAAAGTGACCCTGAGCTGAAAATGGCTAATAGGAACTCCTTCCTAGTCTCAGCTGCCACCCTCCAATTTCCATTGCAAATCACAGCCTTCAGTACAGCTAACGGAGGGAGTCGTCTCATTAATAAAACAGGAAGAAGTTAAAAAGGGGCTGAGGGTGGGTGATGGGGTAATACTCCCTCTGTGACAGGTCTGAATACACAATGGGGTGAACAACCCCCGCCCCCCGCCCCCTCCCCGCCACGCTAAGAGAATTGATCTGGGAGGAAGGCAAACTCAGCGCCAGAGAAACACACTTTTGTTTGTGCAGAACAAAGGAAGACAGGAATGCTAAGTTACCCCCTAAAAAAGCAGATTAAGCCATGGCCTGCTGCTTTCCATGAAAAGAGAGCACCTCTTTAAATGGGATGGGAAGGGATGATGTAAGCCATTGTGACTGTCAAGCTTGGTCCATCCAGCTGGTCGTTTCGGAGGGAACTTTTGAAAATTTGAATTTAGGGAGGGGGGGGAGGGTTGGTGTTTGCCTGCCAAAGCCTGTATGCTAACATCTGCTCCTGTTTTGTCAAAGACAGAGAAATGATAGTGGATAAGCGAAAGATTCTCACCAATAAATTCAATCGCCTCATTGAACCAGGAGCTAATGTCCGCTTTGTGGTTGTCTTCAACTGGAATGCTCTTGTACTGATAATGGTCCTCAAAATGATTGGGGCAGTTGGCAGAAACATTTATGAGTGCTGTGATGCCCAACATGTCCAGCATGTCTTTACGGGACGCATGGTAGGCACTTCCAAGATACAGGAACGGCAGGATTTCCACTGGGCCACCCTAAAAGAGGGGAAGATCATCACACATCATTAGGAACTTGAATCGAACAGGATTCATTTTGGAAATGTGTGTGAAATATCACGTGTGATACGAAAGCCTTACCTGATCGTAGAGAGGAGTAGTGCAGCTGTTACAGCCTGGTTCGGCGCTGCCAGGAGGACAGTTGGCACTCAGGGGCAAACTCAGGCCCTGTGGAGGGGGCGCTTTGGTACACATTTCAGGGAACTCGGATGAAAAGGTATCGAAGCCACCTATGAGAGTAAAATAAAACAGGAAGAGGTGTTTAATTACAGTGCGTCATGCACAACACTAACCAGTGGCTCTCCTGACATAACATGGCAACAGCTGAAGTAAACATTGAGCCAGTTCACCATACAAGGACACAGGACCATAAATAACCTCAGAGGCAGACTTTTAAACCCTGCTGAAAACAAAACAAAACAATAGAAACCATAACAGAAATTCTGATGGTTTCCAGTACAGATAACAGCTAACCATTACAACCATTAATGGTTTTTAATGGTATCCACTAGACATAACATGCCATCAGTAGAAGTAGAAGGCAACAAAGGACCCATTAGAGTTTCCATTAAAACCATTACACACTCTCTGAGGGTTTCTATTGTTTGTTTCAGCAGGGAAGGAAGTCAGCAGCAGGGTTTGGTTACCTTTCAGGAAGAAGACGTTCGTTCCACGGAGGTTGTTACGACACAGTGCGGTCACAGCCAGCATCAGAGTCCCGTCCTTCTTCACCTGGCTGAGGTCTACGCTCCGGTCATCGAGCAGCACCACGGTCCGGTACTCTCCGGAGAGCAGCCTGCTCCGCGTGTCCTCATTCGGAACAATGTGCTCTAACCCGAGTCCGCCCCGCGCCCTCCGGCGCACTATGGCGCTGAAGCGCACGTTAGTCGAGCCGGATATGTGAGACGAGCTGAACGAGAAGAACGACCGGCAGTCCAAAACAAGACAACCGGACTCAGTTCCCTCCAAAAGCGCCCGGAGAGAGTCACAGTCGATGTTCGGGACCTCCATCATGACCATAGTAGGACGACGCACAGGATGGGACAGCTCTAAATACATAAAGTGACGTCGAAAAATATATATCCGCACACAAAACCAGTGTACTTAGTTCGCTATATAGTTGGTCCCGCGTCAAAAATCCGTGTTAAGCCAAACTTTTAAAACCTTACTTTAAAAAGCCTGAGCGTTTTCTTCCCGTTGTTTCTTTTTTCTTTCTGTTCTCCTCACGGATTTATCACGGATTTTATAGGAGCCGTGTTCTGACCGCGAACCATTGACGTCAGAAGTCCCGCCCATTTTGGCGAAGTGCCCGCGCGCATTCGCACGTACGTCATGTGCAGTTCAACGGGCAGCAGCCAAACAATCATGACGAAGAGCCTGACAGCAAAGTGGAGCTTAGTTCAGCCATTCTCATCAATATTGCCTTCATTTTACTAAACCAGTGAACAAAATTAGCAGAATGATCAATGTCTGTATTTCCATAAATGTAGGCAGCAGCAGCAACAACAACAACAATAACAACAACAACAATAAGTATTCCAAGAGGAAGAGAGACAATCTGACCTCTCTCCCTTCATTCAGTGCTCTATCCACTTGAGGAATTTTTCAAATTTTCCATGATGTTATTGTTTTTATTCTCCTCCTTGTTCTAAGGAATAACAAGGTAATTAGCCTAGTGAATACCTGTCACGGCACTCATAAAAGTTTATACTTTGTTTTTATTGTACAGGCCTATGCAGTGTGTAATGCAGCGAGAGCAAAGGCTAACCATAAAAGTTAATCACTGTATAGAAACTGGAGGTCTGGTAAATTTCCATCAGCAGAAAACACCTCACAGGTTCAGCTGCACGGGATCACATTGCATATTTGTTTCAACACGTTTTTGGGCTTCAAGGGACTCAAAAAAGCTGAAGTTAGTGAGCAAGGCTTTATTGGAAGCTGTAGTTGCTGGTAGTTTTTCGTGGTACTGAGAGATTGTCAGTCAGGTATTGTCAGCTAAGTCATGTTTCCAAAAACAATGCTGATAGGATTGGAGTTTTGTTTTGTTGTGTAACCCTGTCATGGCGTTCGTCATGTTGCCATGGCCGTGGTTACATTATATTGTGTGGTTTCCTTCCGAGCTATGATTTACTTCTGGATTACACCATGATCAAACCTACGTTGTTTAGTTTATAATTTACTAAATACCATCTTCATATTTTTACCTCTCAGTATAATCCATGACTGAACAATATGGCATTCTCTGAGCTTAGACAAGTTCATATACAGGCCAGTGATGGTATTTTTGCTAAAATAAACATTTATAGAAGCTTTTTTTTTTTTTGTTCATTCTAACCTATAAGCAGTTCTGAAATGTTTATCTTATTTCCTACTTCAGAGCCTCAGTGCGCATTCTGAAATGAAAGTAGGACATCACAGAGTACAGTGTCTGACGTCAGCACTGCATTTCTGGTGCCTGAGTCAGGAAGTTGGACCTGTAGGGCGCCACTCGAAGTACTTTGAGCATTGTGTGACCATAACAGAGGAAGAAACAAAATGTAATGTGGGGGAAACTTGCCATGAGTGAGAAATGCAGCAACATCTGTCCACAGCAGTGGATTTTACTGTCCATACCTCATTGGGATGAGTCAAGAATGAAATGCAAGCCATGGGAAGGGAAAATTACTCATGGGTGGAGTGTGTGTGTGTGTATTGAGGCAGGGGTGAAAGGGTGTATCGAAAACACAATGTACTGTACCCAGACTTACTGTAAGCAGAAGTTCAATGTGGAGGGGTGGACGGTGAACCAATTTCTTAACATTTTAAGAGAAGTTATTCCCTCAATATTTTTGAAAAAAAAACAAAACAATAAAATGGTACCTCCTCCTAACCCCTCACCCGTGTATGGTCTTAGTAATGAACCCATGACTGTGAGTTCCTGTACTAAATCCCTGTAAGTAGTCCTCTTGTGGAAAACACTTCGACATAAGGGAGAGCCCTATCATCTATAGCTGAAACACTATTTACTGTCAATAATTGAACAAATCTATAATTATGTGAGTCATCCATGTAGCAGTAATTGCACAAGTTAACAGCGCTGTTTTTCTGTTTCCCATGGCTTTTGCTCTCGGTATGAAAGGGAACTGAAAGAGGGGTATATGCAACACGTTCCTTAAATAAAGTATTACAGTCTGGTAACTTACTGACATGTGTGTCAGGGTAAGTGCCATAAGTCTAGGGAAACTACATGGTATATCCTTTATTTCTTTACTATTCAGTGTACCAATCAGTGTATTAACTGTATTAATTTCCTTCAGTTAAGTTTTTGTCTGAAATTTCGGCCAGTTAAAATGTCCAGTTTGTGCAATATGTTGTTACATTTTAATTATTCCTTTATAATTCATAAACGTGACAAGCCAATAAGCATTAACAATAAAAATTCTTTAACAGTAGAATTATAGTGTCAAACTATATCTGTTATATTATTATTATTGTTATTATTATTATTATTATTATTATTGTCATGTTGTGAGCATTTTTGCTAAATAGGGGCCTAGAGAGCTAAGAAATATTCATTATATAAAATAAATGATTGAAAGAACCATACATGGTACTCAGAAAATAGATACTCAAATCTTCCAGTGTCATAAAAACTAGGAATGATCTACACCTCTATCTGAAACTGTTTCACAGGGATGAAAGAGATTCACAGTGCCAGAGGCCTGTGAATAATCTGGTCCAAGTGGTTTCAGGAGATTAAAAAAGTAGTTTCTCCACAACCTGTCCTAGTGGTATACGTTTAACTTCAAAGAGGCATAAAAGGGGCACTGGTATCTCAGATCATAGTTTTAATTTTCTTAAAGCAATCTATATTTTTATTATATTTTTATCTATATTGAGATTTTCTTGTTAGGTGGTTGTAAATTGGCTGCCAACAATGCACTCTTTACTGGTTATAATGCTGCACAAGTTAACATTTTGATCCAGAAACAGAGGCAAGATTTTTCTCTCTGTCTCTGGTTGTTTCTTCTCATGTGCAGATGAAGCAAAACAAAAAATAACAGATTAACAGGATCCCTTCTCTGAATGATCTGATTTTTGGGTTAAAATCTGATAACGGCTTTAATTTGTTTTTGAGATATTGTATGTTTACTTAACTAGTTGGATAATATTATAACTGGCTAAATCAGCTAATAATTGTATAATCTCCATGGTTGGAATTAATATTAAGTTTAAACAATTGCAACTCAAATGAAGTTAAACATAGCTAACACTAGCTGGTGAAATCAACACTGCTTCAACGACACTGTCATCCATAGTTCAAAGTGGTAAATGAATACTTAATTTGTTCCCCAAACACAAAAAACCTTGACAACCAGTAGTTTTTTTGTTTGTTTTGTTTTTTTCACCAAGTGCACTTACAATTTCTGGTAGACACTGCTCATTTCCTTCAGGAAGAAACCAATTTAGCTCATGGTTACATTATATTACATAATTATATAATAGTTAAAGAATAAACAAATAAGTAAATATAACTGGTCAGCCTTGGAATAACAAGCTACACAATGCAAATTTCAACTAAGATGTCTCCTTGTAGTGAGTTGTAAAATGTTTCTCCTTTTGCTGAGCGTGCTATTAGCTACATTATATGGCCAAAGGTTTGTGTACACCTGACCACATCCATATGTGGTTGTTCAACATCTCATTCCAGACTCAGTCCCCTTTTGCTGTTATAATAACCTCCACTGTTCTGGGAAGGATTTCCACTAGATTTTGGGGTGTAGCTGTGGGGATTTGTGCTCATTCAGCCACAAAAGCATTAGTGAGGTCAGGAACTGATGTCAGGCAATGTGCAGTCAGTGTTCCAGTTCATCCCAAAGGTGTTCGGTGGGGTTGAGATCAGGACTCTGTGCAGGCCACTCAAGTTTTTCCACTCCAAACTTGGCAAACCATGTCTTCATGGAGCTCGTTTTGTGCACAGGGGCATTGTCATGCTGGAACAGGTTTGGGCCTCTTAATTCCAGTGAAGGGAAATTGTAATGCTACAGCATACAAAGACATTCTATACAGTTGTGTGCTTCCAAGTTTGTGGCAACAGATTGGGGAAGAGCCACATATGTCCACAAACCCTTGCCCATATAGTGTAACTAATTTACCAGAGTAAGCAATCATTACCTTGTTGCATCCTGAGTACTAATGCTGATAAGGTGCAGCATATAGCATATTTTACGACAGGCCTCAATATATGTCAAGTTCACAGTTAGATATGATTCAGTAATACGTTAATAATTTTATATAAGTATGGAATATATTCAACTAATGTGCTGCTTCATATTTCATAGGAAATGTCTAATGGAAATAGTGTAAAGTAATATATAAGCACATGGTTTAGTGCACCGCATACAGTAAATCTGCTCATATTATAGTTTATTGTCCTTTGAGATTATAACTGCCGTGTTTAGACTGTGAAAAAACTTGTTCTAGTAAATAACTTTATATAAGTATGGGATATATAAAACACTAATGTTGTTTACACTATTCATATTTCATAGGAAATGTTTAATGGAAATAGTGTAAAGTTATATATATATATATATATATATATATATATATATATATATAAATCATGTAAGCGAAAAACATATTTAATCAAAAAGCTTCAAGAAGCTTCTCGAGTGCAATTTCTCACAGACTACTAGCCAAAAAAAAGTCACAATCCAAATGACTCCTCATAATTCATGTAGTGCACTTCATAGTTGCTAAGTTCCCACTCACTGTAGTGCGTTCTTACAGGGAGTAGCAGCCGTTTGAGATACAGCCTCAATCCCGGCGGAAACAGAATCACCAACCATGCTTTACTCGGACCAATAGAATTGTGCAAAGCGTCCTTAGGGCACGTAATTTCCGCTAGGTTCACCCGCTAAGGGTTGAAGCAGGGGCTCGGAGTTGTATTCCGGTACACATCTGAACAATTTTATTTTCGTTTAAAAACGTGCAAACATCATGACTTTCGATGTGCGGAGGTGAGTAGAAACCTGAGGTCGCCTAGCGTTCACTGAACTGTGCTTTGTTTTTGTGATGTGCAGAAATGAAGCCCGGCCCCCCGGGAGCTGTGGCACTGGGGATTTAAAACAATGAAACACTATTAAAGGTTGAGTAGTTACTCTGTAAGTGTTTAATACCTCACCTTCTGTGTGGCTAACACACACACACACACACACACACACTCACTCACTCACACACACACACACACACACACACACACACTCACAGTCTCTCTCTCTTAGACACTCACACACACACATCAACCTTGATCATAAATCGCCAGTTCATCCTCTCATAACTGATTTCCTAAAGGGTATCTATGTCCTCTTATCCAGTGGCTTTCTTAACTCTACTATCACAATACTACTGCAGATGTAAATAATAACATGGACATAGTAATTCTACAAAATGTGATGTCATTATGTCAAGCAGTAAGTTCACCGTTTACCTAATCGGTGATTTGTATCTTCACCCAGTAGCTTGATCAGATAGACTTAATTCCAGATCAAATCTAATCCAAATCTAATTCCAGATTAGATTCCATGAAAAAACTACACTGGATCCAGTGGCTTTCTTAAATCTACTATCACAGTACAGCTTGCCATGTAGATAGAAAGATTTGTACAATCATATTCTTAAGAATTAAAAAGCAACACTACATGGTACATAAGTTTTGAAAGCAAAACCACACTAATGTAGGACTGCATAATATGGAAGTAGGACTGCATAATATGGAAATAGGACTGCATAATATGGAAATAGTTGTTCTACAAAATGTGATGCCATTATGTCAAGCAGTAAGTGAAACATTTACCTAACTGGTAATTTGTATCTTTACCCAGTAGCTTGATCAAATAGACTTAATTCCAGATCAAATCTAATCTAAATCTAATTCCAGATTAGATTCCGTGATAAAACAACACTGGATGCAGAAACAGGTGTAGACCTGTACGAATAATAACCATGTTGTTGAAATTTTGTAAGAAGCTCAGGATGGGACAGTTTTTGAAGGTATATATACATGATATGTAAGGATGCACAGTATGGACAGTGTCTACTGCAGTTGTATATACACATACTGTGATACACATTGCAAAATCTTAAAAACATGTCAGTGTGCCATGACGTTGCCTGGTTAAATATTGCATTATTCTGATGACTGTTATTTACTTTGGTTGGGTTACGTGGATGGTCTGATTCATCGAAACGAGCACAAACATCCAGAACTTCTGAGATTGATCAGGATGATAACAGTATACCCAAAAGTGGTTGATATGATCAAAATAATGAGCTATTCTATACTTCTATTGTGGTTAGAAGTTGGTCAGGATTCTGGCCAACTTCATATTTCATAAAAGAGAATTGCACCATTTATAGAGAGCCCATTGACCACCAGTGGCATTACTGTGTCAAGTTAGAACTGTAAGTAGTTGATTGTATTGTATTGTATTGTATTTAATTATAAGTTGTGTAATTTTCTTATTCCTTTTTAAAATAACTTACTTTCTAAGCACTAAAAAACTCTCTGCCTTAAACTGGTACCAGTCCTTTACAAGTACAACGTCAAAAGACATTATATGTGTAAATCCGAGATGGATATATGCACTGGACGTATATTAAATAACAAAAACAAGTGTCTAAATACTTACACTCCCCTCCAAAAGTATTGGATTGACAAAAAGATTTTGCTCTACACTGAAGACATTTGGGTTTGAAATCAAAAGGTTTTAGAATTTGAGACAATAGATCAGAATTTCAGCTTTCATTTCCTGATATATACATCAAGATGTGTTAAACAATTTAGAACAAGGCTCCTTTTGTTTGAACCCACCCATTTCTCAAATGATCAAAAATATCGGAACATGTGATTGACGTGTTTCTTGTTGTCCAGGTGTGCAACAAGTTAGACTGATTGTTTAAACAATTAATAGCTCTGAATGTCTACTCTTGGTTTGAGCCCTGGGTTTTGCCTGTGAAGACTGCGTTTGTTGTTAAAAAGGATAAACCAACATGAAGACCAGAGAGCTGTCTATGGGAGAAAAGCAAGCCATTTTGAAGCTGAGAAAAGAGGGAAAATCGATCAGAGCCACTGCACAAGCATTGGGCATAGCCAATATAACAATTTATAATGCCCTGAAAAAGAAAGAAACCACTGGTGTACAAACAACCAGGCATTGAATGGTTCTGCCAAGGAAAACAATAGCAATTGATGACAGAAACTTTGTGAGAGCTGTGAAGAAAAAGCCAAAAACAATAGCCAGTGACATCACCAACAACCTCCACAGGGCAGGGTGAAGGTATCATAATCCACTATTCAAAGAAGACGACTATGCTCTCGAAGAAGACTTTGAGAACAGAAATATAGAGGCCATACCACAAAAGACAAAACACTCATCAGCAGTAAGAATTGGAAGTCCACAAAGGTATTGTGTTTTGACCACAGAGTTTCCCTTTTTTACTTATCTGTGGCTTGGCTAATGGCTAAAGTTCATTCATTTTTAAGGTGTGAGGTGCACGTTGTGTTAGAAGGGCTATCTGACACTCACTGGATTCGATCTGAAATTTGGTTCATAGCTGTTTCTGTGTCCATAATTTTGAGTTACTGTTTAACAAAGCAGGGCAATATGATCATATAATAACAATCATCATTTATGTCCCGGTACACTTTTTTTTTCGGTATATTGTAGCTATAGCAATATTACAGTTGTTTAACAGTTATTTATACGATTGTATAACAATTATCCTTTTTATGCTCCATAATTGTTTTGCTGGCAGTTTATCAAACCTATATGTTGATACATATCTTGAGTCATAGTATTGTCATAAGATCTTTTTCGAGCATTGTTGACTGCTTGAATCTTATCAGTCAGGAGGTGGTGATTAATTTTCTCTAACACTGCAGCTATGCCAGTAGTTTCAGCTGCATGCTTTATGTTAATGGACAAATGCTAATATTTTACTGTTTCTACAGTCACAAGTACATAAGGACTTGTATGGAGGATGCTCCACATAAAAAAAAAAATCTGTTTAAGTGTAATGGCTGATATTGTGAAGTGTCCTGTGATGTTTATTTAGCATTTTTGGAAGGAGTCTCCAGTGTCGGTTCTTTGTAACAGTCAAAGGTAAACCTGTCCGTATGCTGTTATTGGGAAATAATCAACTTCTGGGTAGAAACAGAACCGTGCTTTGTGTCAGGGCACATCACACACCCTGTCATTGTTTACTTTCTTATATCAGCATGGTCTGTCATGTTTTACTACTTGCGTATCATCCACTCCTACTTTTTCAAATCGTTCTGCCCAGCAGCTAAAGGTGTCAGAGTTGGCAGCTGTTGGTGACTTGTTACACGGAGATGGAGGCAGACCCATATGGATTGTTAGCTTTGTGGCCAAAATACATAAAGACCCTGTTAGAGAACATTTGCGAAGCCCTGTCCGGCACAGAATTTTTTTCAAAGCTAACATCCAGTCATTTAGACATAAAAGCAAAATTGTCATTGAAAGTAAAATACATGTTCATCTTTTCAACATGATTTTTACTCACTCAGTGCACTAACATGCTTTTTTAGTGCGTCAACTTTAGGGATTTAGAGAAAACAATGAAGAGTTCTGATCAACAACAGTATTTATTTCACCATATTTAGAAAGTAATGCATTACGATTGTAGCCGACTGTGTACATACAGTTGAGGTAACATCCCTCTTCGTTTACTTATGGGGGAAAAAAAGTACATCTGTTTTACAGTTTTTTATTAAATGGTGTTTTCCTATTGAAATTTTGTTAAAGCATGACCTGACTATTACAGCAGTTGCATAGTATTTGAATTTAGTTTAGTCATTGAAGGAAGTCAACACATGTTTATTTATTGAGTCAACTCTCATACAGTCTCATGATGACAGCGGTGCTGTCATCAGTCGAATTAAGAATCAAGATAAACAGCAAAAACTATAAATCTTTTACAGAGCTCCAGACGGGCATAGAAAGACATCAAAATAGATCATACGTCATCTTATTCTTTTAATAAACAGCACCTGAAAGTAATGTGTTAATATCAGCCTTGTATTGCCTTTGTTTTGTTTTGCTTTTTCCCCCCCGTTTTTACACTGGTGTTACACTGGTGACGTGATTTGTTGATTTCTCAACTAAACCACTTTTAAGAACAGTCTGTAGTGTTCCAAGTTTGAGTTGTAACACAGGAAGTGAGAACCAGCCTGCTCTTTAACCAGTACGTGCGAATGTAAATGTTACGCTCCATATGCTCTTGCTTCGGGACGGAATGTGCTTGAAAGTAGAATGTGCTCATTTTTTATAGCGGCTCACGGTTTTCTGTTACAGTGTCAACACCCGAGCTACAGTATGACTCACTAACAATCCAGTTCTGAGGAAAAAAGTCCTCAGCTGGTGAAGTGGCTTTTAGCAGTAAGCAGCAGGATAGGCTGCAGAACAGAGAATATGTGGTGCGCTGGATTTAGCCACAAACGCTGTTGTAAATTTAATGAAAAGGCATTTTCCATGAAGGAGCAAGAGCGGCACGTAGCGCACGCACAACTCCTTAATGACCTTTGAGCAAACGCAGTCATGTATCCTACTGAGTCAGGCAAGCTAATTCCAATTTGCAAAGCAGTATAAATGGAACAAGGTTAATAGGGGTTGATTAATCAGTGATGTGATGATGCATACACCATGAATAAAGTAGGTTTTGCATGGAAAATGAACCTAAGTAAACCAATAAAACTAGGTGTGCCTGCATTCTGGCCTCTTTCTCTGGAAGCGTAGCCTAAAGGTAAGGCTTGGTTTGGCCAATGTTGCCCTAAAATGTTAAGGGTCTGTTGTTGGTTGAGGACACTTTTAACCCCCATAATGCCCCTATTTACCTGTCAGTTATGTGTATCTGGTAATATGAGAAGCCTGAGATAAGCAGCTTGTATGCATTCCTAAATAAACAGTTCAGTCACATTATGGAAATAAGTGTTAATAAAAGAAGTTCAGTCTATTAATACATTTGAGCAAGCTGTGAAATCCGCACTTGATTTGGAAAATAATGGGTGTGTGAAAAGATTGCTTAAAATTCCATTGACCATACAGGAAATGAGCTTTACCCATCAGTCTCTTGAATAAGAAAAGTTTTTCTCCGTCCAAAATGTCCTTTGGCCAGATTCAACGGTCTTTCCTTCCTGTGAACACAGGAGGTGGAGTAAGAAGAGGCCACGTCACACGCATTTGATATTTGATACAGGAGGTAACCTTCCCCACTCCCCCGATTGCATCAGATGTGATTTTCACATCGCAGCGCTTGGTGGAAGAAATGCGCCCAGATGTTTGTGTTTTCACAGTGATGATGCGAGCGAGGGCCAGGCCAAGGCTGCGACGCAGGGAGATGATTTGAACACCGAAAAAGGCCTGAAATAGTTTGTCTGTGCGGGAGCACGGCTGGAGAGAGCTCCTAAAAAAGGCAATGCTCAAGCTGTTTCTACAGGGAGAGATGTTATTAACCCCGTGCTGACAGCGGAGGCAGAATCTCATTCAGGTCCATATGGACAAACTAACCTTTATATAGAACACTTTATACAATTTGTAAATGAAATAAAAACCGGACGAATATTTTCTCAGTTCCCTTAAGATACCTCTTCTACTGATAATAGTAAAAGTTGTATCTTTCCAGGATATCTTTCCATTTTTATAAGCTGCTGCACTCTCATGTTGTTCAGATAATGTGTTTAAGCTTTTCCACACAGTTCTTTTCAGTTTGAAATGGTCTCTTCTGAACATCTTGAGAGTTTTTTCATTTTTTTCTCCTCATCCATCAAAACACATATACACATATACATTACAGCACAGTCAAATTCTTTTCTTCACATATCCGAGCTTGTTAGGAAGTTGGGGTCAGAGCGCAGGGTCAGCCATGATACAGTGCCCTGGAGCATAAAGGGTTAAGCGCCTTGCTCAAGGGCCCAACAGAGGCAGCTAGGCGGTGCTGGGGCTTGAACCCCTGACCTTCTGATCAGTAACACAAAAGTACTGCTCTTGTGCTATTAGGACCAGTAACAAGCTCCTGTAAAGTAGGCAATTGCTATTGACACTTACAATACAATACAATGAGGGCAAAAAAGAAAAAGAAAAAAACAACATACTGGACAAAGACATTGCATTTTATATTTCTAGAGGTTTAAATTGAGTGTGTTTTAGATTAGCTATTTTAATTTCAAAGAAATGTCTGAGCTTTTAGTGTGTTTAAAATCAGATTTCAGTTCGGAACACAGACATGTATGTATATATCATTAAAATTATCATGTACAAATGTAAGATGTTTACTATTATTATTTATACTGTTTTTCATTTTAGGCTTGAAACTGTGGTGTTCTTTTGACAGATCATTTTGCTAAGGTCCAGCGTTTACTTCTTGAAAGAAGCGAAATTATCTGCTAATATAACAAAAAAAAAATCTAGTTTTAAATTTTTATAAATATGTATAACTGTAAACTTATTTATCATTATATTATGATAAAACAAGATTTTCTCACCTGTTTTCATCAGTTTTGCAATCTAGTTATTACTAGTCAGTTACTAATGCATGCCTGTTTCAGCAAAAAGAATAAACCTGCTTTCATCTGTTTATAGTTTAGGAATGGCCCTTAAGTATCTCTGAAGTTTGCTTTGTGAGGATTGGTGGGCAGTTGTGGTTGTTTACTTCCTTTTAGTTGAGACAGGCAGTTCAGTCTGGTCTGACAGCATTCCCTTTGACCTCAGTCACACTGAACATGCCACAGAACAAAAAGGTAACATTTTTGTGCAAGGGTTGCAAGCCGAGGTCTGGAACATACAGGAAGAGGCGTGATGTTAAGACGCCAAAGGCGCTCAGTGTCTGAGGATTTCTTGGCCTGTTGCCGTAGTTAACATTCCTGAGTCCTTGTCAGTGCTGTTAACTCACTGGGAACAGTATGTGCCTTCACATGTGTGCTTCCCAGGAGCTTTATGTGTTTACCTTTTTCCCCTCCTCCTGCTTCCTCTGACTATTCTTCCTTCCTTTTCACTTCTTTCTCTTCCTTCCAGGTTTGATATATACAGGAAGGTGCCTAAAGACCTCACCCAGCCCACATACACTGGAGCCTTCAGTAAGTAGTATTTACGGCTTTCTTATCAGCTAATACACAGGTTTAGGGTTTTGTGCCCCCCCCCCCAAATCTCACTAATGTCACCACCTTTAGTACTGATTGATCAATTGCTGCGCTCTTTGCGCTAATCTGTGTGTTGTCAACATTCCATCTTCCAGCTTCCTCACTGATTGCTCATTGTTTCAGTCCTCATGACACAGCAGCACTTGGAGTTACACAATCATAGGTGTCGCCCTATGACTCAAGTTGTATTACCTACTACAATGGCATTCCCACTTGCATTCCTGTGGCCTTTATGACCGGTGAGCCCTAAGGTGGCTCATCATTAGCTCATCTTTAGTCATTATTAATTTAAAATAGTATCCAAGTAATCCTTCGCCCATGAAGAACAAATTTTTGATTTTCCAAACAATTTTCAAGCCCGATGATGTCATGTACTCATGATGTGATATGACAAACAATTGATAGTCTTTAAAGCCATTATTCTGCTGGGAGAGTTGACAGACATCTCTTTCAAGACCAGAGTATTTAATCAAGACCAGAATCTGTCATCAAGTGAATCAGAGTAAATAGCTGTCACCTAGTAAGAATGAGATTAAAATTTAGTGATTGGTAAATACCTGAATAAAGATTCATCACCAATCACCTTTAGTCCTATCTAAGTGGAAGCAATGACCATATTCTCAGTACTTAAACCTGTGGTGTATTTGTCATCGCGACACTCCCTACTGTTTGTGCTGTAGCTAAACATTAGCTTGTGTAAACTGGAAGGAACTGCAGCACGCCAAAGAATGACGTGGCTGCCATAAAGTCATGTGACTCACTAGTGACGGTCTCCATGTAAATAAGGCCGTACTCAACCTGCTTACTCGAGCTGTTTTTTTTTTTATTCACTTGATCACATGAATGCTGACGTGTACAGGAAGTGTGGCAGCCCAGCCGCATACAGTGTCACTCGCCTCTAGGTTGATGTAATGACGTAATTTCACAGTTCTGTTTTATCTTGACGGTGTTTTTGCATCTGTTGAATAGGATTGAAAACATGTATGTTTCATATCGAAAGACGTGTTAAGGGGGGTGAAAAAAACCGCCTTCCAAAACAGAAATACAGGGTGGGGTGGGGTGGGGGGAGGCAGAAGGAAAAACAGATTATTAATATGGTTGAAGAAGTTAAAGAACGCAAGTCATTTCACAATATGTTGAAAGTATCCTAAAAATATTTTTTTGCACTTTGTAAAGTAATAAATAGATAAATGGTGAACGATGTCAATATAAAATATTGTTTCATATTTAAAATGCCATGCAGAAATGTTTTTATCTCTTATGTTACCTCTTTAAAATCTCTTAGGGTAATCAGTAGGAAGGGAAATGGTCTATGCTTTGGATTAAAAAAAAAATAATAATAAAAAAATTAGATACCAAAGCCTTTCTGAATTGAGTTGATTTTACTGCTGTCCTAAACCAGAGTGCTGTTTGTAATATTTACAGTAAATGAGTAATGACTGTTGATTGCTAAACCGAAGCCCCTAATTCGTAAGCGTGTGTTCCTAACCTCGCTCTCCCTCCCCACAGTCTCGATCTGCTGTTGTGTCTTCATGCTCTTCCTCTTCCTCTCCGAGCTGACGGGATTCATAGCCACAGAAATGTACGTATTGCCACTGTTTTCTCCAAGCTTACATCAACTGACGCTTAAAGCGCTAAGGGACAAGATGTTACCGCTATGTATGAGTCACCGCAGGTTGCCATAGCAGCAGTGTTAAACTAGTTCTCTAAATATTTGCATATTACACATAACCGAAGACTGTAATGCATACATTAAATAACATCAAAGCCAATCGCTGAAAAGATTTCAGAAGAGGGTTACTGTAAGGATGGTGAGTGGTACTCTTTGCCACATAATGCACGTGACCTGGTGTTATAACCTTTTGTAAGTCAAAGTGAGTTTCACACAGGATATTTACCCTGCCTCTTCTCAGTGTTATTTGCTTAGCACGGGTGTGGGCAAAGAAGGAGGAAATGAGCTCAGATTCTGCTGCTGAACATTTTTTTTTTTTTAAAGCTAAATAGCTGTGGTCAGCAATACAGAAATAAGAACAAGATATTTTACAGAAACACACAATGCAGTAATTTTTTAAATATCTGTAAAAACCGCTCACCACACTAAAGTTTTATTCCCATTTTTATTACCATTGTGTTAATAAAGTTAATAAACCTGTGCATTATGTAAGGAGTAAAACACAACAGGGCATGCATTCATAGGAAAATAATCAGTTATAGGAAAATGCATGCATTTATGAAGTTACAGCCTCCTCTCTCTCTCTCTCTCTCTCTCTCTCTCTTTCTGTTTCTCTGTTTAAGTTAATAAGTACGTAACTAAGTAAAAGTTGTGTAGCTTGTCTTGTTACTGCAGGGTTGTCAGGCTGAAATTCTGCCCAGGCCACATTAGCATCTTTGTGAGAAGCTGAAGGACTATTACATTTCTGAAAAACCTATTTAACATTGTCTGTCGATTAACACCAATAATCTGAAATTACAATAAGATGTTTCTGTGAAAAAGCAGGGTTGACTGAGAGGTTAGGTGAGAACACTCCTTATACTGATTATAATAGTTTGTTTTATGAACGTTTAGTCACTACCAGCTGCTGTGACGAGAAACAGGATTAACCAATCGGGATTCATTTTTCCTGTTTCTGTTTGAACGCTTCTTACCAGATAGCTGCACAGAGGTATGGAGGGGAAAGCCTATGACTGCTGGATTTTGCTGCAAGAGAAAAGTAGATCAGGATTTGAGACAAGCTGTAATTTTTCCCAGGTTGCTAAAAGATTATTTGAATCTTTTTCAGTGGAACCGAAAAGATATTTTGTGGCAGCTGTATTAGTATGGCAAGATTGGATAAAGATAGCTTGTAAATTGAAAGATAGAAAATAACAAATTTGCTCCTACCGCTGTCTAATAGTCACGTAAAATGCATGAGCTTAGCAATTCATGCTCTCGAAAACAATCATGATTTCATTTTTATATATATATATATATATATTTATTTCCTAAAATAATTCTCAGTTACCCCACTGCCAATACCCCGTGTGTTTCTGAGTCGTTTTTAGACGCAAGTGTGACTTACATCAAATGCAGCAGGCAGGTATTGCTTTTGACCAGCATTTCAGCACTGTGAGATGCGCACTGCATCGGTATGCCCGAATTTTAGATAGCGTGAAAACGTTGAGTAGTAGTTGCTACTCATCTTGCCGTTGCAATATGAACTTTTCCAAGTTTTGCAAGGGCGAATTGAAACAAGGATGTGGGCTGTATTTGGCCCGTGGGTCTTGGGTTTGATGCCGAGAAGTCCTCTGTCCTGATGACTGTCCTGTGTCGGAAAACTTAAAGCAACAGCTTTACTTCTGACTGTTACAGAGCACTGACACTGGAGGCTCCTTCCATAAATGTGAAATAAACATCTTCATTCAGAAAGCTTCATTACCTCAATGTAATTATTGTACATTTTTTTTTCTTTGTTAGCAAGCGACAGAGATTCGAATGACAGTTGCTACTATTGTCAGAGTGGCTGTAGAAAATGAATCAACACCACCTGACAAATCAGATTCGACAATTCCAGCAGCTCTGTCATTCTAATAATACTGAGATACTATCATAAATATCATGTGGTGTAATTATTGTTAGTGATTGCAATAATGTAGCCAATGTGACATTTGTCCTTCTTTACAGAGTAAATGAACTGTATGTGGATGACCCAGATAAAGACAGTGGAGGGAAGATTGAAGTGAGTTTAAACATCAGTTTGCCAAACTTACACTGTGATTGTGAGTATATACAAAAAATACATCAATATTCATACTCTCTTTCTTTTTTTTCCCCCTCGGTTTTTCCTAATCATAAGAGAGAACATTTATATCAGTGCAATATTATGTGCTCTTTTAATTTCACCAGCAGCTTTATCTGTATTATTTGTTACTGTTATAGGAGTGATCAAGTCCAAACAAAATGTGTTGTGCGCAGTTGACTAGACCAAGACTTCCTGCACAGAAAATGAGATTTAATTTACCATCATATTGTGTGAATTTCCACAGCAGTTTATGCACCGAACAGCTGTCAGAGGGCGGAAACCTTCCCCATCTCTGTGCAAATGTTACGGAAATAGCACTCGCTTTTATGGTAAAACTATAAAACTGCCATGTCATCAGTTGCTGAACTTAGTGTTATTTGCTTATCTTAGGCTGTAACGTACTTTCTGGATAATAAAAAGATCATCATGATTTACTGGTTACTGGTGTGAAATCAGATCATCTCAGACTGTACACACGTTTGACCAAATTTTGGAAAAAATTCCAAAGAATCCAAAGATTTCTAAAATGGTAAGGGGAGTTATATAATACTAGCCATTTTACTAGCATGATTATTTGTGAAAAGGTCTTTATTACACATATTAAGCTGATCAGGAATTTGATCCGGAATATTAACATTAATATTTTGGAGAAGTTGTGATTATACAGTTATGAAAAAAATCTCAAAATTAAAAGCTTTATATGACAGCCAGTAAACGATTATTTCAAAAACGATGACCTGTAACCTTAAAAATTTAATTTTTAATAGCTGTGTTCCATGTACTATGAATATTTTACACAGATCCAGCTTTTGTTCTGTTGATCAGATACCTCTCTTTCAGTTTAGATTTTTTAAATCCCTTTTAAATTTTTTTGTACATTTTTTTTTTTTTTAAATTTAATTTCATTAAAGATTAGTGTCTGTTTAGTGGTAACATAATCACATAAATTAGACATTTCTTGTTGGACCTAATAATTTTCACTGATGGCATTGTAGGATGTGTTTTTTTTAATTTTTTTTCCCCTGATTTCGAAAGTGCACTTCTAGCTCATGTTTGTCTTAGAGTTGATGCTAGAACCGTCTAATATCAACTGTAAAAGACTTACAGTAACTTACAGTTGCCTTGCCTTTAATAAAGAACAAATATCGAGTCTCATTTGAATCTGAGGGTGTGAAGTGAATTAAAAATACCTAAATCCTTACATACAAAGATTTATTTATTCGATGGCACACTTTTTCCCCCGTTTTTTTCATTGCCAGTAGTTGGTGAACTGTAATAAAATAAAATACTCTATATGGTCTAAAAATGTGACTGGTACAACATGAAATACTTACTGAAACATCCTGGAAATCTTCGGTGTACAGAACACAGTGTACTCACCCCCTTTCCATTACCCAATAAAAACCGTGGCCTCCAAGTGGTAAAAAAGTGCTTTTGTTCATGCTTAATGAAGAGAACGTGTGATGTCTCTCGCCTTCGTGATGAGTCATAAGCACAACACTCGCTTCACAATAATGATTTCATATACTGTAATGGCATGTTCTTTCAACATAATGCCTTATTCTGACTTTTTAACTAAATGTTTGGCTGTCTTAACGTGTTACATTACTGGTAAGAGCTCTAAATGAGGTTTTTATTACATGCCTACAGCCTAAAGGCACTGAAAAGATGCAGACTGTTAAATGTTAAACTGGAACGATCTGTCTGACATGGTGTTGCCCAGGGCCCTTGATTAAGTAACATCTAATACTTGTAATCGCTTTCTCTAAAGAACAAGGAAGCCAAGTGTTTGTCCCTGTTGTACCTCTAAATAGTCCTTTTTTTTTTCTTTTTTTTTTTTTTAAAACATAGATTTACATGTTTCATTTTAATAAACATCAGAGCTCTAATTTAGCTGTTAATTCTGTCGTATAAGCTTTTCCCTCTAGTGACCTTTGCTAATAAGACATCATCTCAGGGTTTATTTTTAAATAGAAAAAGTGACGTGCAGGGCTTTTTTTTTTTTATTTAACCTGTTTTCTGTACATGTTTCTGAGCTAGATTTGGTGTCTGGGAACACAGATTTAGTGTCTGGGCACACATCTGACTGTTCACTGTTCTGTTAGTCCTTTAGTCAAGGAAAAAATCACATCCGAGTGATGTGACCTGGATGTGGCATTGAGCTGGGTTTAGATTAACTTTTTTTTATTTTTATTTTTTTTGCCTCGCATGAATGGTGAGTGGTTTTTTTTTTTTTTGCTTTGAGTGGAGTTGATGCAATGGAAACGGCCTTGTTCCATGGAAAGTTTTTTTTATGGAGAACTAAAGGTTTCCTCAGTCAGTCTTCTCTTAAGTAACTGCGTTGTATTGTATTGGAACCTGACAGTGTGAATGCCAAAGGTCAGCATTACTGTGTCAAATACCACCAGATATGGCCTGCCCACATTGACATTCTGACACTCAGTGTTCAAAGTCGTATTCATTATTGTGTTCTTAGAGTTATTACCCGATTTGACTGACTGATGTAATGGGTTTAATCCAAAGCTTAATAATTAAAAAATATAACTCGACCTTTAAATAATCTCAACTTGGACAGATAGGTTCAGCGAGTGGAAAGTTCAATAATAAAAATCTCTGTGACTGCAGTAAATGGTCGCTATATTAATGTACACATTTGAGTAATGAACCTGAGAGTTAAATCGTTCATAAAAGAAATCTGCTGCTGAGCTTTTTTTTTTTTTTTTTTTTTTTTTTTCTCTCTCTCCCTTTTATTGTAATTTTAAGCATTCTAATCTTTCTTTCTTTCTCTCAGTGGTGGGGTTGGACATCCAAGATGAAATGGGACGTCATGAAGTTGGCCACATAGAAAACTCCATGAAGGTGCCACTCAACAACGGTTATGGCTGTCGCTTTGAGGGTGAATTCAGCATCAATAAAGTAAGAAATGGACCATGTACAGTGCACACACACAAAGGATTTCACACTATTCTACCTCTCAACCTTACACTGTTTTTGCAGTGACCTTAGTAGTGGACACGATGCGAGATGGTCTAAATGGCATTGCCATGCTCCAGTATAATAACGACCATTTAGATAAAAATAAAAAAATGTCATTTAAATTTAAATGAATCTATCTTCAACATGGCGAATACAAATAAAATAAAGGCTAGATTTATTTCTAACTGAGGGGGAAAGGAAGTCGTTTATCATGTATGAGTTGCTGAATTTTCGTTACATGTTGTCATCAAACATTGTTTTATAATTAAAATTCCCCTCCTATGTCAACCACTTATGAAATCGAAGGAAATAATTGCTCAGATAGCACACTAGACTTAAACCACACTGGTCTATTCAGTACTCAAAAGCTGTCAGGGACAAGTTTGTAAAGTATCAGACTGCCTGAGGGTTTTCTTCGCATTCCTTCTTCTCCAGGTTCCCGGAAACTTCCACGTCTCCACACACAGCGCCACAGCGCAGCCGCAGAACCCTGACATGACCCACATCATTCATAAACTCGCCTTCGGGGACAAGCTTCAGGTTGCTGTTTCAGCTAGTATATAATTATTTATTCAGCAGAATGTGTCAAAGATAGAGCTCATGTCATTTAAAAGAAAATGTGCATTCGGTGTTGCAGGTGCAAAATGTCCAAGGTGCTTTCAACGCCCTCGGTGGGGCCAACAGACTCGAGTCTAATGGTTTGTTACATATTTAATGTGTTTTTCTGTCTGTACACAACTGATTTAACTGATTCCCATCAAAACTCTTAAAACTGTAAGTAGGTTAGCATGATGATTGCTTGAGGTAATGCTGTAGTGATGTAATAGTTCTTCCCGTCTCACCTCATTATTTTTTTACAGACCATATTGAGATTAAAATGTTTAAAAGGTCAGCAGTGAGAAACATGCAGCATTACATCAGAGTAATGACAGGGTATGATGAGCACAGACTGCCTAAAAGATTTTTCCATTAACCCCTCCCTCCCCGGAGCACCAGCAAGACAGCACATTAAGACAACTGCATTAATTATATGAAATTTAGCTGAAGGGAAAAAATGGAAGCGCAATCAGCATTAAACAAAGTAAACTATACATTTGTCCACTTTTTTTGTGACATTCCAGTAAAAGGAGTGGAGTGTAGTAGTAGCCACCTAGTGGATGCTTCTAGGTAACTCGTGTCAAACAGGAAATAGCCATTAATTACTTTTCAGTAAAAAAGAAAAGAAAATTGATTTTCCTCAAATACGCATCCAGAGTTGGCACAGTCCCTGAGTGGCTTGTACAGATAAGATAAGAATCAGTATCTTAATTTTCAAGGCTTTGCTGTGCCAAGTCTAAATGTCGATCTCTCTCCTCAGCTCTGGCGTCCCATGATTACATCCTCAAGATCGTTCCCACTGTGTATGAGGACTTGTCAGGAAAGCAGAAGTTCTCCTATCAGTACACTGTGGCCAACAAGGTAAAATAAACAGCTCCATGTTAGTGAAACCTTTTTTTTTTTCCCCACCTCTTTTATAACAGTAGTGCTGACAGCAGAGCTGACTCCAAGGCACATCACAGGTTTATACTAATGCACTTGTTCTGCGTTATTGTTTCTGTTATAATAACTTGACTCCTGGTGAACACTCGAATAACAAACAGATTTAAGAAGTGAAGTGAAGTGAAGTGTGGCCAAGTATGGTGACCCATACTCAGAATTTGTGCTCTGCATTTAACTCCTCAAAGTGCACGCACACAGTAGTGAACACACACACACACACACCGTGAACACACACCGTGAACACACACCCGGAGCAGTGGGCAGCCTCTTTTTTTCCTGCAGTACCTGGGGAGCAGTTGGAGGTTCGGTGCCTTGCTCAAGGGTCCCACCTACAATCCCTGAATCCCTTCAGCTTCACCTTCAGGTTACAAGTCCGACTCTCTAACCATTAGGCCACGAAGTGATATTTAACAGAGAAAAACAATTGTAGGCATTGCCCTGGTGACCCTTTCTGTCAGGAGTCATGTATTTATCATCTTTGGAAGGAGTCTCCAGCGTCAGCACCTTGTGACGATATGTTTTCCTCCATGGTAGTCTTTATGTGAGAGGAATTTATGCTTTGCGTTTTCTCTGTCACAGGGCAAGTTGTGTTTTTTTGTCTTGTTGATTTTGAGAGAAGAAAAAAAAAAGTTGGGTGAAGGAATGACTGTTCATTCCACTGTACATTAGTGATTACAGAAACCTGTTTCACGGATGCACCACAAACTTAAATGTAACTGTAAATGGATAGAAAAAATATGAGGCGTCGTTATTTAATACATTTTTAAAAAATTGTAATCATTGGCATATTGCTGTGGCACCAGAGGAATATGACACTTCGGGACAGCTAGGACAATAATCAGCTTTGGGGATGTCAACATCACATCACCCCACTGTTAATTATTTTCCTGTAACAGTACACCCAGACATGTTTTATTTCTTACTTACATAACACAATGTAAAAAGTGGGTAGTGATGTATAATTATGGGTCTTTGTATATGAGGTGCTGACAATTTTATGAGTCTTAGCAAACAAGAATGAGTAGGCGACAGGGAAAGTGCTAGCACTAGCCTGTCATAAAAGCATTTTGTTTTGGAACTGAAACTGAGAAGCTATTGAACACAAGCTGTTGTGTGAAGGTTTGCTTACAGTGTTATCGGTGTTAGTCCGTGTGTAATGTCTGAATTTGAATTTGAACAAAAAATGATGTATTTTATAACTGAAATCTGTATTTTTTTTTTGTCAGGAATATGTGGCATACAGTCACACAGGGCGCATCATCCCAGCCATTTGGTTCCGCTATGATCTGAGTCCAATCACAGTGAAATACACAGAGAGGAGGCAGCCCCTCTACCGCTTCATCACAACTGTAAGACACGCACGCATTCTTCCGTAGTGGAATTATAATAGTGTCATGAACATTTACACAGAGAATAAAGTGCATCGAAGCTCTAGCATTGCTTTAAGCTAATACATTATGTTTGAAATACATTTACATTCATATTAGTACAGCATCATTTTTGTTCAATCAGTTAAATTACTTTTATTGATGCACCCTGCTTTCTTTGCCCTCAGATCTGTGCCATTATCGGTGGGACCTTTACAGTAGCCGGCATCATTGACTCCTGTATATTCACGGCTTCTGAGGCATGGAAGAAAATCCAAATAGGCAAGATGTCCTGAGTGTCTGTCTCATTTTCTAGACATCTTATTTATACCCCGCTGAGTGTCCATCCCTGCTCTGGTATTCCACTATGAACCCTGAGTTCCCTTTAAGAAATGTATTTTTTACACTATGCCATTTCAAACCACCTGGTTGGCTAAACATTCTCAACATGGCTTTGCACAGGTCCGAGAGAACATGTTACCTAGATTAAGAGAATGCAGGTTTTGTTTTTACCATGATGTACTTTTGCATCTTTTCTATAATTATTCCTTGTGTGAAGTTCTGCACAGTTCCCAGCCGTTAGTATTTAACTTACAGAAGGCCATCCGAAGTACTGCTTCTTGGTAATTCCTGTGTACTAAGTGGATGTTTTTGCTTGTCCAGAACTGGTAACTTATCATAACTTCTCATAATGTGTGCATATTTACAGTATGTCAAACAATGTATGTATTGAAGATAGAATCCTGTACATTACCCAGGATTTCTAGGATTTCTAGGATTTCTAGGATTTCTTTGCACAAAGATAAAGGACATAGTGTTAGCCTGCAGTAACTCTTGTGGGTGATGTTTTGAATTGCATGAAATACTGAATTGTTCAATGTCAAAATCACGTTAATGTTTACTTAGTTACACAAATGGCCCATTGTGCCTTAAAGTGTTTTAAACTGACAGACCTCAGTTGGTGGAGGTAAACCTGTTCTAGATATTTGTTTTATAGATGGTTGATTTGTTACAGAGAGGATAAAACTAGCTTGGTTGCTAGTTTGTAGTTGTTTTAAAAATTTCCAGTTTGTCATTTGTGTAAGGGAAATTATAATTGTTTTTGCCCACCAAAGGATTTTAAATGAAGTGTATAGTTATTACTTTGTAATGTTTCTTTCCTAGGTTTTGTCAGTAATGTTATCTATTCGGTCCATGCTGTTTACAGCACTGTATGTGGAAAGTAGCTTATGTAATTTGTTTACTGCCCGTCAAGAGATGACCAGGAACAAGGAAATAACTGATCCCAGCTCCGATTAATAGAGATCGTACTAAATAAGTGGGTGGAGCCTTATTTATGATATGTAGCAGTGTTTTTAGACGTACACATGGCAACATAGGTGCATGTTAAAAAAAATAATGTTATATAATGTTTGACTGAAACACAATTTCCACCATGATCAAATTTTTTTTAAACGTATGTTGCTCTGTGGACTTCTGCCCCTGTGATCTGCCTGTTTTTTTTTTTTTTTATCTACTTTGGTCAGATAAAAATCACATAAACAACCTTCTATCATCCCAGTTTGTTTTTGGTCAGCTTGACCAGGCCGTCTGTGTTACTGAACCACTTCTTCACATTCCTTTTTAATTCAGACTGAAACATTGTAAAGTTTGCAAGAACACAAACAACAGAAAAATAAAATTCATCAGTTGTTGTTGCTAACATTATTGGCAATGCAGCTTCCAACAACAAACCCGAATTTGCTCTTTATCTGTTTTGTTGTTTGTTTCTTGTCTGTAATTGACCAAGAATGAGCAAGCCGCTTTAAAAGAAGATAAATTGCTTTATTTTTCCCCCATTCTGGGACTTATTTTTGTACAAATAAACAAAAGAAGCTTACACTTCATAACAAGATAAATGCATCAGGAGTTAAAATATTTTTCTATTTGTGACTGGCGTAATGGTGCCACCCAGTGGCAGCAGAGAGAACATAGTGGGAGGGCAAGGAAGGGCAGAACAGTTCGGCTTGTAAGGCATGTTCGGAGCCATGATCGATCCGATGATGTTACAGGTTGGATGTCGCAGGGCAAGATCCCTCACTCATGGCCAGCTCCGGTGTCGAAAAGAACTCACTCATGCCTTCTTCAGCAAGCTGGCCGTACTCGTTGTTGTAGAAGGTCTGGCCACTGAGCTGGCTAAAGAATGCTGGACAGTGCCTGCTGATGCTCGTGCTGTTCTCACTCAAGCCGTCAATCAGGCGCTCTGTGCTGTTGCCCGCTGCTATACTAACAGACAGAAAAGAGTAAAAGTACAGTTAAATTCACAGGCCTTCGACAGAAGAGAACTAGTACAGGCGTGATTTATGGACATGGTTATTTGACTGACCCCTTAGGCTTTCATTACAAGTGATTGTGCGGTAAACAGCTTTTGTGCTTTGTTTATTTTTAATTAAACCCTTTTACAGGTAACATGTCAATTCTTGCCAGTGATGATCACACATCCTCTATAACCATTAGATTAAAAACTAAGTTGAAAAACACTGCTATTCATTTAAGGGTTATTATTTTATGACACACTGTTACCAATCTCATAATGTATCCTTGATGGATCATCGAATGTAACCCTGTTGTTAACTTCTATTTGGAGACATGTTTAAACAGAGCTTACGTCTTCAGCATGGCTCCTCTGTGCTTGTGCTCAAGCCTCTCCAGCTCTTCAGAGGCCAACACCATCCCGCTGTCTGTCTGGCTGTCCTGCAGGGACACGGCACTGCATTAGGCTTATTGTAAACAGTATACACTCACCGGCTACTTTATCACATACGCATTTAATATTTTTACTGTGCAAATAGTGCTGTGTTTCCATTAGCAACCTTCATAAACCACCTGTTTATATCAAAAGGGCTCATGCAGTCTGGTTATATGTTTAGATGTGTATATTAAGGCATATACACCTCTAAGTAAATGTTTACAATATATGTTTGCACACTCATGCAGTTATCTAATCAGACAATCATGCAGATACAGGTCAAGAGCTTCAGTTAATATTCACATCAAACCTCAGAATGAAGAAAAAGTGTGATTTATGTGACTTTGATTGTGGCATGTTTGTTGGTGCCAGTTGGGCTGGTTTGAATGTTTCATAAACTGCTGACCTCCTGGGAATTTCACACACACAACACTCACTGGAGTTTACATAGAATAGTACAAAAAACATTGAGTGAGCGCCAGTACTGTGGGCGGAAACGCCTTGTTGATAAGAGAGGTCAGAGGAAAATGGCCAGATTGGTCTGAGCTGCCAGGAAGGATACTCAAATATAACTCAAAAGTAACTCAAATAATCACTCTTTACAATGGTGGTGAGCAGAAAAGCATCTCCGTATGCACAAAACTTTGAACCTTGAGATGGATGGTCTACAAAAACAGGAAAAGGCCACAGTGGGTTTCACTCCTGTCAGCCAAGAACAGGAATCTGAGGCTGTCATAGGTACAGGCTCACCCAAACTGGACAGCTGAAGATCATTAACAGTTGAAAAATCACCTGGTCTTTTTCCAGTCTTCAGCTGTCCAATGTGGGTGAGTCTGTGCCCATGATAGTCTCAGATTCTTGTTCTTGGCTGACAGGAATGGAACCTGATGTGGTCTTCTGCTGTTGTAGCCCATCCGCCTCAAGGTTTTATGTGTTGTGCATGCTGAGATGCTTTTCTGCTCACCATGGTTTTAAAGAGTGCTTATTTGAGTTACTACAGACTTCCTGTCAGCTCAAACCAGTCTGGTCATTCTACTCTGTTCTCTCTCATCAGCAAGATGTTTCAGCTCGCGGACCGTCCGCACACAGGATGTTTTTTGTTTTTCACACCATTCTGTGTGTGAAAATCCTAGGAGGTCAGACGTTTCTGAAATATTCGAACCAGCCCATGCGGTACCAACAACCATGCCACGGTTACAGTCATCATTCTTTTCCCCATTCTGATGTTTGATGTGAACGTTAACTGAAACTCTTGACCTGTATCTGCATGCATTTATGCATTGTGCTGCTGCCACATGATTGGCTGATTAGATAACCGCATGAATGTGCAGGTGTAAAGGTGTTCCTAATAAAGTGGATGGTGAGTGTATCTGACTATCCTTTTTGCACATAATTTATTCAGTTGTTTTAGCATATTGTTTTAGCAACATTAGCAGCTTTGAATAAAGGTACTTACATGGTGTGACTTATGAGAGGTCATCACCATCGGCAGCTCTTCAAATGTTTTCACCCGCGAATGACATGTCTTAGAGGAGCTCACCATCACACACCCAGAGAACGGCACACAGTTATAGTATCTGTGAAAGAATTCTGGTATTAGAGAATAACACAAGGCACACAGAGGTTTTCTGACATGCGAAAGTGTTCAAAAGAGAAAAAAACAGATGAGATGATGAGAGAACGACTGGGTCAACATAAGGGAACTTGTTTTGCGCATGTTCACTAACATTGGGCTTCATTTATCAAGCTGAATATGAACAGATTTATTTGTAACTTGTTTGTACAAGCATTAATACAAGAAATTTGGGATTCATCAAAAATCCTATAAGTTTGGAAAAACATTTGTATCATGTGTTCCTGAGTCTGTCCCACATAAGAAGACTAACTAATATAAACCTCAGCTGATCGGCTTCAAATCATATAAATCATGATGACCGTACTTTTATATACTTTTAGATTACACTGTCAAGTTTAAATAGCTTATATATTTTCAGTTACACACATACATTTAAGGAATAATTTGTGAGAAACAGCTGTTTCATATTGAAGGCATTAACAAAGGAACTATTAAATATGAAAAATAAAGAAAGAAATCAAGCAAACAAATTAAGACAATCCATAAATTAAGGCCAGTCATTCAATTGAGAATACCACTGTATAAAAGGAAGATGGGCTCAGGTGGCGTGTAAGTCGCTTCCATTTGCCACGGCATCTTCTCTTAATGTTGTGCAACACTTCATTAGAGCCAACACTAAGTGACCGATAAGTGACCGATCTAGTATGTCTCAAGCTGCAATGTGCCATATATTCCCTAGCGTACCATTATCGAACTTAGTACGACACTTCCTGCTTTTCCAACATGGCACTAGGGAGGGATGCTTTGTTTTGAGTAAATAAAAGCAGTTTCCCTGTGTACAGTAGATGTTCTTCCTCCGTTTTCACATCAAACCATTCAACTTTCCATTCAACTTTCCTGGAATTCTGGCCTTTTCAGGTGCAGTTAAATAATATATATTTTATTGGCATATAACTGAGTCAAAATGACTTTCACTTCTACTTCTGGGAAAGTGTTTTTTGCCATTTACTGATCAAAAATCATGTGAGCTTTGCCATTTATGGAGTTTTGTGGGCATCACCAAATGCAAATCAGCTGTGCCGTGCATGCACGAGGTACTTTAGAGGTGACTGGCATTCATCAACATACTCACATATGTGCAAAGAAAATCAGCATTTCTAAAACGGTTTCTAAGTTCGGTTTGGCTCATGCAAACATTTACACACAGCTTTACTAAAAGATTGTTAATGAGACCCATTAACATTAATTATAACTATAAACATATGATGTGTCTACCTTTAATTAATAACAAATAGCTAATTTAATTGCTGTGTTATAAGAGGAATAAACACTTCAGGATTTGCTCTTATTAGAAAATAATCCATTTTGGGATGGTAATGTATGACACCTCCACATTGTACTTACTTTCCTATGACAGCATGCACCATCGTGTTTTATTCCTTAAATAATCTAGTGTTGTTTGATTTACTATACTGCTACTATACTCTTAGTCCGATTCATATGAGGGGATAGAATGTTAAAATTAAATTATCTCTTAAATGATCTCTCACTGCGTGTGTGTCAATTATAAACTGGTTCAGTGACAATGTACAATTTAATAACTGGCAGCTTGACCTATAGTGTTCCTCCCAATTTCTCTCTCTTTTTTTTTTTTTTTAAATGAAATTGACACACACATAGTTACATGGTCTAATCAAAAGGCGAGCACACATTGTCTTATCAAGAAAAAAGGTAAGACAATAAATAAAATATAGAGATATAGATAAAGACAAAAAAATAAAAAGACAGAAAACAAAAAAGTAAGCTTTGTGTTTTTGGTTTGAACAAAAGGGTTAAAGCTTTTCTGTTCACTATTCAGAGGAAATGCAACATGAACACAGTAAAGCATTATGAGCTTGAAACACTAAAATAAATGTATAATTTATCAATGTAGCTTCCTATCAGCCTTTAAGTAAGTGTATGTGTGTGTGTGTGTGTGTGTGTGTGTGTGAGGGCAGTACCTGGCTGGCAGTGTGTTGCAAGCCAGTCTCAACTCTTCCTCTGATGGAGGTCTGGAGGAGGCCTGAGAAAAGCCATCATCCTCTGAGCTCTGAGAAACACTGAAAGGGATGTCCTGCAAATGAACAGAAAAAAAACTGCTTAAATCTCAATATAATACATGTTTTTATTAACAGCTAGATACACCTTTAGTTTTTGTTTTTTTTTCTCTGTTCAAAGAAATCGATATCAGTAGTGGCAGTGGTGTCTCAGAGGTTAAGGCTCTGGGTAACTAATCCCAGCACCGCCAAGCTGCCATTGTTGGGCCCTTGAGCAAGGCCCTTATCCCTCTCTGCTCCAGGGGCACCATGATATGGCTGATCCTGTGCTCTGACTGCAACTTCCTAACAAGCTGGTATATGCAAAGAAAAAAGAATTTCCCTGTGCTGTAATGTATATGTGACAAATAAAGGCTTATTCTTCTTTTACTTTGTATCCGCAGTTCATTTGTACTTGCAAAAGGTAAACTACACATAGTCCCAGCGAATTTTAATGTACATGCCTGAATAAAAGTGACATTACATTAAAGTCAGCCATATTTCTCACCGGTAAGCTGTTGTCCTGTAAAAGGTCTCCCAGTATCTCTACCAGGGCAGGAAATGTGGGCCTTTCCCTGGGCTCACCCTGCCAGCAGGCCAGCATGATCCCATATCTACCAGCAGGGGGAAACGATCACACACACACACACACACACACACACACACACACGCACACTTACTTTTTCAAATGCATACAGGTTCATTTCATAATTTACCCTCTGTAAAATACTGATTATTTCATATATTTAAATGAAGCAGATCTAGTGCAGAAACATGCTCACATTTCCGGCGAGGCCGTCTCAGGAGCCCTCATCCTGGTGCCATCCTTCAGCCGTTTACAGAACTCCTCATCAATCTGGATGCCGGGGTAAGGCGAGGCACCTGAAATTTCACCACTCATTAGTACTTAAGAAGAACTTCAGATAAGTCATGAAACATATTTAAGATTACACCAAAAATCCAGTCATCCATACCTCGAAGACACTGAGCTTACCTAATGAGAATATCTCCCACAGCAGCACGCCAAAAGACCACACGTCACTCTGACTGGTGTAGACTTTATCAAAGATGCTCTCAGGAGCCATCCACTTAAGTGGCAGTCTGGCCTGCAAAAGCAAATGCACATCAAACCGAGTTCAAACCGAGTTCACTTTACCCAAACCAGCAACCCTTTTCAGCTGACTGACAATAGGGAAGCCATTCTATAAATGTGGGTGCAATTCTTGGTCTTGTGATATAAACTTTATTAGGCACAAATGTACACATGCACAGTCATTCAATTATAAAATCAGTCATGTGGCAGCAGCACTATGCATAAAATTATGCAGGTACAATGACTTTGACGGTGGTGCTGCTGTTGTAACCTATCCACCTAAAGGTCCGTTGTGTTGTGCGTACTAAAATGCTTTTCTGCTCACCATGGTTGTAAAGAGTGGTTAGTTGGTTACTGTCAGCTCATACTAATCTGACCTTTCTTATCAACAAGGTGTATCCACCCACAGAACCTGCTGCTAGCTGGGTGTTTTTGTTTTTTGCACCATTCTGTGTAAACTCTAGAGACTGTTGTGTGTGAAATTCCCAGGAGGTCAGCGGTTTCTGAAATACTCAAACCAGCCCATGTGGTACCAACAACCATGCCACGATTGAAGTCACAGCGATCACACTTTTTCCCCATTCTGATATTTGACGTGAACAATAACTGAAACTCTTGACCTGTATCTGCATGATTTTTTTTTTTTGCATTGCCACATGAGTCATGCCACACGATTGACTGATTAGATAACTGCATGAATGTGGATGGTGAGTGTATATATGCGTTTTTTTGCACAAGCATTAACTTCTTTTCATTTTTAAATGCTAAATGTAACCCGAATTACAGAACTGCTTTGACAATTTTGCTTTTCCATGTTGTCTCTTCTAAGGTGTGTCATTAGCTTCCTTTGAAACACCATTTTGATGAACTTGTAACTTTTAAAATGGTGCGGGAAAAGCATGTTGAGTGGGCTATTTGACACAGATGGTTTCTTTTCTCTCTTACATTGCCTTTCCGCACGTAATCTGGGTCCTTGTAGATGTCACGAGCCAGTCCAAAGTCGCAAATCTTCACCACATTGTTCTCTGACAGCAGAATGTTCCGGGCTGCCAAGTCTCGATGGATGCACTGGCAGAACATGATCACAGTGGAAATTAGCACTGTATGCAGGGAGGATTAGGACCCTCATACACAGACATCTGCCTCACCATAAGTGCCTCCACATGCCAAATTCTTATTTATCTATATTATTGTATTAACTACTGTTTTAATAGAAATGTCAGGAGTTAAAAAAGCATTTCTGTTTCCAATCAAGATGTGTTTGAGTACGTCTCATAAATCTTGCACTTCATTTTCAGCAATCCTCCGATCTCCGATGAGACAGTGGAGTGAAGCTTAAGTGTTTTACAATTAGCTTAGAAGGCTGATTTTTACGAAAAATGAGCGGAAATACCATGCTCTGCAGAGATTCGGCTTAATGCACAATCACATTTGCATTTTAATTACTGTAATTGTTATCTGCTAATGTTTCAGCTCAGGCCATAGCCTTTTAAGAAGCATTTTTGTGCTTTGCAAAAATGAACTTATCTTTTGTGCCCATGTATCTATGGTTTCTTTCAAGGTAACACTGAATTTAGATGGAATTTGTTTATACTATTAAATCTCTTGTAACTGGGTATTTGTTTCAGTTAGGATAAGCACTAGGATTTAATCTCTGGGTCTGACTGCATGATTTGATATATTACTTCTTTAGCTGCACTGACAGTAGCTGCACTCATTAATTAATGCACTGATTCTAATATATTATTGTTTGGTGTAATTTCTGTGGGATGTTTAGCTTTTTGGAAGGAGTTTCCAGAGTCAGTGCTTTGTAATAGACAGAGGTAAAGCTGTAATGTTTTCCGACATGGGAAAGTCAATAAATAATACAAACTTATGTGCAATTGTGCATTATATTGCTGCAATATTATATAACAGTTTAGTTTATGGGTATGCATAATTATTGGAAAATCTTGAAGTTTGACTGGACTTACCTTACGAGATGCCAGGAACTCCATCCCTCGTGCCACCTGGTAACTGTAGCATATTAGATCCTCTATTGTAAGAGGCTTCTTCCAGAGGTCCTCCACTTAAAAGCAATAGCAAGTTATTTTTCTGTTATAATTTGTGAAGTCCAGTCTAAGACATGCCCGATTCAGGTACTTACAGATAAAAGTGTGTATTATGAGCATTAGACAGATACACGTACAGATAATGGCATTTATTTGCATATCACATGGTAGAAACTTACGTTTCTCTGAGGAGGAGCTCTTTGAGCTGGTTTTACCCCAAAGCTGGCTCGGGGTGCTGATGACAGAGGAAGAAGGTTGGCGATCTCTCTGCTCTACCTGCCCCGCCTCCATCATCCTCCTCACCTGGCTCCGGGTTTTAGGGGAACGGTCCTGTTTAAAGGGAAGAGAAGAATCTTACAGTGAGACATGAAAAAGTTACTGCATTTATTCACACTGTGGTAATCTGCTGCAGGGCCAGAGAGTTCAGAAGCTTAACTATTAGAGATAGTATTCATGGTGATACTTGTTCTATCTTTGTTCTACTGTGGATGTGGGAAATAATTTCCACTTAAGCAAATGAGACATTTCCACAGTGACTTCCCACAAAGCCTGTAATAGATTTTCTACACATTAATGTAACTAAAAGCTCAAAACAAGAATAAATCTATGGGCCGCCAAATGTAAACAGTTGAATATTCTTTTCTCTCTGACTTTTTTTTTTGAACACTTGAGGCCATTCAGATACATTTAGGTCACAAATTGTACAAATGATTTAGCAAAGAAAAGATGTCTTGGACAACCAACATACAAACACACCTTGATATTTCCAAATGCATTCTCGCTCTGTGTCTCTTTCACACAGACACAACACAGTGCCATTCAATCAAATGGATGTGTCTCCGCCATCTCCATTATCTCAGTTATCTCCACCAAACAATCATAATCAATCATATCATCACACTGTATTCAATTATCACCCCAACAGCTCTTCCAAATAAGGCAGAGGCCCTCAAATAGATTTCTGGAATGGACCAGATAACATGACACTACTGACCACAGTTAAAACATCAGTGACATAGTGATGGCAAATTTAGAGTGCTACACACACACACACACACACACACACACACACACACACACACACACATAACTATACCAAACAAGTGTAAAAATAAAATATAGCTTAGCGTTTATGACAGCAGTGTAGCCTGACAGTGATAAAATTGGAAATGAGTGGGTCTAATTAAACAAACTACATATCTAGCTATAGAACATAGGCAATATTAGCCACATGACCACAAATCAGATTTCTTCTTTTCCTGCTAAGGGGTAATATTTGTGTACAAATCGCATCCATGAAAAGGCACTGCTGGTGTCAAATAAGCTAAAAACAATATTTTGCTCAACATGATCACTGCTATCTGTTTGCAATGAAAAACACCAGCGTGGTTCTCTTATGGGTACATCAAGCCCTACAAGCTCACAGTAGTCCAGCTGGCTCAGGAGCTGCAACTGGGAACTACTATCTGGAGCCAAAACACATGGATAATGTTTTACAGTGTGGGAAAAGAAGAACCATACAACCGCCCCTTACTTCTACTGGTAGTGGTCACATTGCTGTGCCTCTGCCTTGCATTGTCATTGGTTGCCGCACCTCATGTTACTGTAAATTGCCAACTGACTCCCATGCGACACAGCAGGAAAGTGGTTGCCTTATCGCTGGGAGATCGCAAATTTGAATCCCAACTATGCCACAGCCATTCATTGAGACTAGAGAGTAAAATAGACTGTGCTCTCTGTGTGGGAGGGATGGTATTACACTTTCAATCAGAGTGACACCAGCCAAACAGTGATGTCTGTGAGCTCATATATGCAAAAGAGTGCAGGTAGAGCTTTGCTCTTTTTCATGCTACATCCTGCCTTATGATGTAGCATGAGTAGCAGTTTGAAAAGATCCAGTTGGTTGGCTGGCTTCATGTGACAAGAAAATAAATGATCTCTGTCCACTTTATTGCATCATCAAAACCCTATATCATTAAAACATGATATAGATCTGATTTACCCAAACACATGTAATTTGTGGGCCCTGAACTTCATCTAACACCAGTCATTTTTTTTTTTTTTGCACCTGTTTATTCTCTTTTCTTGGTTTACAGGGTTTACATGCACATGATTTTGGGCCATATATTTATGGCCATGATGGCTTACTTCACTGAGAACTAATAGCACCTCAAACGTCTCTGAATCATACCCTGTATGGCAGGAAGAATTCCCTCTTCGCCCGCAGGTAGTTGGATAGATTTCCGTATTTGCAGTACTCCACCACAACCATGAGGGGACCTTAAAAACCACAAGGACTTAAATAAGTTGAGAGTAGACAAAAACGTAAAAAAAAAAAAAAAAAGGAAAATTCTCTTATATGTTATTTGATTGTTACAGGTTATGGATCTTTATCATCTACATTTGGAGCAGCTGGACTAACCATTGGGTTTAGTGCATGCTCCCAACAGGTTGACCACATTCAGATGGTTTCCTATGTGAATTAGGATTTTCAGCTCAGACATGAGGGCTTTATGTTCACTGGCCGTCGCTCCCTCTATGATACACAAACACACACAATACAACTTAAAGCAGTTTAAATGAATATGTTCATCATGCTAATCACAGCCTAAATGGTGAATACACAATACTGCTCTATTCAATATGTGAAAAATGCCACTGACAAGCCACCTCTTTTATGATAATCCAATTTACTCAGAAATACCCAAATAACATGAGAAATAACATCTCATCTTCCTCTCAGTTATTATTAATATAAAGAATTTTTGGGGAGGTAGGGAAGTAAATACAAAAAACCCTTTCACATGCTTGGGGATTTGCAAATAAGATAGTCAAACACCAAAAAATAAACCATTATGTTATATGTTTTCATTTTTACAAAGCTTTTATAAGTAAGACAAGTTTAATGCTGGAAATTATTTTAGAATTATTCCTTTTACTTTAAAAATTTTAAAATGGGTCATTTTGACCCAAACAAAACATAAAGACTCATCAGTCTAACCTTTGAGCATCTTAACAGCCACAGTGCCTAAACTGCTCTTCTTATCACTGCCATAGATGGAGGCCTCAATCACCTTCCCAAAAGCACCATGACCAAGCACCTTCCCTGTTAAAAGATAATCAAAAATTATATTATCACTTAATTAGCGATGAACCAATATGAAAAGTTCAAAATAGGATAATGGTACAGTTGAGTATTAGGATATTTCACGCTTCTTTTATAGTCTTGGTTTGTAGTCTTTGGGCAATTAAAAAAAAAGTTAATCTGACTGATGTCAGGATGGCAATACCCCATCCACAGGGTACATATTAGTGGATTATGCTTCACAATTTGTAGTTTATCAAAACTGTACAAATTAAGGATACCTGCTTTCCATATTTTAAGAATCTAGCATTTATAAAGAACAATTTTCAATAGCAATAGCAACCTGGCCAGGATTAAGCCGTTATTGAAGATGAATGAATAACTGAATACTTGTATAGGATAGGATTCCCTTAACATGGTATACCAGTTTATAATCCCATCTCTAATTACTATACTGTTAATACCCTCTGTTTGAAGCATACCTCTTTCCTGTATTGATCTGAAATTAAATACAGATTATTTTTTACCACTGCGTACCAAGCCGCAGACGGTCCCTTGAAATTTCCCATTGGCTGGAATCGTAGGGCAGATATTCACACTGTTCCTCCAGAGGCACCTCGCCTGGATCCATGATAATGGACAAATAGCTTGTCTTGATATCGGCTGGGTTCACCTGCAGGACAGCATCACAACAACATTACCACCAGCTCACGCTGGCCTTTGTAGTGCAGAACTGTTAGCTGGAGGTCAGTCAGGAGCAGCAATATCTTCATGTAGATGTACAGACTGTGACCCCATTTCAAATAGCAGCAGTCACCTGAACTCTGCCCAGTCAGAGAGTAATGGGGTTTCTGATTCATTTGGCTTAGGGCATGGTATAGACTTTAAACTGCCTGGAACAGACCAGTGCTTGGGGGAACTATGAGATATTCGCGGGGCTCAAATTAACTCAGAACAACATGGAGTAAACAGTGACGTGCATAAACTGTGAATAAGATGTGATTTAGGAGCAAACCCAGCATGGATCAGAAATCACAATTCAAACCTACACTGACCCGCTTGACATTGCAGAAGATGAGGATGAGAAGGACCCAAAAGAAGATGGCGATTACTCCGGTGCCGATGAGGATCACGATTTCCACATTCGTGCTGTTGTCAGATCCTGATGAAGGAAAACGTGTGACATGGCATGAGGCATGAGGTCATTTCCTGTCATCTGTGCCTATTTACCCGATAGAACATCCTTCAAAACACACTGCTCTTCCCTGTTCCAAACTTCCGCTAAACACACAAGAGCCAGCATCATTAAATCCAGCCTCTCTGTGTGAAAGGACACTTCACTTTATTGTGTCCTCCCTCACAGAGGAATTAGTGCACTTACTAACTTGAGTCACCAGATATAAAAAGAAACTACCTACTAGCTTCCAACTTACAGCTGTGTGCACATTTTTAGTAAAATGTATTAGGTGTGTCAAGCTAATAAATATCTTGAATTAAAAAAGGTGGGTCAAACATATCTTCATATAATGTATATTATGATATTTTTTTAAATGATATACAGATCATTGTAACTGTTAGTGGGTGTGTGGCACAGGTGTGTGCGTGCCAGCTACAGGTTAGAAAAGGTCCTTGAAAAGATCATAAAAAGACATGTGGTAAATTATGTATTACAGAAAATTGTATAGGCAATAACGAGAATCTCACCGATTACAGACACTGTTGCTGAGGAGTGAATGCAGCCTCTTTGGTTGCAGGCAGTGCACGTGTACAGACCAGCGTCCTCCTCACGCACGCGCTGGATGCTGAGTGTCCGGTTAGAGTCCTGCAGTAGGATCCCTGCGCAAATCCACAAAGCTGTCAATCAAAATGTGCACAATGGCTGTCAATCAAAACTGCACACCATCTGCACTTTAGGGGCTTATTCTCGGTTCCAGTTTCGGAGCTGTCCCAGACTACTGTCATTAATATCTATTTATCTAGATAGATAGATAGATAGATAGATAGATAGATAGATATTAGACTCTGTTAAATGACTGAATGGTAAAACTGATTTTGACTCTGGGACAGCATAAAGCAAGTTTGAAAATCTAATACACTGTGGTACCACCAGGGGGCAAGAGTTTATTAATTCTGCCCCATCTTTTCTAGGGCAGTCGCACATTGCTGTTGGTTCATTTCAACTCATTTCAATTCAATTTTATTGGTGTGGCACTTTTAACAATATATATATTATCAAAAAGCAGCTTTACATATTTAGATTTTGATCCCTAATGAACACTGCTCGTTATGATTATACTGTGATTAAGAGTCCTGGAATACGCACAGGAATATTTTTACACACAGGAAAGTTGTTTCATGTTAAAATGTGGGAATCAGCTCATTTAGTAATATTATATTTGACTCCTGGCTGCAGGAGTTTGTCTTCATGTGGATTTATAGAAACATCAGAACATACTATTTCACATGAACCAGAGTACAAAAGCTGGGCTACAAGCAATCATGTATAAGCTGTCTCTAAGAACTCAATTTAATAA
>CM040981.1:7532422-7588898 GCA_022985145.1 Pangasius djambal | reverse complement strand
CTCTGCTGCCTGCGAGGCGAACTACTACAGTTGCTATGAAAACTTTCATAATGAAAACAACCTTGCCCTTTTATCTCAACATGCCTTGTGGTTTGCAACTGATGGAAAACGTGCAGTTCAGAGCACCTCTGCTTCAGCTTTGATGACTATTTTTCAGTGCCCGGAAAATGTCAACCGAAACTAGTTAGATTTATTGTATGGAAGAATTGAGTGCTTTAGGTGCCCTTCAAATAATCTGATTATTACAGATTATTAGATACCTTCCTACAAATGCTTTAAAATACAAACTGTGCCTTTAAGATATAACAGCCTCTACAGTGTTATTACTGTGGTGTTGTCCAGGTTCCAAGGCCTAAATGAAGTGTCATATTATATTATGTGAACAACACCCAGACTACTGCCATGCGCTAATGCTCAAGTTCTTCCTGCAGCGAACATCACAAAAGACTTCTACTTGCGAGCTATGACTTACTGACTGTAATTGGTAGCAGGAGAGCATCAGGGTTGCCTTACCCTTCACCTAAAATACTAGACTGCATTTGTTTAATGACCCCCATGCCAGAGTGTTTATGTGTCCAATTAGTTAACAAGAAACATAAGGTCAGTGGAGCTAGACTAGGTCACAAAGTCTGTAAAAAAAAAAATCCCTGTGATCCCTCTATGGAGTATAATTAATCAGAAGCAAATCTGATTCAGCACACATTACAACCAGGCACCCTGGCAGCATAGCAGCCTGCCTCCTTTATTGAACTCTGCTTGCTCTGCACACACACAGACACACACACACACTGCAAATATACACAAAAGCACTGTAAATCCTGTTCAGCAGCGAGGCTTGGTAGACTCCTAATCCATAAACACACACATTCATTTCAAAAGCTGTCATCATGCATAGCTCCCTTTCATTTCTGTTACATTCCAATGCCAAAGCTTCACTTCCCTGCTCCAGTGGTCCACCCAGGATCTGTCTATCACACCAAATGGAGCTCCACCACACACTTGAATGAATACGTCTTTTTTTTTAGTGTGTGTGCAGGTATGTGTTTGCATATGTTACAGCATATGTTACAGCTGATAAAATTCTCATAGCTCTTCAAGCTAAACTGGCTTTGAATATTTATGGTAATTTGAAGAGAAATAACACAGTGAAATCTGTCCATATACAAATACAAAGCGACTTGTTTTCGACTTGTGACTTGTTTTCAAGTGATATTTATGTTCTCTGAACCGACATCCTTTTTTCTGATATATGATGTGCAATAGAAGAGGAAAGGCCAGAAGCTGACCTGATATTTGGTGGAGGGGCTGGTTGTCTTTAAACCAAGAGAGTTGGGGAGAGGGAGTGCCTTCCACATCGCACTCCATTAGCAGAGATGCGCTGACATTCACTGTCTGATTGATAGGGTTGTGCCGGTACCTTGGGGCTTCCAGGGCTGAGGAAGAGAGAGGGAAAGAAAGAGAGACAAAATAAGACAGGAAAACAAATTGAGTGACACAAAAAGCGACAAAGAGGAAGTCAGAAAATGAAAAATAAAGAGACCAAAGAATATAAGAGATGTTGTGCAACTCTGGTCATGTGTAGTGACATATCAACTGTGGATTCACAGCACGGTTAACTTCTTAACCCTGTTCTTGTCCATGTGTTTCCTGCAAGGACTACAAAAACTAAAACAAATTTCAGCTTTCTTAAAAATATAAAGGCAAGGAGACTAAGTCTATATAAATGGTTCTTCAAAGATTCTGGTAAAAGTTATATAGAGAACTGTAAAAATTTAAATAACAATATAAGTAGATAAATGGTTAATGCAGTTCAGAAAATGATTCCTTATGTGTGCTATGCAAATAATGTGACAGTTGCCTCCATAAGGTCATTTAAGCTCTTAAAGTCTCTCCTGTATTCACACCGAGAATTCATCAGCACTAATGAATTCTCGATTCTGATTGGCCAGAAGGTGTTGATTCATTTTCTGCAACAGCAGCTCTGACAATAGTTCCAGGACATTGCGAATCACACATTTGATATATAATATATGGGCGATATTAAAAGTTGATGACTTAAGTACAAATGTGACATTAATATTTACATGAGAAATGACAGTGTACGCAGCTGCTTACGTTGATTTTCTAAGTCCCATTCAGATTAAGCAAAACACCTGCGTGCAGTTGCCTGATTTTTCTGGAGTGGAAGAGTCTAAGACCGTGTTTTTCAATAGCATCTGACTTTTTCTTTGTTGTCAACCTTAATATGATGTAACATAAAATCAAGATGAAATTTGAAAATGAATAGTAAAAAAGACTAATGCGATAATATATGAAAGAAAAGATGGCAAGCATGGAAATAAACATTGAATAGGAGTCTAGAATACAGTATATTGCTGCATGAATAGTCCTAGTCATAATTATGACATTAACCACCGCAAATTTGGTTTAATTTAATAATGTGGCTTCCACCCGCATTATTCAGCAGCTTATAAAACAGCACTCTCTATTATTTTTCATTTAAACTTTTATATCCTGCTCTAATAGTTAATTGTGTGTACAAATTAATGAAGCCATGAAATCCTAATGTGTGCTTGGGATATAAGCTATTTTATCATGTTTTTAATTCAACCATATCAATTTGCTAAATTAAGAAAAAATGTCAGTGTTTTTGTTAATTTGCGGTTTTTTAGAGGGTAAGCTGACAGAGCATTCACGTGTTATGCTTACAGCTCACTTTAAGTAAGAGTTGTTAAAAATTTTATCCATAAAAAAAATCCTCTGCTGTCTCCAACGATGTCCTCCATGTGGAAAACTTTTCTTTCTACCCTTCTCTGGAGTAATCAATTAATTAATTAATTGTGCCATATTTATGTATTTATTATTGGCCTTGAATGTTTTTGTAGTGTAGTTTTGTAGATTTACAACCCAAAACATACAGTTCATTGTTACAACCGCATTGTGGTTACATCAAACTGATAGTGGATTTAATAATGCTCCTTGCTTGTCCTGCAAAAAAGAGTCAGGGCTGCGAGGTAGCCTGGAGCTTATCCCAGGGGACTCGGGGCACATGGCGGGGGACACCCTGGATGGGGTTCCAACCCACACACCATGGACAATTTGGAAATGCCAGTCAGCCTACATCGCATACATCCTACAGTCTACAACACATCTTTGGACTGAGGGAGGAAACCAGAGTATCCGGTGGAAACCCCCGAATCACGGGGAGAACACGCAAACTCCATGCACACAGGGCGGAGGCGGGATTCAACAGTGCTCACCACTAATCCATCGTAACCCCTAGGTCTAAGTACCGATGCGCACAATCTCGGTATAAACTCCTCACTACACACACTTAACTCAACTCTGAATACAGCCATATGAGAAGAGATTTAGTAGGCATGACAACATCTAAAAGATTTGTTAAGCGCTAAAGTAGAGAAGCAAAATTTAATTCCAAGTCCAAAGTTTATATTATAAAAGCTCACACACACAACATCGCTCCAAGATAACCTTGCTAGAGGCCCTTACCCTTCACAGAAACGTATTTGCGGTGGCAATGCTTCTCACCACTCCGCCGGTTCTGCACCTCACAAACGTAGTTGCCCTCATCCTGCAAATGCACTCTGGGAATACTCAGCTCCAGCACCCAGTTGTTAGTGGACGTGTGGAAGGAGAGTTCTCCGCCCAGAGCCTCAGCATACTGGTGCAGGCTCTTGCAGTCCTCTGGGGGCACGGCCTGTGGGTCTAGACGATACCAGCGCAGGTTCTCATACGTGAAGTTGTCAGCGCTGCATTTCAAATAAACAGGCTCCAGTTCCAGTGGCTCCTCCGACGGCTCCATCTCAATCCCAAAGCCTTCTGGAATGGCTAAACAGAAAGAGGTGGTAAAATCAAGAGTGAAATGGAGTACAGAAATATTTCCTTTGGTTTAGTCATTTTAGACCTGCAGTCTTGGTGGTGAGACAAAATAAGGCATTGGTTTTAGGATCACTTTTGCTTCTCAGTTCTTTAAAGTATGAGACACAAAATTAGTTTCTTGTTAAAATAATGACATGGCTTGAGAAATCAAATTTTGGTGAATGCAGACCAAATATTAGTTATCAAACTACCATGTCAATTTGTGAGAGAAAAGGGCTGTATTGCTATCTGGTGCATTGCTCAGTCTATGGCTATATGTATGTAGGTTTACTGTCATCCATTTTTTTTATCCATCATCTTTTACCTTTTTGCACTGGTAAGTACAGCTACAGATTGTTGGAGTGTCCTATTTAAAATGCATAGGGGTGCTTACTGAGTGACATATCATATTATTTGCCGTTGTGTTGATTCTGGAGATATATAACTTAATGTTATGATAGAAACTGTAAAAGAAAGTCAAATATAAGGCTTAATGTAGGCCTGAAAGGGTTGGTTAAGTGATTAGACAGCTGGCCTTGAGGACACCAGATTTTAGAGTGAATTATATTTTTAGGAAATATTTTTTGCTTATAACACAATGGTACAACAGCCTGAGTATGGAGATGTGATAAAAAAAAAACAATGAAAGTGCTTGCTATAATGACCTTACATAACATTTTGTATCAGCAGTTTATAATCCAGTAATATGAAGCCACATGAACTTTTCTTAACACCTTTCATTTTACAAAGAGTTTGCAAGAAACACAACAGGACCAGGACTGAAAAAAAGCATTTTTATTCATTATGATTAAATAGTTAAAGGCACAAATACATATATTTGAGTGCTTCCCTTGGTGTAAGCAGGACTTACTGGTCACATAAAAGTAGATAAGTCTCTCATCTTTTCCCACTTTGTTCTCAGCAGAACATTTGTACATGGTCGAAACATTTGCACTGCGTATGACCACACGGCCCACTGTCTGCAAAAAAACAAAAAAACAAAAAAACAAGCACATCAAATCAACAGATACTTGTCCTTTTCCCAGAAGCTGGGATCAAAGATGATGAGCTTGCTGGTTGATGACTCTTATTTTCCCTTCTGCCACTCCCTTTCTCAGCCTACATAAAGGAAATGACCTCACAGGTGTGACAGAAAACAGGAAGCGAGTGTTCTGAGCATGCATGTTTATTCCCTGTCCCTCCAGGAAGTGTGGAAAGGAAGAAGAGTTTAAATATTTTGAGTGTGGAAAGACCAAAGCTCATCACCTCTACCACTCCTTGTGACTGACAAATGTAGTCAGGGTTCAGATATTTGGGTCACATATAAAAAAAGAATAATGCCAAGAGTTCATGTTTGTGAACATTAATATAATGGCTCATTGTCCTGTTGGGTGATATTAAGGTAGAAGGTATTAAAAAACCAAACCTTTTGCTTGCCATCCACTGGCTCTGTCCAAGTGTCCATGCTGTCGATTGTGTTCAGAGTGTGTTCAAAGTCCAGATCAAGCCAGTCCTGACAGAGAGGGACCTTGTCTCGCTGGCTTCTATGAGCTCTATAAAAGTTGGGAACCATATTAGTCTCTAAAATAACATGCAAACAGATACATTTTTGGCATATTTCCAAATGTTTCTCTGAAACCATTTTATGAAATCAAATCTTTTTAGTCTACTGCAGTAAAGTCTTTTTAGAGTAGAAGAGGTCCTAATATTTTATTAAAAGGAGCACATCCTAAAAACTGAGATGAAAGACATAATAGACTTTCTAATTAATAATGCATTAGACCTTTTCAGTTGAAATGACAGCTGATCAGAATTTTGTGTAGTTTGCTATGACACTTTAATTAAATTAATTGTACAATTTTATATGCAATCCCCAGAGGATAATCATTAGGAAGCAAATTTAAGTTTAAATAAATAGCTTTATTCAATCTAATCTCTACCTCTAGCATCTGTAACATATGTGTGACTACTGTAGACAATAATTTCATAATGTTTGCCTGTTTACTCAAACTCACATTAAATCTAAGGGCACTTATTAAATTCCGACAATAAATGAGATTATACTACAATTCAAATCTACAACTAATACACAAAAAATAAACATCAGTATGTGACTGATCATTTTGCGCCAGTGAACAATATTCTGGAAATCCAAGCAAGAACATTTGTAGATTTCTAGGGCAAGGAGAGGAAAAGTTGGTGTCTGATGATGAACCCTACATCCTCCATGACCATTGTCTTGTGTGTGTATGCTTGTGTTTATTTGTGAGAGAGATAGAGAGGATGTGCAGATAGACACAGGAAGCACTTTTAGAGTCTTCTGCCTTCCTGTGGATGATGAAGGCTAGAAAAGGACACACATGAAGGCCACACACTGTATTTGGCTTTTATATTATTTACAAGGTAGAGCTGGCATATAAAAGTAATTTTCTCTCTATAGGGAGTGTGGGATCAGAAATGAAATGACCTCTGAAAAATTGGTACCGCATACATTGGAGAGCTGAGTGCTGGGGAAATGTGCTTGCAAATGTCTAAATGAAGCAGCTGGCAAAAGGTAATTGGACCACTCCAAACTATTACGACCTTGCATTAATATTCCTATACAATTGTGTTTGTGTGTGTGTGTGTGATGCACAGAAATCAAGCACTCTGAGCATCTGTTATGAGTGTGTGGGAGTGATGTGAATATATAAGAGACGTTGTGCTTGCCCACAGCTCATGCTAAAAGCTGCCCACACACAGCTGCATCAGTCTCCACTTGAACTAAAGCGACTGCAGCATGGCGTGACTACACAGCCACGGAGGAAGCCAAAGAGTGAACATAGGAAGCAGGTAGGTACTCTGAGGTCTCAGTGCTGTAGAATTAGCTTGTCTTTCCAGGGCCAAAGGATGCTATCATGACCCCGTGCTGTCTTAGTGCTTCCTGTTGTTTGGATGACCCATCACTCCTTGCATGCAGCACAGCTTCTCAAATGCAGACTTGGCTGGATGGAGCACTAAAAATATCTGCGTATGTTAAACATGGGAGAACTGATGCCATGCCGTAGGCCTCTCTGCTCTTACAATTGAGAAAATAAATGTCACAGACTGAAAACACAGGGGTGAAAACCTCTTCTACAGGCAGGCAATGGCTGGCAGAGTGCCAAGAGGGACAAAAACTATCCGCTCTGAACTTGAAGTGAACCACTGAGGCCTTGTGTTTAATGTTTATGAGCGATTTCGACAGCTTCAGGAACAAACCTAATACTCCCATTGACACGGGTCTGAGGTGCAGGCGAAAATCCCTTTAGTGTAGCAATATCCTGAGACTTAAACTTGTTTTGAGTACATTAGATCCTCCAGGTCTTTCAGTTTTGACAGATGTATGTGTTTACCAAAGAGCACCGGAAATAAATGATGATGTTCATCCACAAAAGGCTCAAGGCAGCATGGAGACTTTGAGTGAAACATTTGGCTGTCTGACCAGACCACCTCTGCCTGAAGCTTTACATAAGATGAAATCAATACGCATGACACATCCAGATTTCTGTAAAGCTGCTTTGTGTGAATGTATATACAAATAGAATTGAATTAATACAGGCACAGTAATACTCTTTTCTACAAGTTATTAAATTCATGCACATAATTTTAGATATCGAATTATATAAATACATTTTAAAAAATAACGGCACGTATATATATTAATGTACGTATATAAAAACTATACATAAGTTAATCAATGTAAAAACACAGAAGGATTTCTCTGTATTTTTGTAAATGCATCTCGCTTGCTGTCTCTAAACATAGCACTTACGGAGTTCTTTGGGTGGAATTAAGGCCGCAGGGGCTCCACGGTCTCCACTGCCAGGTGATGGTTGTTGGAGGAGGATAACCAGTGGCTGTACAAGTGAGGGTCTGTCGACTTCCCCTCCTGTAGGGGTTAGAAGGTGCCGCTGCCTCCTTCTCATGGATCTGAGGTGGCACTTCACAAAGAAATTGAGAAACATCAAGAAAATAAGAGTTCCAAAGGATAAAGATAAATTACAGTTTAATAATTCAGTGATAGTTGGCTGTAAAGGGTGACTACATACAATTTACATGGTGGAGGGAGGGAGAGAGAGAGAGAGAGAGAGAGAGAGAGAGAGAGAGAGAGAGAGAAGCATTACCATTGACTATCAGAATAAAGTGGAGTTTTTTCTCTATGTCTGCAGCACTGTTCTTCAGAACCAGGGTGTAGTCTCCTGCATCCTCTCTGCGCACGTCCCTGATCTCCAGGTTATGACTGTGGATCTTAAACCGGCTGAACTCTGGCCGCCTTGTTATCACTGTCACATTTTTATACCTGTACATGCACAACGACAATAGATGTCAATAGATGACAATAGACAATAGACACAAGATGTGTCACAGAACTTGCCTGCATTCATTTGACCAAAATAATTTTTTTTCATCACACAAATGTAGATTTAGCAAAATAAATAAATAAATAAATAAGAATCTGTTAATCTTTATTTTTATCAAAACATATCTAGAATCGATGAGAACCCTAAAAGTCCTTATAGGACACAATGAAAATTTGTGGAGTGTCAATATCAATATTGCAAAGACCAATACTGAAATAGCAATTAATAAACACCCTAGAGGGTTTTATGTACATGTAATTCAATTATACAATACAAAATACAATTGAATTCCTGAGCATACCAGTGGGTGACTGGCATGGGATATGCAGACACTTTCACTAACAGCTTGACAGACTTTTGTCCAGCTGTAGCTTCGACCACAGAGCCGTTCCTGTAGTCCAAACTAATGAATGGCTTCTCTGAAATAAGAAGAATAATAGGAGTTAAGGATAGCACCCAGTGTCATTGAAACATTAGATTCTCTAGATCAGTGATGAACATAATTGTACTCCCTTCATTCCTTAAACCTTACCATGCACTATGACCAATGTGGACTGTTCCAGACTCCTCTCCACACCATTGGCTGAGCAGGTGTAGTAACCAGAGTCATTGATGTTGACATTGTGGATAGTGAGAACGCTGGTGGCCTTTGTGGCTTGTGTTATGCTGTTGCGAATGGACTGAAAGTTCACCACCCTGTTCTCCTGTGAGCACAATGACATACTTCACATCAGTCTGGCCTCATTTTGAGCATTGCCATTTTTCATTTTCCATTAACATTAATTTCAAATGCTATTTTTTTAGGAAGGGAGTAATAAAACAATGCAATTCATCATTTTAATGCTTTCGTATATACAACTACCATAGGCCTAAGTGCTTCGCTGGTTGAATGTAGGAAGAAGTCTAAATTACATACAGGTAATGCAACAACAGCTTATTAGCTCATTCTATTTTTGCAGAGGAGTAGAGGCAAAGAAGGGACTCAATGACTATGTTGTTTCAATTCAATTTCTAATAACTAGCCCTTATAGAATCATTCTACCCCCTTCACATTTAACGTGAAGCAGGAAAGCTGATATTAATACTATATAGCTACCTTAGGTTCCATTTAGCCCCTGATTAGCTTTTGTCAGTGTCCTGTTCAAGTCACTTGCTACCAAGTTCAAGTAAAGGCTCATGTCAGCAGTTCTTTGCTTAGTCCGTGATTTAAGATAGGTCTACTTCATAGCCTTAATCCACTCATAAATTTCAAGTCAAGTCTCCAGTTGGGTCTTAAGGTTGGGGATGGGGTGGGTCCTTTTCTCACCTCAGGTAGAGTGGTTGATCTAACCACCTTTATGAATTCGTAATCTCAAAAATACACAAAATTCTACAAATATTTTCACTTCCAAATCTGACTTTCATAAAGCCAAGTCCATGTTTCAAGTCTAGTTACAAGTCCAGGACTACATCATTGGCTTCTGTTTAGATTTCAGTTCAGATTTTCTATGCCTATCTGTGAAATAAAAAGATTTTGTGAGGAAATTGAGGCTGAAATGAATAAAACAGCTGAGTGCAAATAATTCATACAATTTAAAAGGATAAGACAACCTTATATGTCGTATAGTAGTTACAATATATGTATTGTATAGTAGTAATACAATAATAGTTCAAATACATTTATAGTCCAAATTGCTGTTTGTTTGCTTACTGTCTAGCAAACAAACTACAATCTACAGGACTGTTTATTTCTTATAGCACTGTAAATTCATTATTTTAGATTTTCTTTAAAGTAAAGAAATCTTTAGTTTTCTTTAAGGTAACAAGAAGTAGAATGTGTCTATCAAGTGAATGAAAATTGATTTAGAGATATCCACTCCTGTCTCCACCTTTCATGAATGTAATTCTTTGTGCTTTAGTCAACAGGACTCCATCTCTTGCAAAACATTTTTACCTTTTGCCCTGGGTAGGCCCAATTGAATTCCACGCCTGTGTTGTGCTCTACCAGTGCTGTGCAGTTGAGGATGAGGACATCGCCTCGCATTAGCTCGATGGGTGAGTCTTCAGGAAACAGCTTGAGGTCATAAAACTTTCTTCCTGCAGGGTGTCACAACCATCAGTTGGACAGTCAGCACTTTTACCATTTTAGGTTCAGTATAGAGTTAGAGTCCAAACAGATCTAAAAACAACACTTGCCGGATTATGATTAATTTTGGAGATCTGACAATGACTGATGAGCTTAATCTCATCTCAAATTGGTGATCACAATAACCTGAACAAAACCCTGTTAAGATAATATTTTGATGAATGCTAACTTGCTTTTTTGAGTCCAAGCCATACTGCATAACTTCATGTCATTATCTCATGTTTAATTCAATATTTGTACTTAGAGTGGGCCAGTATTTAGTCTTATGCTCCAATAACTTTCCAAAATCATGTAAGATGAGGGTTATGCTAATGTTCTTCCACTCCAACTGAAAAGGCAATAATAAGCTAATCCTCTGCCAATTCCCAAACTTGACCAAAACAGTTCACAGTCTAATACATGTACTTTAAAATGGAGAGCTGTCTGAAATATACCATGTTTTGTAAATGATTACTTTTACTTCACTGGATCAACATGGAGAGATATTTGTATCTTTCTAAATATATATACGAATAGAGTTTTACCTGTTTCCATCACAAAGTAGACCCTGGAACGGTACTCTCTGTCATGTAACTTCAGGGAACAGAAGAAGCCAAAAAACATGGCCATGCGGTAGATGACATGCCTGGGAACAGTCCAACCTCTCTTGCTGTTCCATGTGATCTCTTTACTTTCAAAAGGCACAGTGGGTTGCTCTAACTACAAAACAAAGGCAAGGGGGGTGATGTCAAAAAGTTAAAACAAATACTGTTTGAATGGTAACACTTCATAGTTCACAAGGCTACATAGCATCAGCATAAGCCCATCATAACAACCCATATAAATATTTTTGTTTGTATGATGGAGTAGCCATGGTTTATCATAAATACTGCTTTAATTAATTTTGATGTCAGGCTGACATAACACCTGAGTCAAGTGATATAGATGTGTGTTGACATAAGTTTGTGTTAAGACACTTTTAAGCTGACCTACATTAGACAGCCATGAAAACTGACTTTGTATCTCAGCATACTTCTGGCATGTACATATATACTGTATTTCCACTTATAGGATTTTTATGAACACTTAGAGAAATGCCATGACACTATAGGGCTTTTCACACTGTGCTTAACCCTGGGTTATCATCGTTCTAAACGCTGCTTTTAACCCTGCTTTTGCAGTGTTAACCCTGCATTGCGGTGCCAAACATGTACAGTGCGAAACGATGCAGTGTTAGAATGTTACGTCTAGATGCTTAGCAAGAGACACTCAATCAGATCACATGCTTTGTACAGTCACAGAAACCCTGTGTGTTGTGTAAAAAGTTGTTTCAGCATTTGAGGGAAAAATAAAAAATTATGCTACTAAGTACTACTACTAAGTAAACACAAGTCTCTCCAAAAGAAATTTTAAAAATATTCATCTAAATTGCTCGTCTGTGCTTTCTTTCTTTTATATTTTTGTCTTTGTTTTCTTGCCATTGTGCATCTCAAGAGGCTTAAAACAGCCCAGGAGGTATTAATCCAATCATGGTTATTGGCACTACAAATATGCAAATAAGAATGTTAATCCGGGGTTTAGGAATGTACAGTAATTAATAAATAACAAGTAAGTGATTAATAAATAACAATCATCAAGTTTGTGAGTGGTGCAGTGGCTTCCTTACATGTACCTTTCTATTTGATGCACAATATCCAATATGTGCAATATTTTCATTGCAATTATTATTACCACTTCGCCCTTCACATGTGTATGAACCACACTTGTGTGTGCAACTTACAGAGTATTGTTTGTAATGTGCCTTTTTTTACCATCTACACTCACTGGCTTGACTGACAACCATGTCAGTAGTCCAATGCACACGTGGTAATTATGGCACTAAAAGAATCACACTAATAATCTGTGCAGCATGGTGGCATACCTACCGAGAAGAGTGTGACATTTAGTTCAGGATCTGAGACCAGACATGGTACTTCGATGTGTGTGTCAGATGCTGTTATAAAGATGGTTTCCATGTTGTCATTTCTCTTGATAAATGGATTATCTGGGTCTATAGGGGGGAAAAAAAAAATCTTGAAAAAAATGTCAGCCAGTGTGTGATCTGGTAGAAATCCAAAAAGAATGAAAGAACATATGAGCATAACCTGTGCTTTATAAAATATAACTTTCACCTCAAATGGCCTATAGTCTTCTGTACTCCCATGTAAAGCCCATATAAAATTCACGTCAGGCTATCCTTCAATAAATCAAGACCAAAACCATGGCATTAAGATTCATAACCATGCCATCCTCCTCAGATTTCTCTACAAAGTAATGTGGCTCATATTGTCATTAAATATCAAAGAAAAGGGCTTATAGTAACCTTCTCCAAATTTTATATGGCCATTTGCAAAGCCGCTTATCCAGTGATCTTCTATTAGTCAGGGGCCATATGAGGGTGCAGAAACTGCCCCAAGCTTTGTTTTCCACTGCGGGTGCTATCTGAATATCATACAGTGCTATATGATTCTCTGAAAGGCTCCATTAGTTCTAAGCCCACCATTTTTTTTGTTCAAAGTAAAACCACTCCAGTCTTTCAGAGTGCAAACAAAAGCTTCTATCTGGAGGCTTATGTGTCTGTCTGTTGGTGGTCCACATACACAGGCATAACAGGAAAAATACACAAGTCCCTTGAGTAATGGTACTTAACAATAAATTAGTGCAAGGAGGAGAAGTGCCTTTTTGAGGGCTCTTCTGGTGGAGTACAGGCAGTGATCATGAACGATGGAGGCAGCGTGTACAAGGCACGGAATGAGTATGCAGAATGGGGTAGGCACCTAACTAAATCCACATGTGGCCCGATCCGACCTACTTCATGCTCCTGCCTAATTTATAGCTGTGATTTCAGCTGCTTCTAATTAGACCCCTGGTAAGATCTATGGAAACTGTTTCGGCACCTTGTCAGGAGAAATAACCGGGCATTTCACAAAAGCAGACAAACTAGTGGGGCACCTGTATATGAATCTCTGACTCTGATGCTTTTTTCTTTCCAGCTCTAAAGAGTGCAGCACCACACAGGCCTCTGACACTGTCACCTGAGCTCAAAGCAACACCCAGACCAACTGCACACAAACCAACTGCTTATAAACATTATCCCAACTACTGCCAAGAATGAAATTAGTAGCCCTACTAACATATGCACTGTGCTCTTCTCGGTGCTTTTAAATATGTTCAATTTGTAAAAAAAAAAAAAAAAAAAAAAAAAAAAAAAAAAAAAAAAAAAAAAAAAAAAAAAAAAAAGAAAGAAAGAAAGAAAGAAAAACATGATTATTTATAATCTCTCCAAAATGTCCTAATGGCATTGTTGTAACTGTCTCCAAAACAAAGAACATTAAGAATCATTAAGACATTATCACACACAACACTAGGGCTTGTACTCAGTAATTTCGTGTGTCTTTTCCCAGCAAAATGTATTTCTCTGTGACTTATTGTATGCTGGAGAGATTCTGTTGAGAAAGTCGATTTTAATTTAGTCCGGAAATATGCTGAAACTAGAACTCTTTAAAAATAAACAGTGAATCCCATGTAAGTATGATTGAATCCTAAACAACACTTAGTCCCAAGTACTTGTCAATTGAAACTTTGTTTTGCTTCATTTATGAAGCAAAACCTTCGCCAAAATAATTTTCATTTTGAAATCAAGGAAAATGTGTTCATTTCACAAGTATGCAACAAGGGAGAATTTAGATTTAAAGAAAAATAGGACTTCATTCTTCCCACAAAAACACAAAAGCTAAAATGCAAAGCCAGAAACATAGAAGACAAATACTTGTGTAGTTGTCTTTTCAGCCGATTAAGCCACATCTTTGCTTTTCTTACTTTTAGTCCTCAAGAAATGCAAACATATTAAAGCTATAATACTATTTGTCATTCTTTAAATGTTTGAATAAGGGCAACCATTCAGAATGTCCTTGTCTATCTCTCAAAGAAAAGAGAAACTATATAATGAGATGTGCTTGCCAAGCACAGAAAATAATTTACAGAATAGGCATTCAGTTGCATCTGTAATGATGTCAGTGACTTAATCTGGGGAAACTAATTTCAATTGGAAATGACATGTCAACTGTCCTCTAAACCATTAAATATGACAAAACATCTGTGGTGATTGCCTAAGGCCATTCAACTGACATAAACAAGTTCAAAATTCATTGAGAATGCACCATTGTTGAAAAAGAATTATGTTACCCACAGTCATTACAAGATTTTCAAACAAATGCTGTCTCTAGTTACCTCGAACAAAGACATATAAACTGGCAGCTGTGGTTCCATCAATAACAGCTTTAATGTCCTGGTAGAAGCAACGGTAGTAGCCTGTGTCATTGCTCTGGCTTTTGGTCAGCACCAGGGTCTTGCAGTAGGGTTTCCCAGGCTCCCCGGGGCACTCCTGCACCCACAACGCTCTCTGATCCTGGGTGGGCGACTGCGGCTGATGTCGTTCACTAAGCACCTCTTTGCTGATAGACTGCTCTGGCCAGGTCCAGTCCAGAATGTGCTGTCCCCTGGGACAAGGTATCAAAAAGGTCACTAGCACCTTGAAAGCTTATGAGATCAATTCAGATTTCAGCGTGAGTGTAATGACCAATGATATTCTGCGCAATGTTCAACGTCACACTTATTCCATAATTTTATAATACACTGGGTTTTATGGCAGTCTCTTGAGTACTATTCTTGTTTTCCAAAAAAAAAAAAAAAAATGCATATTAATGCTCAGTAAATATTAGCACGCAGAATTAGAATTCCCAAATGACTCCAGATTAATGGTCTGTATGGCTTTATGCCCCTATCTTAAACTTTCTTGGCACAGACCAATTGTTATATTGCATATTTCAAAAGAAAACAAGATAACTTTTGATTTCCTCCCTAAAAAGATCATGCAATACACTAATATTTTGAACTTGAGCCACAGCCATATAAAATACATAATGCCTCTCATGCTGGTTCATGGCCAAAATACATATTTTCTCTTCCCAAGCAGCATGTATGCTACTGCTGAAAAACAATTTATTTAGTAGATTCCTGGCTATGGCAGCTGTAGAAGAACCAGAGATTAATGAAGCTGCACAGCCCCCCGGAATATGTTCAAAGATACATTGCCGCTGGCGTTATCTGAAAATGGATTTAATCTTTCCCCTGCATTCCCATCCAAATGTAACATTCCCTGTATGTGTAAAGAACCTCCAGGCTATATGGTCCAATTCATCATGATTTCTTAATGTTTACTTTAAAAAAAACAGGTCCCGTATATCCTGGATACTTATCATACATACAGAGCACAAAGTTGCTTCAAGTCATTCTCAGAAATTACCTGCATGTAATAGTCAGTGTGTCACTGGCATCAATCACAAGCTGGTCTTTGGTGCTGCTGAGAGTAGGTGGGGTCATAGAAAACCCAGCTACCAGACCTGGGAGAAAAAACGAGAATGGATTTAAGTCTTAAGAGATGCTTTGAACAGCAAGTCAAAATGTCTGTACATAATTAGCTATGATAGATATTTGAATTTCATTTCTTGATGGTTTTTCATTGCTAAATATACTAAACGTATGTTTCCTTTTTTTTCCAGCCCATTTTTGTTATTTTGCCAATTCCTACCCACTATCTAGCACCCATGTATCAGGCAAAAGCTACCAACTGGGTAAAGGCTAGCATGTGCTTCATTTCAAATTGCTGCTCATGCTACGTCACAGGGCAGCTGAACACTCTCAGAGGAAATGCTAACTCTCCCCCTGTCACTGATGCTCATGCTGGCTAGTACATGACTAAATGTCTCTCTAATTGATAGGGAAGTGGGTAATGCCATCCTTCCCACTCAGACAGCATGGCCAATTATTCTCTCTTGGACGCTCAGCCATGAATGGCTTTGGCATCGTTTTGTGAATTTGTTAGGCTGAACACTTTTCTGTTGTGCTACTTAGATAACATCTTAAACTATTTTTTTTAACACTTAGTCTATTTAGAAAAAGTTCAGGCAGCCATATGACATATTTATCACAGTCTTGGAGAGACTGAGGTAGAGTGATCCCAAATATAAGTGCTAAGACATTAAATGAGGAACAATGTCAGCTTATGGACAGCTAAGAGCCCATTGAGGTTGTAGGGAAGAAGAGGTACTAAAGCTTAAGCACAAGTATTAGCTTAGATATTAGATATGGAGTATTAGATACGGGCTGACAGTGGGCAGCGTAACTTATAACAAACCAGAGTGATGTGGACTGATAGCACTTTTTTAATTAATTAAATATGTCATAAACAACTGGGTAGAATACTGGGTAGAATACTTTAAAGGCATGGATATTTTCTACATTATTTTTTATATTCAGAAAATGTCAAAGTCCTAATGAGGCTCAAGGGTAGCAATGGGTCAATGGTTATACCAAGGTACAGTTCATCAGTGTTAATCTAGGATTTAGAAATTAAGATTTTAGTCCAATAAGTATCAGTTTGTCAGAGTTCATCCATAGTTTAATGTCATGAATATGTGATATACTATAAGTAAACACTAGTAAGGATGTGGTAGATTCCGAGCATAAATCTGGCTATTGATATTTTTCAGGAAAACAGAGTTAAATTTAACCAGGTTGCATTAGAGTGGGAGTATCAGCTGTTTTAAGAGCTGGAAAGAAATGATGTTATTAAGAAGACATAGAGTTGGGACAGAACCAAATATGCAGAAAGATATATTAGATTTAGGGATTAGTGAAGATATACTTTGAATCTGACAGGTAATCCACACTAATCCATGGAATTACCAATAATATTCCTTTTTTAAGTGGTTGATCTTTGAAAAACCTATTAAGACTTTCTCTGCTGGTGAGAGTCAGATGTGAAAAAGACATAAGGCTAAAGGTCACAGCACACATGTCAAACGATCTGTGACCATTACTAGCGCGCTCTCAGATGAACTCTAAGGGAGCATGGCTGATGAACATGTCACAGGACACATCGGGCACATCTGGAGATAATTACAGATGAAAGCAGTTCACGAAACGCGTAGACACATTACACTACATACGAAGACCTTGAGCTCCCATTTAACATGACATGTTTAGAAAAGTAAGTAATAGTAAATAAAGACATTAAAATGAATTTTATACAGAAATAGCATCTTCTCATACATTCATGGAATAACCGAATTTGGAATCCAAAAAGGACAAAATACGATACATGTAATAGCTAGAATCAGAACCAGAATCTGAATTGTTTAATCGTCATTACATTTTGATACATAGAAATATTGTCTTTGGTAACTGGTATATAAAACCACACCACTTGTCATACCTATGGCAAACAGTACACTGATTCATGAATCTATATTTTTGGATTTTGGCCTGATGTCAGTATCTAAAAGTCTGAGTAAAAAGGAAAAGTAAATGTACAAAATACTCTAAAGGTGAAGAACCATTTCATCCACAGCATACAGCATAAGATCCTTTCACTCCTTAAACTCCCAGGACCCATCTGTAAGAACAGGCCTATATTGTTCACTCTTGTAATTAGCCGCACCAAGCACTTTATTAGGAACACCTGCATACCTACACATTCATGCAATTATCTAATCAGCCAATCATGTGGCAGCAGTGCAAAGCATAAAGTCATGAAGATATGGGCCAGCAGCTTCAGGTAATGTTCACATCAACCATCAGAATGGGGAAAAAAGTTGATCTTGGTGACCGGGGCATGATTGTTGGTGCCAGAAGGGCTGGTTTGAATATTTCTATAACTGCTGATCTCCTGGGATTTTCACACACAACAGTCCCTAGAGTTTACTCAGAATGGTGCAATAAGGAAAAAACATCCAGTAAGCGACAGTTCTCCGGACAGAATACCTTGTTGATGAGAGAGGTCAGTGGAGAATGGCCAGACTGATGAGCAGAAAAGCCTCTCGGAATGCACAACGCGTCAAACCTTGAGGCAGGTAGGCAACAACAGCAGAAGACCACATGGGGTTCCACTTCTGTCAGAGAAAGAACAGAAGACTGAGGCTGCAGTGGGCACAGGCTCACCAAAACTTGACAGCTGAAGATTGGAAAAATGTAGCTTGGTCTGATGAATCTCTGTTTCTGCTGAGGCACACAGATGGTAGGTTCAGAATGAGCAGAAAAGCCTCTCGGAATGCACAACACGACAAACCTTGAGGCAGGTAGGCAACAACAGCAGAAGACCACATGGGGTTCCACTTCTGTCATAAAAAGAACAGAAGACTGAGGCTGCAGTGGGCACAGGCTCACCAAAACTTGACAGCTGAAGACTGGAAAAATGTAGCCTGGTCTGATGAATCTCAATTTCTGCTGAGGCACACAGATGGTAGGGTCAGAATTTGGCACCAACAGCATGAATCCATGGACCCAACCTGCCTTGGAGGTGGTGTGATGGTGTGGGGAATGTTTTCTTGGCACACTTTGGGCCTGTTAATACCAATCAATCATCACTTGAATCCCACAGCTTATTTTAGTAGTTGCTGACCATGTGCATCCCTTCATGATCACAATTTACCCATCTTCTAATGGCTACTTCCAGTGTGTTAATGCACCATGTCACAAAGCAAAAGTCATCTCAAACTGGTTTCATGAACATGACAATGGGTTCAATGTTCTTCAGTGGCCCTCCAGTCCCCGGATCTAAATCCAACAGAACACCTTTGGAATGTGAGATTCACAGCATGAAAGTGCACCTGAAAAATCTGAAGGAATTGCGTGATGAAATCATGTCAACATGGACCAGAATCTCAAAGGAATGGTTCCTACATCTTGTGGAATCCATGCCAAGAGGCAGTCACACAAGGTACTAAGGGACTATAGGACAACTGATGTTAATGTTCATTGCATGCCAATCAGAAGTAACATTTCTGCACCACTGCATTTACTGTAAATGATCTAAGCCCTTCAGATGCATCCTGCCCCTGGATCCCACAATAGACTTTGTAAATATTTGAATGTGAGTCTATGAACTGTTTATAGTGCTTTGCTGAGCCTCTTGGCAGCAGCTGGCAGCTTTTCTCAAGCTCTGAAGATTTATTCTTGAACATCAACTGGGTAAAAACAATACCAACCAAAATGCTATGCAACAGGAAGAGGCATTTACAGGGGATTTTTTTTATCTGTGTGGTTTTTAGCAGCCACTGCACAAACACTTTTTCTAGAAATAAAGGCATGCAGTAAATAACAAATATTCTCATTGGGGTCTTGGCAGTTCCTTGTACCATTCATGGATGAATGCAACTGGCCTTAGTCTCACTAGCAGGAAATGACAGAAGGGCATTATTTTATTGTCAGTACCACCCAAAATAATGACAGGCAATCTGTCATTTAAATTTGTTCATCTCAAGAGTGCTATGGTTCCAGAAGATAAAGAAATATATAGTGGTATGCTGCATAAGCATGTTGGTATGTACAGACTATTTAAATATTAGCTATAATTACATTACTGTAGAAGTGGAAAGATCATTTTAGTAGATGTTTAAATATTCTATTTCAAAGACTGTTCCTAAAATGCATTTAAAGAAAGAAAAACACTGTTTTCCTTTGCAACTGAGAAGTCTCCGACATGTGAGGTCAGGCAACTGAAAACATATCATCCCCTCTGCACGACAAAAAGCAATCTTTTTCAAAAGCATGCAAACTGCGCTGAAACCTGCTGAGTCCCAGCCTGCTGTCTGGCCTTTTCAAAGACATAATGACTTGCCTCACCATAGAGGGTCCGAGCTGTCCAATTCCTGGGGCTAAAGTATAGGACCCAAGGGTCTCCTTCTGTCTCAGGGGCCTTTGGACTTGTTTGTGATTATTTAAATAAACAGCAGCATGCTGTGGGTGACACGTCAGAGGAAACCCACTCCTTGCCTCCAGTATGTTTGAGAACAATTTGCAAAATCCTGACAAAGGTTATAAACAACATTCTTGTGTAGAAAGAAAGACAAATCTACAGACTAAAGTCACCACCTTGACCCCGAATGCTTCACATCTTCCGTTCAATTGTCCATAGACCAAAGAACTCACAGTCAAGGCCATGGCCTTTCAGCTGAGAGCTTTCTAATTGATTTTTATGAAGCATAGACAGGAAGCTGTTCTCTAGGGGTGCACATTTATTGGAGGAGTGCCAGGTTTGGAGGCATGTTTGCCTTCACAGTAAGGACTTTTTTTTCTCCCCCCTCAAAAAAAAAAAAGAATTATGAAATTATTCAGACCTGCTGCTTTCTATACAATGTCCAGGCACCATGTCTGAACACTCTCTGCTACACAATGTGATATAACTGCAATAAGTTACTTACAAATAAATTTACACAGTTCGTTTACAACTATAACATTCCTCATGAAGTTCAGGAGCCAGAGACTCAAGAGTTCTCTTTAGCATTCTGCGAAACACTAATGATGGTTATAAAAATGCATCAGGTCCATCTGCGTTCACTCCAGGAAAATCATTACATTCAGCAGTGTTAATGTCGCAAAATTTTTTTTTTTTACATTTATTTTACAATTGATCTAAAAAAGAGGAATTTAAAGAAGTAAAAAAAAAATGAAATATGGGTGCTTATAAGGCAAACCCAACAGAAAAATACTTCAAAAAGTCAAAGTTTTCTCATGACAATGTTGGTCTCCAGACCTGATATAAGGAAGAATGAGAAGCAAATTACTTGCCTGAAGACAGTTTAAGATTACTGTGGGTTTCAGATTACAATTCTGTCTCCTTTTAATTTTTCTTGCTTATGAAAGTCACATTATTTTCACCATTCAAACACTCGGTGTAGTGATATAAAATAATAGAATAGAAATTAATAGAATTTGATAGAAATTGATTAATTATTTAATTAACTAATTAACATTCACAGATGAGAAGTGTAGTGGCAAACGCTCCACACTGTCTAAGGCTAATCATAAATGGATTTAAAATGTGTTGCAATTCAACAAAGAATAATGTATATTCATTGTTATAGTAAAGTTTTCTGTAAGGAGACATTTATTTAACATTTATGGAAGGAGTCTCCAGTATCAGCTTATTGTAACAGTCAGTAAGTTTTCTGCCATGGGAAAGTCTTCAGGACAGATTGCTTTGCACTTTCTTGGTTTCTTAGTAACATCACAAGCACAAACACATTTATTTTTGTTTTATTAACTTCAAGAGAGAGAGCTGCTATAGTGTAGGTACTAACAGTAACTAACTTTTGCTGACATTCTGCAATGTTACACATAACAAGAAACAGTAATAAAGTATGACTTGTCATTCATTAATAAATTTAACATTTTAATACTTGGAACATTGCTGTGTATGAAAGTGGAATAAAAACACTTGCAGTTATAGGAATCAACTTCCCTTTCAGTTGGGCTGCATAACTTGAATTATTATTTTTATAAAAGTACACCCAGCTTTTTCCCCCTTATATATTACATGAACTGAAACCATTAATTGAGTATGCTTCTTGAGTAGCTTTTTCAGTAGATACTCTTACTGAAGTATTTGGATGACTTCTATTGAGTCATTATTTTTATGCACTGCTAATTTCTGAAATTTTTTGAAATGTCACGAAAGGCTATCAACACTTCAGGAACTTCTGACAACAGCCACTGGTACTAATACAGATGGCTCATGAAGCAGGCTTGAAACAGTGATAAAACAAACTGACGATTAAAATGAGAGAGGAAATATAAGAAAAGTCATTTTGCTCTTGCTCTGCAGGATTGGGTGGGGGAGTAGCGGGGGTGTGTTGGATCTGCTATGAGTCAAGTGTTGACTGAATGTTGATACTGTAGCAGGCAACAGCCAAAGAGCGCTGATGGATTTCATAAATATCTCAGCTGCTTTACTACCATACAAACCTTTTTGTCTCCCATAGAATAGCTCAGTGCAGGCTATCTTAGTGCAGGCTATCAAGAAAGCAACATAAGAATATCTTACATCTTTTGCTTCTGGAAGAAATCGTGCATGGTTTTTTTTTCATGCTATTAGAAGTTTTGTTAGCCCATTGGAAATCCTACGTATGCATTTTAAATGAAATGCATGTGTGCATGCCTCACCCTCTACTCTATACGAGCTGCAGGCCATTACATACCTCATGTCTCTATTTGACACATGCAGCCAGGCATGTTAGAGGTAATTTGAACCTATGCTTTCACATAACCATCTGCCTAAAGAGGATATTATTCCCACAGCCCAGAATAACGAAAAGAGCGGGCATATGCATAACTTGTATAGTACTACTACACTTCCATGGGGTTTAGGATGATCTATATTCCCATAGATCCCAGTCTGTGAGAGTAAAGAGCTCTTGCTGGGTCCAGCATGATGGCTGGCCATGATTTATGTAGAATAATATTAAGCACACAGTGTGAACTGCCACATCGCATACATAACAGATCTATAATATTCCTCCGTTCTCAAAAAACATGCACAACATCCCATCGTGGGTTGATCTCCTCCAGAAATACATGAATCAGATGAATGTTCTATTGCTGACTGGAAAAGATTGGCAAGAGTGCCTGACTTAGGGAAATTTCCAAATTAGTGTCCATCACTTGAAAAAGCAACTCAAAAATCTGCAACTATACTGTCTATAACTATAGTGATCCTGAACGGATGATCATTTCTGTTTTCAGATATATATTGCAAAGATTGATTCAATGCACTTATGTAGAACTGTGATGTCATCCGTACATCAGTACCAGTAAATCCTGAAATTAGTCTCCGCTATGAAATTACACTGGAAACAAAAGTTCATTGAATTTACTTGATTCTACATGTGATTCCACATGAATGAATTGAGTTGCATTTACACAGTTTGTTTTCATATAGGCAACATGATTTGATTGAGTCCTGGAATAAAAGCAAACTCCACACATTCACCCAAGCTGAAAATCAAACCAAGAACCCTGGAGCTATGAGGTAGTGCCACTACACTACACTACACTACCAGAATACATATAATTTTCTCTTATATCTGACCGACCACATATTCCCTTTTTTCAGTGCACAGGCATACAAAAAATACAGAGAAGGTAAATGTAAAAGTAGGTAGCACCTGTAGCACTAGCTAGTCAGGTAGCCAGCTTAGCTACTGCTAATGCGCTATGTACCTACATACTTCTCTACTTCTGTAGGTCTGTAATTTCATAGCAGAGACTATTTTAAGAAATTATTGGTTGTACTGATGACGTCACAATTCCAAATGTGCATCCTGAACCCAAACCAATAACAACACCACATGTGGACTTGCTCTTTACACCAGCTGCATTGTTCCTAATGTAACACAGTATTTTGTGCACCTGGCAACCCTAACACCACCATGTTTTCTCAGTGAAGCAACATTTAAGTTCTATAGTTATATTTGCATCTAAGGTTTATATTTGAGAATTATATTTAAGATTTGTATTTTATGTAAGATTTATTTAGTACTACCATCCCTTTAAGAGTAATAATTCAGGTCATGAGGCTTATAGGCACAGGTGTGCAGATTACCTGCATGCTCTTTGGCGGTGACATGCAATGTGGTATGCAGCGTCCTTCCTATTTGCTAGGAGAAACTTGGCTCTATTTTGAGGTTCCAGTACAGGTTTTCAGGAAGGTTGGGGTACTGCTGGAAACTACCTGAGTAGCTGATACAGTCATGGAAAAAGAAAGTACACCCTCCTTCAATTCTATGTTTTTATTTCTCAGGACCTAAATAACAATTGTGTGGTCCTCACAAACTTCTATAAACTAGCAGATAACCTCAGGTGACAACCAAAAAACTCAACAGATTTCAATATGTAGTCATTTTTTCCCAAAAAGTAAACCAACATTTAAAAAAAATAAGCACATCCTATAATTCAGTAACATGCAGAACCACCATTAGCAACAATAATGTGAAGTAAACATTTTCTGTAGGGGTGTATCAGTTTCCTCACATCATTATGGAGAAATTCTAGCCCACTCTTCTTTACAACATTGCTTCAGTTCATTAATGTTTGAGGGCATTCATGTATGCACAGCTCTCTTACGATCCTGCCACAGTATCTGTCAGGACTTTGACTTGGCCATTCCAACACCTTGATTTTTTACTTCTTTAGCCATTCAGATGTTGATTTGCTGGTGTGCTTTGGATCACTGTCCTGTTGCATGACCCAATTTCAGTCTAGCATAAGCTGCTGGACGGATGGCCTCATATTTGTCTCAAGAATATTCTGGTATAAAGTGGAGTTTATCGTTGTCTCAATGACTGCAAGTTTCCCATGTCCGGTGACTGCACAACAACCAGTCCAAAGGATATTGTTCCAGAACTTTTGTGGTTTGTTCAGATGTGATTTTGCAAACCTAAGTTGTGCTCATATTCTTTTTGGAGAGAAGGGGCTTTTTTCTAGCCACTCTTCCACGAAACCATACTTGTTCTGTCTTTTTCTGATTGTGCTGTCATGAACAAAAACATTGACTGTACATACAGAGGCCTGTAGGCCACATGATGCAGCTCTTTTTGTTTTCTTTATATCTCCGAGCATTAAGCAATCTGACATTTTACTGAATTTGCTCAGACACACACTCCTGGGAAGACTGGAAACTGTCTTGAAGGCTCTCCATTTGCAAACAATCTTTCTCACTGTAGATTGGTGAATTTCAAATTGTTTGGAGATGACTTTATAATCCTTCCCAGACTGATGAGCAACAACAATTGCTCCTCTGAGGTCCTTTCATCTTGGCATGATGTAGACACACAACTGAGTGCTCCAGAACATCAAAGTGCCAAAAGTTCTGCTTTTATAGAGGTAGTCACACTTCTTGATAGTTAACTAATCTTGTGCATTTCATTAGTAACACCTGGCTGTGAATTACTCTCTTAATGGTTGTGGAAGTAGGAAGGGTGTACTTATTTTTTCCCAACTGGTTTCTGAAGGTTGGTTTACTTTTTAGGAAGAATTGACTACACATTGAAATCTGTTGTGTGTTTTTTTTTTGTTGTCACCTGAGATTATTTGTTAGTTTATAGAAGTTAGTGAGGACCACACAATTGTTATTTAGGCCCTGATAAATAAAAACACAGAATTGAAGGAGGGTGTACTTTCTTTTTCCCATGACTGTAATATTGTTATAGACCATAGTAAGGTGATAGTGAGTTTTTAATGACTGTTAATGTTATTTTTTGTGGTCTTGGATTTTAGTTGTTTCTTCGCCTTTCCCTGCAATAAATATGAACATATTTAGAAATTCACATCTCTGCTTGTCTTGCTATCATGGGCACAGGCTCATTGAAACTGGACAGTTCAAGATTAGGAAAAAAAATCACCTGGCCTTTTTTACAGTCTGTGTAAATTCTAGAGACTGTTGTGTGTGTGAAAGTTCCAGATCAGCAGTTTCTTAAATACTCAAACCAGCCCATCTGGTACCAACATCCATGCTACGATCAAAGTCACAGAGATCACACTTTTTCTTCATTCTGATGTTTAATGTGAACATTAATTGAAGCTCTTGGCCTGTAGCTGCCTGATTTTATGAATTGTGCTGCTGCCACATGATTGGCTGATTGGATAACTGCATCAATGGGCAGGTGTACAGGTGTTCTTATTAAAGTGGACAGTGAGTGTATATCTGAAAACAGAAATGATCATCTGTTCAGGATCACTAAAGTATCCACGACAGTATAGTTGCAGATTTCTGATTCTAGATAGATAGATAGCTATACAGCTAGATAGATAGATAGATAGATAGATAGATAGATAGATAGATGGATGGATGGATGGACTTTATTGCGGTTTGGGAAAAATACAAGGAACCTCCATTCAGCCACAGAACTGAACCCATGATTTTGGCATTGAAGGGTGAAAGCAGGAGCTCCACCACTGCACCAGCTATTGCAATAGCTGATTATAATAAAAACAGATACAGTCATACATACTCTACAGCATACATGCTTTATCTGCATTTCACCATAATGAAAACTCTTGAGAAAACAACTTTTGTTGTCTTAAGGTCACAAGAAGGAAAATAACTCATGGCCTTTCTAGAAAACAGAAAAGGTACATTCTGTACATTGTAGATAGGTCTACACTGTCTGGATTTAATTTTCCCTTTACCATAGCATATGTTTGTAGTAATTGGTTTGATTTAATTCAGATTATTTGCTTTAAAACGAGATCTTGGCTGCTGTGGACTGTTTTTAAATCAGCCCAAAAATGCCACCAGCTTTTTTTTACAGCCTCAGCCTTGTTCCAAAACTAGCACAGTATGGTGTAAACCTGGCAACCCTACTGGCACAGTGTTTTCTCATGACACACACTCCGAGAGGGTGGGGTCAACTGGCATATGAGCAAAAGTTCTACATTTACATTTAAGATTTATATTTATATTTAATATTTACATTTCTATTTAACATTTCTATTTAACATTTACACTGAAACTTAAAACTATTATTTGACATGAGTCACTTTCTAAATGTATCAGAATGGCCTCAAATGTTCAAAAGAAGTCAGAGAGAAAAGAGTATTCAACTTTTTACATTTGGTGCCCCATATTAGATAACCTTTTTCATTTCAGTAGATAGATAGATTCAGTCTCAATTTAAATGTAATTGAATTTCAATTTCAAATCTACTGTATCTATCTATAATACAAAATAAACAGTGTTCTCACACAGAAATAAATCAGTTTCTGTGGCTGATTAGTTACCAATATTGCCCTCAGTATGTTTGGTACTTGTGCAAAATAGCATCCCATTGATGGATGTAATTTTCCATTAGAACATTCAAAAACACTACGAGTGCTTTATCAGTGCGAGTTCCATCAATGACGGTAAGTCAACGGAACCGTAATTTTAGGAGATTTTATCAGCTAGTCGACGTCAGTCCGGAGATTAGTTTGGCCCTAGTGAATAAAGAGATCTCTAAAACTTCAGAAAATGCAGTGTGCATATGAAAGCTCTTTTTTGAGCAAGATGTTATGTGCTTCAAGTACACACTGAATACAACAGTCCTCTCAGCAGCAAGGCCCAAATTTTGTTCACAATGCTCACTCGACTAATCTTAATGGTGATTCAGCAAAACATTAACTAAGCATTTCTCTGGGGAGGTGACTGCTTCATTTAATGCTCATTAAGAGATTGACACAACCGACACAGTGAGGATTTATTCCATTAAGATGAAGGAAATCAAGACTTTCCAAGTCACATGAGCTGCTATAATTTAAACCAAACCTTCAAGTTCTCAAAAGATATAGAAATAAAGTAATATAAATAATTATGTACATAATGTGCATGTTTAAGTTAATTCAGTGGTGGTGAACGGGCTTTGTCTCTTTAAATTGGAATGCAGTTCTAGAGGTTTCACCAACCTTGTCCGCAACCTGTCATGCAACAGATGTGTGGTTTGCCAATGGTTAACTGACTAAAAAAACAGCTGGCAGCATCAATCTGTCACAGTTAAGCAAAAGTGAAATCATTCTGTCATCTATTTTGACAGTTGGACTCCATACCCTATACCTAGGTGATAGGAGGGCATATACACTGCCTATCTCTAAAAAAGATACAGCATTAGACCTTTAAAATTGCATGAAGCGAAAAGTTTTCTCTTTGTGCCACATGAACGAAAATATAGCTGCTTTGAAAAGTTCTTTTTGTCATATGCAGTAAATTTCCTGTTTTCCTTCCACAGTTCGTGTTTGACTATTTCCTTTAGAGAAAGATAGGGAGCGATTTATTACATTTTTTCTACTCTTCACAACATTTAAGCTCCTAATCAAAATATGGCAGATCTAAGCATCATATATGCCTAAATATGAATGGCCACAAAAAAAAAGCCATGAATGAGGCCCCAACCTCTAGAGAATTTAGCATCAGCAAGGACTTCACAACTGGACTATAGCACTGTGCTTTTTATAACGTGTAGGACATGCTTTGACAAGGCCAAACCCTAACATTTCAGTCAAACATTGGTGCTTAGAGCCAGCACTGCCATGCACTGAAATAGCACCATGTCCGGCCGGCAGGAGAGGGGCAGCCAGGCCATAGAACAGACCTCCTCCTCTGAACAAGGAGTCAGCATCTCCTGCTCCCTGTGGAGGAGCTTACACAAAACTGCAGCACATGCTTCACAAAAAAATAGAGAGAGTAAAGTTTTTGTCTATTACTTACAAGGCCAATGCAAACTTTGATTCCTTTGTTGTCTGTAAAGGATGGGAGCCAAAGAGGGCTGTAAGTCCCTTTTGTACACATTTATCTGCTTATTAGTGCCCTTCCTATTTCCTGGCTGGATCTGATGTGAAGTGAGGATGTTTTAGGGGAGGTGGGGGACACATCAGCGTTTGCTTCCTACGTGCCACACTCATCTCCTGACTACAATTTCCTGTACCTGTGCCGACGGCCACACAGGACGTGCTTGGCTTTCCACTGCGCCATTTCAATTGTCATCACATGCAGCCCAAAACTGCTTCATTCTCCCCCCTGCAAGGTTAGAAGGAAGAGCATTTTCCATTGACAACTGCGGAAGAACCACAGAATCCTCAGATTCTCATGAACCACAGGGTCACAGGTCGAAACTAGATACATGTGCCTAAGTACAATTTGCACGGAATTCCTTCCCCTGACCTAGAGTAATGATCATTTTATGATGTAGGTCAGTGGGATTGTTCTGATAGTGTCACACACAAGTATCTATAGGGCAGGGGGTCTTCTGAAAAGTATACTCTATATTTTAAGAGAGTAAACATTTATCATGGCATGGTTCTCACTTTTCAGATAATGAGGTTTTCACCATGGAGCAAATAAATTAGACAAGGCACACCCATAGGGAAAAAATCTAAAAAGAGATCTCATTATCTCTATAGCTTCTCCTAGAGAGCAGTGAAATCTGATGGAAATAAAAGAGTCCGAAAAAAAGAGATGTCTGCTTAAGTCTCCTGTATCTCAGCTTTTTCTCCTGAGACAGAAAAGTCCAGTAATCTTCATGTCTCCTCTTGAGTTTCAGTCAAGATCTCAACTACATCTCACGCTATTCTCAGATCTGCCAAATTAATGATTCATTCAAATATATTACCATGTTTACTAGAAGCTCATTAATTTGGAAAGATGTACAGTTTTTACTATTGATATACAATCATGTCTAACTATATTTGAAGAGACGTACAATAGTGTATTTCTGATATGCTAGTGTAAGTACTTGGAGAAATGTACACCAGTGTACTTTTATATGCAAGCATTTGTAAGTATACTTGAAGAGAAGTACACTAGGTGCCAAATATTCTATAATTCTGTATTATTTTATATAAATAAAATGTTTTTGGTAGAAAAAGTACAGTATTTGAGTATGCTAAATACTCGGGTCTACTTATTTATTGTCCATGTTAAATTATTTATGTGAGCAAGTTTTAATCATATAAGGTTATATCAATAGGTTAAGAATATATTTTATTAAGCATTTAATTACACCCGAAGTTTTTTATTTTATTTTTAATTTTTTTTGCCTTGGTAAGCTAATGGTGCTGCAGTAAAGTGTTTGCTTTGTGATTGGGTGATTGTGGGTTCAAATCCCGCAGGTGGAATATGTGAACTTTTTTGCTGTTTTGACTTTTTTAATCTCAGAAAAATATCTCCTGTCTTCTCTTTCTAGTTCTGTTTCTTCTTAGAACCAACATTTGTGACAAAGTTGATATATTAATGAACCGCAAGTGACCACCCCCAATAAATCTCCTGAGATATCAAAGAGAAACCTTTAAGCAAAGAAATTTTCTTCTGGGCAGTGGTGGTGATGCAGCCATAAAAACAGACAGAAGGGTCAAAAGGAGGTAAGAATGGATAATAGAATGGGTGTCGGAGACCAGGAGGAAGTTGGCAGTTTCCTTCAACCCCACCAAAAAGTCTCCTTCCCATGAACGCTCATTGACCTCAATGTCTTGTCATGTTGGATCGGTGAATATAGAATCCTAACACTTACGATGCTTCATAATGCTCTGTGATTTTCTGAAACATAGAGGGCCATAGAGATCCTAATGAATAAGTTTCAAATTTTGCTTTCTCAAGGTCCCTTAAGAAGGTTCGAAATTCAGTACAAAATACTACTGAAGCTGTGATGACAACTACTTGACACAAATCTAAAAAAAAAAAACATACGGTAATTCGAGATTATGCAGATATCACTTACAACAGATCTGAGTCAGAGGAAATTAAACTGGACTGTATTTTTAAGATTGACCAATATGCAGTAACTGACTCAGAAAATGGGTTCTCTTGGAGGTCTGCATACAGCCACGCAGCAGCTGTGTTCATCAGAATATGAAATGCAAAAACACCATCTAGGTCACCGTTTTTACTTTGAAATGCCTGATGCATACAAAAGTGGGTGTGATATTAATTCAAAATAAACATTTGCTCTAAGCTTATCAGATTTTATTGTTGGATCAAGGGAAAAAAATATCTAACTAATGTTTATTATTCATTCATGCCTCTTCAGTAACCACTTTATCCTGGTCAGGGTCTGAAGCCAACCTTGGGACCACTGGGCATGAGGTAGGAATACACCCTGAATGGGTCGCTAGGCCATTACAGGGCACCATACATACAAATTCACACACCTGAGGCAACAGTGAACATCTGTCTGTATTGTCTATACTGGTCACCAAGGAGTGGTTTTCTCACCATACCTACAGCTACAATATTACAGAGGAACAACCTAAACATAAATCATTCCAAATTCAAATAAAGGCTGGAAAAGCGTAAAGGCTCTGTGGGGCTTTATACCTCCTCTCCCCTGGAGCTCATTAGAGAAGAAGTGGATATTAGCCCACCACTCAGACCAGAGGACAGTAGATTACACTTAAAACTCAAACATTCCAGCCTGATACTGATTCTAACTTCAAACACCCCTCAGCAAGTAGAGCAAAACATCAATAAGTAGGTCTCAAGTTGTTCATCACCACCTAGATGATAACGTCAAACACATTGCAATAAATGTGCTGCTTCATGGAAGAGACAGATGAGGCTTTTGAATCATAAGATGAATGTCTGTACCAGTGGTTAGTGTGGTAAGAAGAATAGCTAGTATTCTATTGAAGATACATGCTCGTGGCATTGGTGTCATATCATTCTGACTTGTGTAAACATGTATATTCTTGCAGCTGGGATAGTAAAGTTAAATTAGCTAACCTCGGGGCTTAATCTTTTTCCATTCAGTAGAATTACACTACTTGAAATCAGTAAGCATGTACCATCTTTGTGCTGCTCCAGGCTTGTTGAACAAGCGCTGTAATTCTTATCTTTTTGTTCCTCATAACCCTCAATTTCTCATTTTGGTTCCAGTTCCCTCTACGGAGAAAAGAACAAAAATCTATTTACTTGAAACTCACTTATAATGGCAGTCCAAAAGCTTTTATAGGGAAATGTATATACTTTTGTATAATTTTTAGTTAATTATATGATATCATAGTAAATTAATCTCTGAAGCTGTGTAATTCATTCTGATTAGAGATGAGGCTATTTCTTCCGAGGGAAGAGCTACTGGTTATGCTTTACCAACACAGACCTCAGTGCCTCAGTTTCCACCTGGTTACTCCAGTGGTGGAAAGTTGGATAAAACAACATACATGGTGAGACGTTCTCTTAAGTCTGTCTCATCCAAAAATCTTTATTGTTACTGGTTGTAGTTTTGAATTCCTTCTTTTCCCTTTCAAAATTCTTGTCCATGGTAATCACATATAAAATACAAATGTGGCAGACTGAGATTTAGAAATGCTGGAAGCTTCATCAAATACTTATGGAGCATGTCTAATAACTAGACACAGTCTTTACTATAAAAAATAGCCCAATTCCATGGGTCGACAGGTCTCCATGTGGTTTTCATTTGGGGAGATATTTAACGGAGACGCATGTAACCGAGTTTCTGGTGATTGTGGATTCCTGATGCTGAAAGAGCCCATCTTTCTGCAGAAGCCTCCTCCCAAAGTGTGGGGATTGACGTATATAACCTGGCAAACAAGTGAACCCTTCCTGGCTCTCACTACCTGATATCTGTGATGACAGAGGCTCCTGATTCACTCTTTACTTGGAATTCAGACAGGAGACCCTTTTCTATGTAACAAAGGAGTGTTGTTTTGTGTAGCACAATTTTAAAAAAAAAAAGTATGACTATGATAATAGATGAAAGGTGCTGCTTTGTATGCCAAACGTTGAATGTGATTCAAAGAAAGAACAATAATGAAGGTAAACAGGCAATAAATAAATAAATAAGTCAGTAAAGGCTGTATGTGAAGCAGTGACCAAATTATTTCTACCTAACAGACTCTAACAGACCACCAGATCTGATCAGTCTGTTGGGCGCCTCTATATTTACTGAGTGCCTCTGTATTTACTGAGTGCCTCTGTATTTACTGAGTGCCTCTGTATTTACTGAGTGCCTCTATATTGGATTCAAGTCCAATCAATGATGCAGAAGTTTGCCTTGATATTTGATTGAGCATTTATGGGTATTTAAGCAACCCTGAGTGTCCTACATAGTGTGCATAAAAATAGACTAATTTTGCTGTGATCAGTCTTCTACTTGTCAAAATCTGTTTACTCTGACACAATCTGTTTCAGTATCATTAATTATTTTAATATACTGGTGACGACTCATCATAGGTAATTGCCAGTTAAATTAAAGGCAAGGCTCCCTCTAGTGACACAAGAATAGTTAGGAGATGCTCTGAAGCCTATGTATCATCCATCTAAAGTATCATATAGCTGCCTAATGTTTCACTCCTTGACTAAGTGATCTCTGATGATCATGCAGACTTAATGACGATGTATGGATAAAATTATGTTTTTTTGCATTATGCATGGCAATTGCACATGGAGCATACTCAATTTACATCAGTCCCGGTGGTGCATCCACCATTTACATCAATCCCGATGGAGCATGCTCAATTTCCCTCAATTCCGATGAAGCGTGCACTATTTACAGTGAAATGCTTGATCATCAGATTGCCAAAAAAATACACTCAGGGGCAAGTCAGAAACTATGAGCAATGCAAAATCCTAATAGATTTCTTGTCGTTTACTTTTATCATGTAACACAGCCTTTCACAGTCATTAATTTAGCAGGTTAAAAACCTAAAGCTGAGAAGGATCTAGTCTATTGAAGGGTGTGGTGCAGAAGAGGTGCTTTAAAATCAGTGCTTAAAACAAGATGAGGATCAAATCTGAGGAAAGACTGATATAATTACTGGATGTGGATAATAGTAACTACGGTGCAACTTCAGTCCAACTTGAGCTCAACTTTCCATTGCTGCAAAGTCGCAATCTCACCTGAGATAGAGGCGATCCCGATCCAAATTCTGCCGAAAAGCGTCCAGTCTCTCTTCATTTCCAGGTTTCCACAATGTAGGAGTTTTTTTTTAAAAAGCTGCAACAAAGCAGGCGATATTCTGAACTCATTTAATTCACCAGAAGATAAATCCGCAGCAAGGAGCGTTCAGGTGAAGCGCGCGCCTCTCTCTCTCTCTCTCTCTCTCTCTTTCTCTCTTTTTCTGTCTGTCTTTCTCTCCTCACAATCAGGGAAAGGATGTGTGGACGCCAGAGAGACAACATGCGGCCTTTTCTCCTCGTGTAAAAAAGAGATTCATGTGGACCTGAATGGATTTACACTCGTTTCCTTTTCCTCCACTCGTCCAGCCTGTTGGTTGATGAAGTGCTCGGGCTGAGGGTCGGACCTTCAGGACACGCGCACGCACACACACACACACACACATACACACACACACACAGAGTGTGTAAGAGGTGTCTCCTCCTCAGTGACTTAAGTTGGCTGACTCCTAGACTTAAGTGTCCATAACTTTTTTATTTACAGTGGCAATTTATGGGAAAGAAAACTTATTTGTTTGAGGTAAAAGTGAAAAAAAGAGTAGAATTATCAGGAGTGTTGAATTAACACCCTGTTTTGAATTAACACCTACACTGTTAAAAAGACAAAATATATCATGAATGCCTTACAGTGTTGTATGCACTTTTTCTTAGTGTTCGGTTTAGATATCCAGTGTTTCTCAACATCTAGGGATGGTGTAAAATTGACTTGAATTAACACCATGCAAGTAGGGGGCACGGTGGCTTCGTTTGGGGTTCGAATTCTGAATCCTCCTGTGTGCGTGGAATTTGCATGTTCACCCCGTGCTTCAGGGTTTCCTCCGGGTACTCCGGTTTCCTCTCCAGGTCCATAGACATGCGTTATAGGCTGATTGGCATCTCTAAATTGTCCGTAGTGAGTGAATGTGTGTGTGTGCAAATGTGCCCTGTCAAGGGTTGGTACCCCGTCCAGGGTGTTCCCCACCTTATGCGCCAAGTCCCCTGAGATAGGCTTCAGGTTCCCCCGTGACCCTGTGTAGGTTAAGCAGTACAGAAATTGGATGGATGGACGGATTCATGCAAGTCTAGCTGGATCCAAATGTACACTGCAAGTGTCATTTGAACAAAACCAAGAACTGAAGCTACAGTAGGTAGTTTTGCTTACAAACTGCAAGTTGCAGTTTAAGAACTGTTATAAATAATAAACCTGTTCATTAGTAAACAAATTAATAATAATAATTATAAAGATTAAGTTTTTAAAGATTAAGTACAACATTTTAACATCATATCAGCTGCTTCCAATCATCTGATATGATGTTACAGCATATTGTGACATAATTTATGATGATATTGATATTATATCATCATATTCCCCAGTGGATGCATGGTGCCCAGTGATTGACTGGCAGGTACAGAGTGTATGGATAGAGTATATGCTCAAAGTTCCCTAGATAAGCTCGAGATCCACCGTGATCCTGATGAGGATAAAACGGTTACTTAAGACAAGTGACAAAAGCAAGAAAGAGCCTTAACTCATTAAAGAATGAATGATCATGGAATATGTTTTGAAAGAAGATTATATTGGCAACTCCTGATAGAGAAATGAATCATCAAAGACATTAAATAATTAAGACACTAGCAATTTACATGTTTAAGTCATTGGGTATCTGCAGGGTTTATTCATTGTACTGTAAGAGAAAGTGTAGGAGACTATAAGATAAAAAATAATAATAAATTGTAGTTTTCGCCTGAGCGGTAGGTTACAGTAAAATATATAATCTCTTATTATTTTCTCTCCTCATGTGGAATAAGTAGAAAATTGAGCATTAATGTAATGTGGTACAGTTATCATTAAAATGCCACATAAGATTATCACCTGTCAAAAAGCACTTTGATTTGACCGTAATGACCATACCAGGCTGCACTGTTAGTCAGTCTCTTTCTGCTCCATAGTTATTTTGGCACCACTGCTTCACAGTTGGAGTTAGAAATGTGCTTAGAGGAACACACCCAGTGTATATGCTAGAGTTGGCAATCAAAGGAATCTCCACAGAGCTTACAGAATAGTCAATAGACAATTAAAGTAACAATATCTGTATATATAAGATACAAATGGTTGCCATATTACTGTAAGTTAAACAGCTTGGTCATTCTTAGAAATAGAAAAACACAACACTCTTCTAGGCTTAAGGTAATTTAGGTTGTCAGCAAACACATATATTGTGTGTGTGTGTGTGTGTGTGAGAGAGAGAGAGAGAGAGACAGTTAAATATAGCATTGTCAAAAGGGTCAATATAGAAACTCATTTTAATGGTCTTACAGTCTCATTAAACATTGTACAAATTTTGTGTACCCACATATTTGACAACTGTAACATCTTAAGAAAAACAGAATCAAACATTACTTCATTTCTGCATATTCTTTTTATATATATTATATATTCATACAAATATGGCAACTGTTGGCAGCAGTCCATGAGGAGGAACTCCCATGCTGTATAGTGAAGACATGGCAAGTATGTACTCTACGGAAGTTGTGTTGATGCATCTGGCATGTACACTACATACATTAAATAACAGTGTACTATCTTGGGCAGTGCTAGCTCAGTGGTTAAACACTTGAGCAAGGCTCTAATCCCTCAGCTGCTAAGCTGTATGTGTTATATTCTGCTTCACTTGTAGGTCAATTTGGATGAAAGTTCTGTCAAATAAATATATATAAACACACTCATTATGCTCTCTTTCTGGGTCAGTGGTTATGTTTCTGTGCTAGTGACCAGAAATGTATTAAACGAGTGAGGCTGTAGACCTTCAAATGCTCAGCTGTATGCTAAGATTGTGCTCTACTCCACATTTTAAATGCAGGACAAGACTTTATTTGCTAAATGCATGGTCAGCCCTGAGATTCTTTAGTTTATTACATAATATTGATACATCCACGTAGTGTAAATTCATCCATTGCTAATTGTTCATATTAACATCATACAAAATGATAATACAAATAATAAGTTCAGTTTAAACATACAAATTTAAATATAGCAACATGAAATGGCACGACAAAAATTGTACAATATTAACATGCTCAAATTGATACATATGAAAATATAATTACTGTAGTATAAATAGATTAATAGTGTACCTATGTATGTATTTATCTCTTAGGGAAAATATAATTACCTCAGCTTTAATTAGCAATATGCATACCCCATCCATCAAACTTCATCATGCTGAAAACAAGTATGTGACTTGAACAGATTCATTTCATTTATCATCTCTGTTTTCAGAGATAGCAGAACATTTTGAAAGAGAAAACCCTACATTAAAAAAAAAAAAACACTTAAACAGCAGGCATGCACGAGGCACAGTCACAGAGGCCTCATAATCTACATCACTTCCAATAATTCCTTTACAGAGAAAGCCTGTGTGTGTGTGTGTGTGTGTGTGTGTGTGTGTGTGTGTGTGTGTGTGTGTGTGTTTCTTAGCTCAGTGTGTATTTAATTTGGCTCTAGCACCACTCATTACAGACACTATGATGGTGGTCAGGAGACTTTCTACTCCCCGTGTTTCCAGGGGCATGTACACGAACATAATAGAATGGATAATTAACTAATTTCGCTAATGTGGTTTAACTAATTCAGCTTCTGCATCTTGGGAAAGGTAATGACTCTCACATTCATTAGAGGCAAAACTCATTAGAGGCAGTGGATACACGCAAGCTTTAGCCTTTTTTCTACAATTCAGTAGACTTCACTAATAACAAGACAAGGAATATATACATGTACATCATGTGCATCATTCTGGTGTCTAGCATCACTGTCGGTTTCAGTTTTGCAAGGTCAGGCAAATTTTATTTACCTCTAGTCTTTATGGTTGCTCCTTTGGTATATCTATATTGCATACATTACACTAAAAGTACCCATGGGTATCATCTTAATTTCCTATGCTTAATCTCCTGTGCTTGCCCCTTTGTAGTTAAGGTTTAGGCTTCTCTAGTGCAGGTACTGTGTTTTATTCCTTGACTAAGTAGGTTATCTATTGTTTATTGATTATTTGCTGTATTACTGGCTGTAAATTATTGTTATAATCACCGGATATATGATCTGCCCTCAGAGGATTGATTCTCATCATTCCAGTGAAAAATATTGGACAAAATGGAGATTAGAAAAGATCCCATGTGAAGAAAAACAGTGACGAAAGTCTCAATATTATTGTAGGCTCTGCCTGTTTCTCTACACCTATACCTGCAGGTGTAGAGAAACAGGCAGAGCCTAAAATAATATTGAGACTTTCGTCACTGTTATTCTTTAGTTCTTTCTAATGAAGAACATATTTTAAAGCCCTGGCCACAACTGGAGCAACTTTCTGGTTCAGAGGGTTTCTTTTTTCAGTAAACTATCCATGCTGTTTCCAGGGCTTTTCATTAGATGAACTGCATGATGTCAGGTTATCAGTGGCAAAGGTTACTTATAGTGTATGATGAAACTGTGTGCAATAGCACTTGATGCTATTCAAACACTGAGTTAGCATTTCCATCTAAATGTAAACATAGATATTTCTAAATTAGATGATTAGTTTAATGGTGGTTTACTTTTTTTTTTTTTTTTTTAAGAATGTGAAATTTTGAAACATGTTAACTTCACATACAGTAAGGATGAGAACTTGCTGTAGCTGTTAGAGAAGATACTTTTATTAAGCTGGCAAATCCCCTAACTAAACAATGCAATCATACTCCAGCGCTTTGTATTAAAATGGACTACAGAGCAAATTCAGAATTTGTCTTTAATTTGGACTTCTCTCTTTTAAATTATCTTGCATTATATTGTACTAATATATATCCTATTTGGCTTACTGACATTTTAGAAATTTAAGTTCCCACTGTTATTTACAATCCCACTTTATTATTATTATTATTATTATTATTATTATTATTATTATTATTATTCAGTTTTTCTGCTTGCCACATGAAAAGGACAGAGTTTCCTGTCCAGTATTGCTCTCAAGGGTCCAGCTCAAGGACTAGGCCTTGAAGTGCCACTGCTCCATCTGCCACATCCTGAGGTCAGCAAACACACTCCACAGCATCCCGCTCATCGGAAGGAAACCGGACCATGTTTCTCACCACCAGCAACCAAAAGCACTGCCAAGAACCTGATATGTCTGGCTTATTCTCTGTCCTCTGTTGTTTGCAGAGTATTCATTTAATTTTTGTCAGTGTCATCATATTATGATCTCTTGTTGATTAAAAAATGTCCAATAGTGAGGTGCTGAGGATAAGATTAAACCAAATGACTGTATTGATTGACCTGAGAGGTGCATGGACAGGTTTCAGACAAGTGTTAGATGAATGAAAGTTACCCCTCCCCCATCACCCGCCCACCCCAACACACACACACACACACACACACACACACACACACACACACACACACACACACACACACACACAAATTGCTCCTATGTCAAGCCTCAGTCATATGTTATCCAATCACTGCTATAAATTTTTTCAGTGTTTTATGGAAAGAACATTTCCACACCACATACTCTCGCTTAATCTCTAACCTGGCTTCAAGTCATCAGGCCCATAAGCTCCTTATCAAATAAACGTGAAAAATGCAGAGTACTGGAATATTAATGGAGTGTTTAAATCCTGACCTTTCTTGGTGTTTAAAGCCACTGTGACACTGCGGAATTAACAGAGTTAGCAACATTCGCTAAAAAGGCAAAGGTTATGCCACATCCTGTATGACAACCCCCTCAGGAGAACAGTAAAGCAGTTTGGGGGCACAAGGACTGCCTTTCTGTTTGTGTGACCCTTCACAGGGAGCAAAAGGAAAGAGGATGTTGATGCACTTGTCTGCTCTTACAGATAACGGCACTCGATCCATGCTTTTTTTGGGCATCCGGGATGCTACGGTGGACACTTTCCAAACTAGGTTTTACATACAACTAAAGAGGAAATAAGAAATGAGATACATTAAAAAAGTGATGATCAATATTGTTATTGGGCATCAGTAGAACATTGAGCTCCAGGAGTAAAGAGAATTCATCAGAAGGATTAAAAAGCAATATGCACAATATTTCTGAGGAGTTCTCTAATACTGCATGCATGTGGGAGGAGAAAGTACTGGGTGTTTATACATCATTTAGAGAGGAAGGAGAACTGGGATTGAATCACCTCAACCATCTTCCTGACATCTCCCAATCTGATATACAGGATACTGTGATCTGCATACAAATGACTACATCTGAAGAAAATCGTATTAACTGAACACTAAACGTGACAGGCATGCTTGTTTTGTACATGCCATGATTACTTATGAGGGATATTTTTCATGAAATTCTAATTTTGTAGAGGTCATTCCCTACAAGGAAATAACACAACACCTGATGTAAAAAAAAAATGCAGCATAAGCAGTTTGGCCAATATGTATTTGATTTATTGCTGTATATTAGTTACATACACAGTATGGTGTATCTAAATAGGAAGTCATCCTATCTTACAGATTAATTAATGACTGAATACATCAGAAAATAATTATCCATGAAACAAATATTTACAGTTCATCCAGTATTGCTATATTTACAAAAAATGCTCAAGCACAGGTACAAATAAATTCTGTGTGATAAGAGTCTGTGTACATTTTAACTAAGACAAAATTTCTGACTCAGGTTCAGGCTCACACTGCTTGTGCAACATGGCAAGCTTAGCAATGATGCTTTGCTTCATCACTGTCAATTGGCTGAGCAAAATCATATCTTTGCGCAGCTATTCACAACTATTCGCAGGATAATGAGATTAACGAACCGTGACTGAACTTTGTTCATACATTTAATGCCAGAGTAGATTATACATATGAAATATTGAATAAGCAAGAATAAAATGTGAATTGCGACAGCTGTATCATCACTAAAACATGTATGCTGAGCTTTGTAAGTGATAACAGTAAGCTGTAATATATATATTTCATATGAAGATCTGAAGCTTCCAGCTATCAGGATTCTCAGACGCCCATCCTTTGGTAGTGCAGGAGTTGGATCGGCTGAGCTTGCTGCCCAGGTTCACTGAGGCATGTGCTAAAGAATGGAAAAGCCTTCCCTCTGGGCCCACTGGAGAATGTGTAGAGCAGGCTCATGTCATCAGCGTTGTAAAAGGAAACTATGTGCTCGTCACAGTCCAAAAAGACCCCGAGCCTTAGAGGTCGAGAAGTCACGCGCACAGGGGTCCAGGGTTGGGTGCCTGCTGAGTACTCCGTGTTGTTGCGCAGACGCAGGGTCCAGTACCCATTACTGGGGCACAGCTTCACACGTGCCTGTCGATTCACTGTTTCCAGGGCAACACCTATGTCCCACTTGGGCTTGGTGCCGACGCCGACCTCCCAGTAATGTCTGCCTGCATGAAATCCTTGGGCTCCGAGAACATTAACACACTGAACAAAGCGCTTTGGATTGGGTTTGTAGGGCAGCATGGCTTCAGTCTCTACCACTTGGGTCCTGTCTCGAGAGAGCTGAAGACTTGGATGAACTGTGTTCTCATCGAAGGTCAGTGGAAATGGGCCTGGGCATGATAATAAACAAAGACACATTAAGAACAAAAGGTTACTGAGATTATTACGGTTTACATGCACAGAAAACAAAATCACACTTATTTTGTGTAAAATAATGGCCAGTTTACGCTTTCTTCTGAAGCCTTTGGATTGTCAGAAAAGCACTCTTCAAAACACGTACACCCCAATGGGCTGCCACCACTGCAGTGATTAGCCAGTGGTGATACATAAAAGTGTGGTGATTGGTACAAGTTTATGAATGCGCTTGAGATGAGTTTGTACGAGACAGAGTATTTTCGCAAAGCTTTTACCATTTCTAATTACTGAAGTGGTAGCATCATAAAGGAACTGATTATAATGCTACATAATTTCATTTACTAAACACAGCCTTCCAAATCCATCAAGCACTGGTTTTCTTGTTGATTGCCTGGAGGCACTTTTCTCTTTCATGTTCACTTGGGTAATTACAATTTTAAAGTAGCTTGCCCAAAAGCGCGAGATGGTGCGATTAAAAATGGTGCCTTCCTCAGATCAGGTGATGCTGAAAACTGCAACACGCTCATCTCCATCAAATCACGCTGCTTTTTTACTTGAAAAGACAACAACAAAACATGTTCTTTCACCCACCTGGTTTTAAATTTTTAAACATTTTTCGCCACAAGGTGTACTGAAGAGGAGCTATGTATTTGCTCTTAAAGCCTTCAATAGAAAACCCTTTGAGGGCTGGAACATGTGTTCTGAAAAGGACAGGGAAAATCAGTTCAGGTTTAAAGTGTCACAACATTTTTGACATAAAAAAACAGCATACTAAATGGTTTATAACTTAGCACAAAATGTCTTGTTGAGGATGGTTTCATCTGAAAATAGCTTGAAAGCAAAAGAAAGGCTATATCACTAGAGGTCATGTAATAGATGTCTTCAATTACCACTTACCTGGAATTTAATTCTGGCAGCTAGAGGGGGACAAGGAGAGTAGAGCATGTTAGCGTTAGAGCAGATGCTTTGAGCTGAGCAAAACTAATATCGACAGACCTGCTGCTACGCAAAATGTAAACTGGGTGCTGTGAGTCACTGCACGTTACAATATTTGATTCTTACATGTTATCCTGCAGTATTCTGGGTAAATAAAAACAAGGTAAAAAAAAAAAATTATGTAAAGTTGTGGTCATAAGTTTATATATACCTTGCAGAATCTGCAAAATGTTGATAATTTTTTTTAAAAAATAAGAGGGATCATAAAACTGCATTTTGTTTTTTATTTAGTACTGCCCTGAATAAGCTATTTCACATAGCTTTCACATGTTTCCATGTAGTCCACAAGACAAAATAACTGAATTTATACAAATGAACCAGTTCAAAAGTTTCCATACGCTTGAGTCTTAATACCTGGATTATCTGGATGATCCTGGTTACCTGGATGATCAACAACTCTTTTTATGTTTTGTGACAGTTGTGCATGAGATCCTTGTCTGTCCTGAAAAATCCTCAAGGTCCTGCACATTATTTGCTTTTCCAGCATCTTCTGCATATTTGACCCCTTTCCAACAGCGGCTATATGATGTTGAGATCCGTCTTTTCCCACTGAGGGCAACTGAAGGACTCATACACAACTATTACAAAAGGTGCAAACATTCACTGATACTCAAGAAGGCAACACACTACATTAGGGCGTGCCAATTTTGGGGCGAAAGTCAATTTTTACTATTACCTCTGATTTGGTACACAAATAACAGAACAAATTTTGATTTTGAAATTGGACTGCCTTTAGCTTGGTAAATTTTAAGATTTTTTGCACTATATGATGGGTGAAAAAAGTAAAAATAAAAGTTTTCAATAATTTACCATTTATTCCCCAAAACATATAAACAATGACAGAACAATACCATTAGGACGTGTCAGTTTCGAAACTACCAGATTATTGAGCTTAAACCAGACGTTTCATCAGGTCTTGCTTGACATCAATAAATTAATTAATAAAAATATCCAGTATAATAAAATGTTCTTCAAAATTCACTTAAAAGGCAAACGATAAGGCATAAGTTTTAACTTCATTAAAGATATTCCTTCGAAAACAAATATAGATGTCAATATAGGTGTCAATGAAATATTGGGCTAACCTTTAGAAATATTTATTATTTTCAAGTAATGATCTACCAAATAAGACATAATGGATTTTTAAAACTTAAAGTGATTTTGAGTTTCTTATGTCAAAATACATGTTTTTAGCACCACTCATATTGTATATGTGCAGTTTTACTAAGTTGACACACCCTAACACTACATTAAGAGCCAGGGGATGTAAACTTTTGAAAAGAATGTAAATTGTTATTATTGTTATTATAATAAAGATTTTACTTTTTTTCCATATAGAACGATCCTTCAGAAGCTACATAATATATTTACATGTTTCCCAGAAGACAAAATAATAACAATATACATCAATCATCCTGTTCAAAATTTTACACCCCCCTGGCTCTTAATGTATCGTGTTTCCTTCTTGAGAATCAATCCCTCTTATTTTTTTTTTAATTATTAACATTTTGCAGATTCTGCAAGGTGTGTGTAAACTTAAAACCACAACTGTAAGTAAAAAATAGGAAAAAAAGAAAACGATCATTTGTGTGTACAGTCATTTCTACAACACTAGCAGACATCCACTCTCACTCTAAAATCAGTATGGATATGAATCTTTCACCTCCACAGGTGCCATGTTCTCTACGTTGCTGGTAGCTATTTGGACTGAGCCCATAGTCTGCTCCAGTTCTCGAACTGCTGCATGCAGGGCCTCAAGGTGGCGTTCCAGGCTGTGCTCCAGCTCCATCTGATCCCTCCTCAGCTGGTCCAGCATGGCCGCCTCCTCCACTTGCAGGAAGTGGTGCAGAGCCTGGAAGTCGCACCTCACCCTCTCCTTGAGCTCAGCTCCCACTTTCTAATCAAGACAAAAATGAGGATTAACAGTGACACAGAGAAAGAGAGAGCAAGAGGAAAAGAAACAGAGAGGGAGTTATATATTTTAAATCTGGTACAACAGGGCTTTGGAAGCCTTTTCAGCTTGCAAGGCCAAATAAAACAAACAAAAAATAAAAATTTAAGAAAATTTCTTCTTATGTTATCATCCATAATCCATAAAAGTGGGTGTAGCCTGCACTTTATGTTATGTTATGGCACAAAGTAAAAAATTATCAGCGAAAATACACTGAGTAAATGGCTAAGCTTGCAGAGTTAACCTAATATTCTTCCCCTGCTTGGTCCAGGCAAGTAGACTAGCTGCTGCAGCTGAGAGACCTGAAACACAGCACAGGCTTTTGCCCTGCAGTCAGCCACCTTGCTGATGAGCCTTACTCTTAATGTCTTCATCTGTTCTTCATCTTTATGGACCATGGTGAGTAGCTGTTCTTTCCGTGAGTTCTGAGAGTCCAGAGTGTCCTTAATCTGCTTCTGTGAAAGGAGCATGAAAATCACTTAGAGTTGTTATAATCAATATGGGTGACTAATACAGTGTATGTAGCTGTCATGTTTGAAATAAGAATCATAACCAATATATTGGATGGACCGACATGGCAAAAATATCTGATATGGTATCAGTTTTGTCACATTGTTATATAGTCATATCACCCAGAACCACAAGGAATTTATTTATTTTTTTTTAAAAAAAGTCAAGGTAAAACCTCGAGAGAGCTTACAAGGCCCTAAGGATTTAGATGTTTGAAATAAAGAAGAAATACATTGACCTTACCTGTAAATTCCTCACGGATTCATCTGATGAACACGCTCTGACCTTTTCGACCAGGCCAGCCACCAGATAGTTGGTCTGAAACTGTTTTTTGGGGAACTCCCTGCGGCACTGAGGACACACCGCTGGACCCCTGATACCTTTCCAGTAGGTAGTGATGCATGGCCTGCAGAAGTGATGCATGCAGCCAAGCATGACTGGCTCTCTGAACAGGTCACAGCAAATGGCACAGGTGAGCTCTTCGCTGAGACTCATACTGCTGGACGCCATGGATGAAGAAAAGCCTGGAGTCTGACTTTCACTCTCACTTCCACTTCAGTCACACACTGGTCACGCAGCACGAAGAGGAAATGAAATGTCAGCATATTTACAAAATATTCTTGTGGCTGTACGTTTTATATAACTACCTCAATATATAATGGGTTTGATTTTTTTTTTCACTTGTAGACACATGTAACCACCTGTAAACACTTGTAAAAACATTTGTAAGCACCTGTAAACATCTGCAAACACTTGTAAAAAAAAAAAAAAAACATTTGTAAACACCTGTAAACATCTGTGAACACTTGTAAACACTTGTAATACAACCACAGTGAAAAACTAAATAACAAATTTTGTTTTTTTTTAATATTTACACTTACAGTATTATTTTCTTACCAAAAAATCATATCATTATCGAATAGACATACAGGAAACACAACAGTAAAAGACTGTTTACATTTACAATGATGTCGGGAAGCAAAATAAAGTTTATTCTTATTTTAGCCCAAAGTATCTTTGAAAAGTTAGTTAGCTTGCTAGCCTGCTAGCAAGTTACACAGGTACAGTCTGTATTCACCACCGACGTCAATAAACATTATAATGCTAAGTCGCTAAAGCTAATTATTTTTGTTACAGTCTTTAACAAGAATAACAACATTTACCAAAAAAAAATAAAATGCTGTCAAAGGAACAAAAACATACCGTCACCTATCCTATAGCCTCTTTTTCTGTTTGCTCGGGGATTTCTGAGTTCAGAGTACAAAATGCTGAACGTCATGGGTGGATTTCCAAATTACTCCCTACTCCCTATATGAGTGCACTACGTAGGGTATGACATGATAGATTATGTGCATTATCTAGTGCACCTATTCAACCTCTTGTGTACAACTTGGCAAGCGACCATATTTGTACTGAGTCTTTCCGGTAAAATGTATCAAAGTTTGCAGTGTTTACTAAGATAAAACATAAATGGAAAAAAAGGCATAGGCATGATATTCTAAATACATTAAACGATAGACAAAAATGTATTATTGTATTGGTTACTGTAGGCTGTTATGTTACTGTAAACCATATGTTCCAAGTTTATTGTAGCCATGGACCACTTCACTTCACTGTTTATTTCATGAACATTATTTAAATGTGTACAATAATCCATCCACCCATTCTCTGTACCACTTATCCTACACAGGGTCACGGGGAGCCTGGAGCCTATCCCAGGGGACACAGGCCACGGGACACCCTGGACAGGGTGCCAACCCATCGCAGGGCACAATCATACACACATTCACACACTACAGACAATTTGGAAATGCCAATCAGCCTACAATGCGTGTCTTTAGACTGGGGAAGGAAACCCCCAAAGCACGGGGAGAACATGCAAACCCTGAGCACACAGGACAGAGACGGGATTTGAACCTCTAAACCCAGAAACATGAGGCAACAGTGGTAACCACTAAGCCACCGTGCCCACATATACAATAACATTTTGTCTATTTATTGGAGCTATAGAGCTTTCTATTCCTGAACTTTGCACCCAACACATTGGGTCCAACTATTATTTGTAGGTCTGCTTGTTTTTGAGTTTTAAAATTTAGATTAAACCGTTCAGTGTAAGGGTTGAGGTCAAGGTTCTGTGTAGGCCACTCAAGATCTTCCACTGCAAACTTGGCAAATCATGTCTTCAGGATTTACTGTCAGCACAGTTATATAGTAGCTACAGGAAAATGAGTAAAAACAACTAAAAACACACTTCACAACAAGCTCCAATATACATCATTACTCCTTCTTTAACTTTCACTGCCACCAAGAGCAATGTGGCAAGGAACAATTTTAAAAAAAAAAAAAAAAAAAAAAAAAACTATATCATAGAAAACATTTACAAATTAAATCTTAATATGGAGGCTCTGTCATGCTGTGGGGGCATTTATTTATTTATTTATTTATTTATTTATTTTGCTGACATGGTTTGGGTCCACTTGTCCCCTTAACCCATTTGGACACCTATGGGAGATTTTGGAGTGATGTGTTACACAGAGCTCTCTAGCACCATCACCAAAACTGCAACTGAGGGAACATCTTTTGCAAGAACTTGTAGAATCTATGCCAAGGTGCACTGAAGTTGTTCTGGCCCAACACCTTAGTATGGCACTTTATGCTAGTTTTTCCTATAATTTGTCACAAATGCTCTACAAGCTTCAGAATATTAAAGGGATGCAATCTGACAACTGCACTTCCATGTATACACACATACTGATAGGAAAACAGTGACTCTGTGGTCTTTTAGGAACATACAGTATAGTCAGTCAGTTGCTACATGTTCACAGCATCCCGGGGTTGAAATTTAGTGGTAAGTAAATGAGATATTCATGCATATTTGCTGAAGGGTTCCAGAAAAGGTCTTTGGTTAGTCAACTGTGAGTCAGTCAAACGGCCTCTTCCTGTGAAAGTAGGTGGTACTTGACCATGTGCAGTGATGAAAAATTACAGTCTTTCTAGTGACAACTAGATGTCTGCTTTTCAATGCTTTAAAAGAAAAAAAAAAACCTTACAGCTTGAGATCTCTTGGGCACCAGTCTGAAAGGCCATGCTTGGTCATGCTTGGTCACATGCTTGGTTACTCAGGCACTTGTAATTTATGTTTTTGTACTAAAGTCATACTTTCTGCAGTTGGGTTTTTGCAAACAAAGAATATCTCAGAGTGGAGATGATTTTCTTTAAGTCATTGCTTGGCTACCTGAACTACTCGCTCTCCAATCAGTGTCAGTTAAGATCAGCAGTCCTGCACCACACTGGCAGAGGCTCAGGTGGGCAAGATGTGATCCCTTTGACTGAATCATAATCTTGGGAACACAAAGACAAGCTTCAGGCTTAATTAGCCATCTATCTATTCTCTCCAGGAGGTGCAGGCAGCGGTCAGGCCAGAGGCCCAGCAGCACATTGTAGAGCACTTTTTTTTTTTTTTTAGAATAAACACTTACCAAATGTCACACTAATTTTTTTAAACGCAATTACATTTTCATTTGTTATAACAAACAGGTTTAATTCCTTATAATGATCATTCACATTTACCTTTGCAGGACCACAACAGGAAATAGGAAGCATCTATGATCAGTAGGCAGTGCTTCTAAAGAAATGGCTGTGACCTGTGAATGAGAAACATACAGTGAGTTAAATATGTATTGACACCTGTTCTGCACACTACTGAAAAGCTAAGATTTAATGAATCAAATCACTGCCGGTGACTATTAAGAGAATGTTAAGACAGATGGCAGGGATGGGGTGGTGTTTGAGGGCGCCATCGGGGGGAAGGGTGTGGGCTTTCTGAATCATACCTGAATTAGGCAAACACTTTATTTAAAAAAAAAAAAAAAAGCTTTTTGCATTGGTCTCCACTCCGTTTGGGTGGAAAACGTAGTGCATTTAAGCGTCTAACTTGCTAACGTGGCTATAAATAAATGGAAATAAAAGGGGATTATAAATTAACTAGCGTGCCCATTAACTATACTTTAGCATTCGGCTTTAAACTAATAATTTACACACTGACACTAAAATACTGTACCGCTGCCCCACGCTCGCGCTCACTCCAGTTCTGCCTCTCGCGCAGGATTTGTACACAGGTTCGGTGGTACGGAGGCTCTGAAGGGTCAATGACAGCGCGATGCTGTGGCGCTGCAGCAGAGCGCGCGCGCGCTGCACACGCTCTCAGATAGCGCGAGCTGCTGCTGTGCACTTTATTCCAGCGGCAAAGGAGCAACGGACAGTTCATGGTGAGTGGCATTTCCAATCATTTGTCTTGTTTAGGTTTTAAATTCGTGTTTGCATGATACAAGGCTATGAGTCATTAAATATGTTTGCATAGCCTATAGTGGAAAGAAATATGCATATATATATACATATATATATATATATATATATATATATATATATATATATATATATATATATATATATATATGTATATATATATGCCCATCCAAAATCTAATTAAACAATGATTTTTCTTACACCTTATGCTTGCAATAATTCAAAAATCTGTCTACATCCCCAGTTAGACAGAATGTGACAGACCATTTTTAAATAATCTATGCATTATGAAATTATCCTGAAAACCAGAGTGGGTCTCTTGGATCTTTCAGTTGTTTCTCACCCATGCAGGTAAAAACCTGGCTTTATAAAACACTTGTTGGAGTTTGACATGCACCACTTTAATCATGAAATCCTTTTTATCCTTGAATTGGTGCTTGCAATTCAACACAGCATTGTATGCAATAGTAACTGTGCAGTGCAGTAGCAAAGATAAATGATATGAGCTGGAAATAACATACTGGTACAGAGTCACTTATTTGTAACAGTTATGGCATCATATCAATGGAGCAACTAATCCATGCCCTTCCATTGGCATTGCTGAATATATGATACATGCCTGAATAACTAACTACACCTTACACCTTTCTTGCTTACTTTGCAGCAATCTGAGAGAAGTGTTTCTAACATGGCAATTTTAACTACTCTTAGAATTCAGTTTCACTCTGCAGAAACCACACCCATAGCTCCCATTTTAAAATCACTGGAACTTTGAGGGGATTTTGATCCTAGGTGAGATTGGGGAAGAGGAAAGAATATTAACAAAGAAAATCTGTTGCAGAAGGCCATAGTATTATTTTTCCTGCTCTAAACACTTGATTTAACTGATAAAGAGCAGATGAGGTGTAGAGCAGGGAAAACACTACATAATATGATACAATATCTCTTGATTTAGTTGTCACAAAAATGTTACCTATTGGTTGATGGTCCTTGTTGTAAGGGGTTATGTTTTTTACCTGGCATTCTATTGCGTGTCAGACTTCTTTGATAAGACCATAAATCAGGAGTAAAAGATAGACACATTCGATTTAAAAGGTGGCAGTTAATACTCTTCATAAAACTTAGCAATAGAAATAGAAATAGTAATAGCGAAATGATGATGGAACCAGAAATGACCTCTGGCCTTTTTGTTCTTCATTTATGATATATCACATTCCGTAAAGGCACCCAATCACATTAATCTCATTTTATGTGGACTGTTTATTGCTTCACTATTATCATACACAGAAAAAAAGACAGTTTCACCCTTAGGCTGCAATGCAATTTTCAAGTTGATCGTCTGTGTAGGACTGAAAAATGATGTTGCCATTATCATAATGCATTTTCTAATGAAACAATTTTCAAAATAAAGTTTTACAGTTATAAGTAGATAATAAATCATTTTTTTTATTCAGTGAAGGGCATGAATAATCAAGCTATTCAGTAGATTATGTTGCCTATTCCTCTGTCTGTAGACATTGTCAGCGACTTGCCAAACAGATTGGACACCACTTTTTGTAATGCAAAGACTATTTGTCAATGTAGAGATGACCTTTGCTTAAAGGTACCTTCCTTCTCCATGCTGGGTCTCAGGTGGACCCTTTGAAAAGGTCCGCAGATGATGGAATGATGAGATGAACCATGCAAAGTTCAAAGACATTTAAATAAGTCATTCATCCCTATGATGTTCTCATCTCACATGGATACAGCCATATCTCAACAAAGGACATTTAATAGAACTCAGGTTTCTCTTTACATATTCTCAGTACATTCTGTTATGACATATACACGTATGCATACAGTGGGATAAAATATTATGCTTCATGATGCAATGTAGAAGACAATATAAGGGGTATTTATGCATTGCAACTAGTGCAGCAAGTGCAAGACAAGATCAGTGTGACTTTCTGGTGACATTAGAATAAATAGTAATCTCTAGTGTTGCTTCTGACGTCTGTAGAAAGAGATTTAAAACATTTGTAACTTTGTTATAAAAGGACACTCTTTGCAACTAAGTGCACTTCTCATTCATTCACTTCTCTTCAATAACTCCTTTATCCCAGTCACAGTCACAGGATGAGACACTAGGTATGAGAGGAGAATACACCCTGGAAGGGATGTCAGGCCTTCACAGGGCACCATGCACACAAATTCACACACTCCTTCACACTCAGGGGCAAATTAGTGTTACCAAGCAAGTTTTAGGGAGGAGAACTGAGAGGAAACCCACATGGACATGCAAAACTCTGCACAGAAGGTAACCTGAGCTCAGGATCAAAATCTTGAGCTGTGAAGCAGCAAAACAACCAGCTGTGCCACATATAGCCCTGAGTGTACTTCTACTGGCTTTAAATGGGACTCTATAATTGCTTTGAAATTACCTGCTGCCTAACACAATATAAAGTAAAATACTATTCATAAAAAAAATAGAATACTATATTTCTGTTTCTCAGTAGACTGCTAGTATTTCACAAAGAATTCTGCATATAATTTTCACTGCTTTGTGTTTAAATGTTCAAGAAAAAAGCTTGAACGTGCTGTCTCATCTGTGTTGTAGATATGCTTTGTCATCTGTGATCAGCAAAGACCAAATATTATCCTGTTTATTGCCAATATCCTGGACCAGATTGTGGGGCATCATTATATTCCAAGTCTGGTAATAAGCCTAAATGTCACTATAGGCGGTTGTCCAGGTCATGAGCTAAAGCTTTTAGTTAAATTTAGTGTAACATTAGTATGACTTCCTAACATCTATGAATTGGAATTTAATGAATTTGTGTAGTAAGGGGTTCGTTAATATTCCCTGGAGTGTAAATGTCTTTCAATATTGCAGTTTCAAATGGTCCAAGAATCAATGTGATATAAAAAGTTTATAATTGAGGACATCATTCATTCATTCATCTTCAGTGACCACTTTATCCTGGTCAGGGTTGCGTTGGATCTGGAGCATATCCCAGCAACACTGGGCACAAGGCAGGAGAATTCACAACGGATGGGATGCCAGTCCATTGCAAGGCATCATTCATACATTCATTTCCACCTGTACTGTAGCCAATCACCCTACCTGCATGTTTTTGGGAGGTGAGAGGAAACTGGAGAACTCAGAGAAAACCCACTTTAGCATGGGAAAATATGAGAGAAACTCTGCACAGACAGTAACCCAAGCTTAGGATAGAACTCAGGACCCTGGAGCTGTCAGGTGGCAATGCTACCCATATATGCTATATACTGTATATAGTAATACTGGGTAGGGCCTCCCTTTGCTCTCAGAACAGCATCATGGATTCCACAAGATGTTGGAAATATTCCTTTGAGGTTCTGGTCCAGGTTGACATGATTGCATCACGCAATTCCTGCAGATTTTTCAGGTGCACTTTCATGCAGCGAATCTGAGTAAGCCTGTGCCCACTACAGCATCAGCTTCCTGTTCTTTCTCTGATAGAAGTAGAACCAAACATAATCTTCTACTGTTGTAGCGCAGTGACTATATGTATATACAGTCCCCTCCGAAAGTATTGGAACGGCAGGGCCGGTTTTTTTGCTATACGATGAAGACATTGGGGATGAGATCAAAAGCTGAATACGACACGATATATCAGAATTTCAGCTTTCATTTCCTGATATTTACATCTAGATGTGTTAAACAACAAGAGAATGGCACCTTTTGTTTGAACCTACCCATTTTCAAGTGATCAGAAATATTGGAACATGTGATTGACAGGTGTTTCTTGTTGCCCAGGTGTGCAACAAGTTAGATTGATTGTTTAAACAATTAATAGCTCTGAATGTGTACTCTTGGTCTGAGCCCTGGGTTTTGCCAGACTGAAGACTGCATTTGTTGTAAAAAATAAAAATAAAAATAAAAACAACAATAACATGAAGACCAAAGAGCTGTCTATAAGAGAAAAGCAAGCCATTTTGAAGCTGAGAAAAGGGGGGAAATCGCCCTAAGCATTGGGCATAGCCAATACAACAATTTGGGATGTCCTGAAAAAGAAAGAAACCACTAGTGTATGAACAACCAGACATGGAACTGGTCGGCCAAGGAAAACAACAGCAGTTGATGAACGAAAAATTGTGATAGCTATGAAGAAAAACCCGAAAACAACAGTCAGTGACATCAGCAACAACCTTCACAGAGCAGAGGTGAAGGTATGACAATCTGCAGTTTGAAGAAGACTTTGAGAGCAGAAATATAGAGGCCTATAGATGCAAACCACCCATCAACAGTAAGAATCAGAAGGCCAGATTGGAATTCACAAAGAAATACAGAGATGAGCCACAAAAGCTCTGGAACCAAGATTAACCTCTACCAAAGTAATGGAAAGGCCAAAGTGTGGAGACAGAAAAGATCTGCTCGTGATCCAAAACATACAAGCTCATTGGTCAAGCACGGTGGAGGTAGTGTCATGGCTTGGGCTTGCATGGCTGCTTCTGGAATGGGCTCTCTAATCTTTATTGATGATGTAACTCATGATGATAGCAGCAGAATAAGAAGTCTGCAAAAACATTCTGTCTGCCAATTTACAGAGAAATGTAACCAATCTAATTGGGAGGAACACACTGCCAACACAACAAAGGGTTAGACTTCATTCAGGGGGGAAAAGGTGGAAGGTTTTTGACTGGTCAAGTCAATCACCAGACCTTAACCCCATTGAGCATGCATTTCACCTCCTGAAGAGGAGACTAAAGGGAGAAACTCCCCAAAACAAACAATAACAGGCTGTGGTACAAGCCTGAAAAATAAGAATGCAACAGTTTGGTGATGTCAGTGGGTCAGTGGCTTGATGCAGGTATAGCAAGCAAATATGAATAATAAATATGATAAATATGATACAATAAAATATGAAGTGTTTATTTTCTTTAATTTACTTTAAGACTATCTGTTCCAATACTTTTGCTCACCTAAATACTGGGCGGTCTGCCACTGAAAGTGTCATATTCTATTCTTTAACACATCTAGATGTAAATATCAGGAAATGAAAGCTGAAATTCTGACCTATCGACTCATATTCATTTTAATTTTAAATACTAAAGTCTTCAGTGTATAGCAAAAACAAAAGAATTGGTCCCATGTTCTCTAAAGGTGAAACATGTCAGTAGGTGCATTGGCTAAGATAAATTGCTCATAGGTGTGATCATGTGTGAATGGTGCTCCACGATGGACTGGTGTCAGTGTGGTACAGTGTGTATTCCCACCTAACACTCAGTGTTTCCAGGATTGGCTCAGGATCCACAGCAACCCTGACAAAGATAAAGCACTTACTGAAAGTATGTAAAACAAACTTGATCCTTTATATATAGTACACAGTTCTTCAATCCACTGAGCCTTGAATTCAGTCTGATGTTGAAAATGGGATCCCTGGCATGCACTCATAATTAAAGAATGTCTGAAATGATATTGTTGTATAATGGTGTTACATGACAATTGATGCACTTTTAAGACACTCATAGCTTGCAGTGTTCATTTTTTCTGGTATAGATTTCTCTCTGTGGCAAATGTGTGAAAGTAAATAGACCTCAGACTGATTGTCACAGGTTGAAAAAAGCTTTAACACCAAAGGAGGGAAGGGCACACAAGCTGCCCTCTTACGAAAGATCCATGTTTGAACAGCAGATGACAAATAATAGCCTTCATGATTTGTCCATGTTTTACAATATGTGTCAACTGTGGAAGAAACACCTCTATTATTCTGGGTCACAGTATGGTTTGGACAACAAGGCATAGAAAGTGTGTAATAAAAATAACCAGCAAACATAGCAGAAATGTAATGTGAAGAAAAATAAAGTAGCTCTAAAAAGTTATAGAGGTATACAATACATCTGTAAATGGTCTTAGGAAAGAAGATTCTGTACTTTTCCTGATCAAACTGAAACCCATGTGACTTTTCTTTGCAACAGGCACATGCATGAATATCCTTGGACTCATCAGAAGAGAAACCCAAGACAGAATGGGACCTTCAGACCCAGCGAATGTCACCAGTGGTATTCCCAGTGGGGAAGGAGAATATACCTACTGGCAACAGAACAGCCTGGGCAACGTCAGCATGGGTTCTCGTAAGCCTGTCTTTGTGGATGACATTACCAAGCACCTAAGTGTTCAGATAGCCCTTATAACTGCCTATTCGCTTATAATCATCCTGGGCCTGGTTGGTAATGCACTAGTTATTTACATGATCATTATATATAAAAACATGCGTACCGTTACCAACTACTTCATTGCCAACCTTGCATTAGCTGATCTCATGGTAGACACCATGTGCTTACCCTTCACATTGGCATACACCCTGTTGGACGAGTGGAAGTTTGGGGCAGTGATGTGTCACATGGTGCCTTTCGCCCAAGCTCTCAGTGTACACGTGTCTATTCTGACACTCACCGTGATCGCTCTGGAGCGCTATAGGTGCATTGTGTTTCACATGGGCCAACGTCTCTCCAGGTGCGCAAGTTTCATTATCATCAGTCAAACTTGGGTTTTTGCGGCTATTCTTGCTGGACCTTTAGCTATTTTTCGCGAGTACCGCTATGAGGAGATTGCCTACATTAACTTACGGATTGCTGTATGCTCTGAGAAATGGCCCCATGGCACTAACCGAGATGCCATCATCTACAGCTTCTCCATGCTTGTGCTGCAGTATGTGCTTCCATTGGGCATTATCAGCTACGCTTATGTGTGCATCTGGGTCAAACTGAAGAACCACGTCAGCCCGTCCAACCGCAATGATGGCATCACTCGTCGCAAGAAGACTACCAAGATGCTGGCACTGGTGGTTGTGGTCTTCGCAGTGTGTTGGCTTCCTTTCCATGTGTTCCAGTTGGCCAGTGATCTTGACCTGGTCCTTAAGTTTAAAGAATACAAGCTTCTTTATACTCTGTTTCACATAGTGGCCATGTGCTCGACTTTTGCCAATCCTTTGCTCTATGGATGGATGAATAAGAATTACAGGAATGGCTTCATCATGTTCTTCCGCTGTGAACACAAACCTGACACCATCCATCCTGAGGGTTCTTTCCGAACCCGAACCCTGCGAGGTTTGATCTTATACAATGATAGACAACCTGCCACTGCTGTCTGAACCCAGCCAAAACTGACAGCACTTTTAAAGATTAAGCTTGGTGTGAACAATATACTGTATATGGGATTTGTTTTTAGAGGTATTCAAAGGTGTAAACAGTTTGCATGCTGTATACTGTATAAATACTCACCTTCAACGATGGCATTTTGTATTCAGCATCTGTCAATTCTACCTTGGGTTGTAAAACTGGGACATGCTGGCTCTGAATAGTGTTAAGCCAAAAATGAAAGTAATTCAAAAATTATTTTCTTATGTCACAAATAAATCAACTGTTTCATTCAGCTTTGCAGTTCGCCTAAATCACAGCAACCCCTTTCTGCATGTAAGTTTTATCTAAAGGGGCTGTTGCATTTTTATGGCACTGA
>CM040981.1:7459825-7522528 GCA_022985145.1 Pangasius djambal | reverse complement strand
ACTGCTATGCAGGTGAAACTCCAACAAGGACGCTGGCAGAGACAGCGACAGAGAAGGCTCGAGAGACGGCACTCGCCGCTAAAGAGAAGGCTAAAGACCTGGCCTCTCAAGCACAGAAAAAACAATATGTATGATGTAGAGACTCGGATGGGGGCACCATCTTTCTAAGCCTGTGCCTGATTTCGCCTATTGCACCCATATCCTCACTTATGCTCTTCAGTATTTTCTCACTAAGGTAAATTTGCCTCAGCTGTGGATACGTAATCCCTTCATGGCCCGCGTACTCGGTAATTACATACGGTATGGCTATGTTCAGACAGGCAGCAGAAATCCTGTGTTTAGGGTATACTGTATGAGCAGGAAACGTATGAAATCTGACTTTTTCCAAATGGATTCGAGCCACACTTACTTCTACAGATTTCGGGACATGCAACATGGATTGTGAAGGAACATAGACTGTGTATATGTACAACAATTAGGGAGAAGCCTGCATAACTGTAGTGCCTGCAGTGAATCCTGCAATGATAACAGCGCACAGCACCATCGTTAGTTTTGAGTTTGTGTTGTCTGCGCTGAAGATGTGACGGAACATTGCCGATATATAAACTATGATCCTTGATGTCTGTTTGAAAGGAATTCCCGTATGTAAATACAGATTATTTTTAAAAGTATTAAGTATTGTGTAATATTTATTTTCAAGGGCAGAAAAGCATTCAGATGTTTTAGATCAAATTTTCTACCCAACGTTCTAACTAGTCTGGACAGACAAAACCTATTTGATAGGCTTAAGGAATATGGGAATACACTCGGTCTAAAATTTTAATTTTTAAGAAATAAATCAGTTTTGTCCTACTGTCTGAACATAGCCTATATGTTTCTGCTACTATCTTTATGTTTCCCCTTATTATTTTACAGAGTATTTTAAAATCTTTTTGTTCACTCTATTTTCTTTTTTTGGTAATTTTTTTTTCCATTTGGTAATAACGAAGAACATGATCTCGGAATCCTGGTTCAGCTGTGCCCTTGGTGGTAAACAAACACAAACACCGCTTTCTGTTTTTCTGTATATGATTTCATTGCTTCAAATTGAAGTGATATGAGTGTTGATGGGGTCCACATTACAAAGCAGTCATTGCCTGTGTGTGCTGCACAACCCAAAAAAAAACCCATGGAAGATAGGATTGCAGTAGATGGCAATGTCTGCGTATATGCTTGAATCTTAGTGTTATTAATTATACTGACTGGAAAACGAATCTTGAAATATAAAGTAAAAACTGTTAATGTTGAATCTGCAAAGCTCTTAATTCAGTAGCATTTGCTTACTGTCAATAAAAGTTTTCTATCAAATATGTTGATAATTGATTACCAATTCATACACAAGTGATTTGTGTTACGTGATTTCAGACACATCAGCTATTCTTCCTTTACAGTGGCAAAATTTTCCAAATATAATTAAAAGACAAGGTGCTGATGGAGAAACGGTTATCTTCTAGTGAGTTAGGAGTTGATAAAATCACTTACAATTATTGGATTAAATAACTAATTTGTTTACAGTTTGACAAATTGAACAAACTATGATGTGGGTAGGTGCAAGCAATAATTGCAAGAGTGGGTGGGATTAGGCAGAATTCCTTCAGGAAGCTTCTTCAGTGCAGAAGCTCATGTTGATGCGCTGAAAATCAGTCTCATTAATAACAAGAATTAATTAAATAACTGCATTGCTTTGTGAACATTGTTAAATACAATAGCCTGTTCTTAAAAAAGAGGCTATTTAACTATAGTGGGAAATGGGCACAATATTTTATTTCAAGAACATTTAAATAATTGAAGATCAATGTCATAATAATAATAATAATAATAATAAAATTTATGTATAATGTGCCTTTCTTACACTCAAGGCGCTACAACAGTATAGAACAACACAACTCCATGATAGCAATCACAATGACTACACAATAACAACACTGACAACAGAAACTGTAAGATTGTAACCTAAAAGCTTCACTAAAGAGATATGTTTTAAGTAATTTCTTAAAACAATCAAAAGATGGAGCATTCCACAACCTGGGAGCAATACAAGAGAATGACCTCCCACCCATAGTTTTGAGCTTACAGCGAGGCTGGTACAGAGTAAGAGAACCAGCAGAGCGGAGAGACCGAGATGGTGTGGACACTGAGACCAAATTACAAATATACTCTGGGGCCAGTTCATGTACGGCTTTATAAGTTAAGATAAGAACTTTAAAATCAATACGTGACTGAACTGGAAGCCAGTGTAGTTGAGGAAGCACAGGAGTGATATGACTGCGGGATGGTGTATAAGTTAAAACATGAGCGGCTGAATTTTGCACATATTGCAACCTCTTCATCAAATTTGCAGGTAACCCTGCAAAAAGTGAATTACAATAATCAAGCCTAGATGTTATAAAGGCATGACGAAGCCTTTCTGCATCAGGCATAGAGAGAAACGGTCTTATACGTGCAATATTCCGAAGATGATAAAAAGCTACTTTAGTAACATTCTTAAATTGAGTATTAAAAGTCAGCTGTGCATCAAAAATCACACCCAAATTCCGCACCTGCACAGAAGGGAGACTGTCATGGGACAGTAGGGTAGTGTCTCAATGTTCTGTGACACTAACAACAGGACAGCAACTATTTTCGCTCTTACTGCTGTTGAAATGATCTTTTCCCCTCCTCTAGTTGAGTAGCAAGAGTGCAATGATGTGACTATATGGAGACAGTGTATGCCTAAGGATTTGATGCAAGTTCAGCAACTGCTCAGGACAAAAATGCAGCCTCTAAAAGATATTCAAGATCATTTTTTCCACAACTCCACATATTTGATGTTGCCATACATTCTTTTGGCAAGGCAGTTAAAGCATTTACTTCATTCACATCAGAGGCAATTTGAAAACAATCAGTTAAAGACAGATGTATTATATCAGATTTTCACTGGGTCAAAAGTTTGCATACACCAAGTTGATCATCTCTTTAAACAGTCTGCAAGATGCTAGCAAAGTACTGAAGGCACCATGAGCATCTGTACAAAGAGATGTAAGCAAAAAATCTTGGGACCAAACAGACACTGGATCATTCAGAAAAAAAGGTACAAATGAACTCCCAGGGATGAATGAACTTTGGTGTGGTGAAGGATCTTCATCAGGTACCAAAGTATGTACATCCACCATTAAGAGGGTCCTGCGTCACCGTGGCCTAAAAGGCTGTTATTCATGGAAGAAGCCCCTACTCTAAGAGCAACATTAAAAAGCCAGACAAAACTTTGCAGGTGATCACCAGCTTTTTGAAGGAGTGTTCTGTGGTAGGATGAAACAACAATTAAACTAGTCATAATGATCAGTGCTATGTATGGAGAAAAAAGGGTGAGGCTTTTAATCTGAAAAACACCATCCTAACTATGAAGCATGGGGGTGGCAGCATCGTGGTGCTGGAAATGTGGTGCAGGTCAGAAAATTGAAGGCATTATGAGGAAGAAGGATTATCTAGAAATACTGAAGTAAAACCTCAAGACATTAGTCAGAATGTTAAGTTAAAACTTTCCAACAAATACTACCAATTGGTATGTAATGTTTTGACTCACTGCAAATTTTACATAGTAAATAAAAGCTCAAATAAATCTGTCTCTGAGCGATTATTTAAATTTTATTTGTACTGCTTAGGAAATTCTTCCCTCTGAAAATTCTACAAATTCTAATGTTTTTAGCAGAATTTAGGAACGCAAATACAAAAAATGTTTTACATAACTAGACTGCCCCAGATAATTTTCTAGTGTGCACTCCCGATTAAATTCTGACTAATCTCATTCCCATAGACACTCATGACAAATCCTGGCCACAACTGCATTTTTTTTTTTTTGGGGGGGGGGGGGTCACCCACCAGCGACCCTGATCAAAATAAAGCATTTTCTAAAGATGAATGATGCAGTAAACCTGCTATGCCACACAAGCAAAGCATTGTGTCCAATTCACTCCTATAATCACTTAATAAATGTGGCCTTTGACTTTGTCCCACAACCTGGCATGAAAGTGAAAAACCACTCGTTCCCACAGGATTGTAGTCCTGATGCACACCTCCCCCTAAGGCGCTTTACCCGCACTTATCTACTCTTGGAACCATAATCCCCTTCCCTTCATATTGGAGGAGTTTTACAACTGCCCTTTAGACATTCATTATAAGTGCCAAGAATCAGTTCCCACATAAGATACATATGTAGTGAACAACACTGGAGTATTCCTTTAAGCAATTTTATTTAGAAAATAAATAGAGGCATTGTCATTGTTTGCCTTACAATCGATTTAGGCTACTCCAATCAAGTTAGTAATTTAATTTCCCAAATGACTACAAAAACCAAGGAACTGGCTTTAAAAATTGTGGCACTGCCAAACATTGAATGTGAACTTGGACTAGACGTCAAGTTAAATACATAAAATATTTATTTGTACAAAAGGTTTACATTGGTAAGAAAAATGCTACATACGAATACACAGAGGGCAGATAAATACAAAAGTGATGGCGTTCCAAAGACATACAAAAAATTCATAAGGCTTTTGGTGTTCACAATCACATATACAGTGTACTATTTAGCTGTGTATATTTACACTGAATAACTGAACATTAATTAATTGCATAAATGCCTGGTTCAGCAGGATTGCTGATATTTCAACATATTTCGTTGTACATACACATATTAAAAGAGTCCTAAGTATAGAGACAACTTCCAGGTGAAGCCTAGCAACTACATTTTAAAGGGGTAAGTGCTTACTATTAATCTACATCTTCATCTAAAATACACTGTCTGGAATCATTTTAGGAAAATTGATCTGAATGGCACCTAAAATTAGCTTACCTAAGAACTACTAGTGCAGTATTTTGTATATTTTTATAAGGCATGAACCACTTTCCTTAAACACATGTACAAATCAGTATGAAATACTTGACTTAGACATGCCACTGGTAAATCAAGGAAGTTTTCATTAAGGCAAATGAGATCATGCCGGCCGATCAGTACTAAATTTAATTCATAATAATGCCATTATTGGATGAAGTCATCCATTAACTTTATATCCAGCTATTTGTGAAATTATCAATGCTAATTTTAAGCGTTGTCAATTATTATAGTTTGAATTTAACTGGGCAAACAAGAGTGTTTACTAGAAAACAAGTAAAGAGACAGTTTTATCACCTGCTGCACAGAATACACATCCATGAGTGCTTGTTGATCTTTCAAAAGAGAAAAGCTTTTAAAAAACACTGATATGGACATGATCTGCAAATGACATGAAAATCTCACCATAAGCAATCCGAGAACAAACGTCCTAAGTATGAATGATGTGAAGTTAAGTGCTGATGCAGCTGCTTTGTGCAACATATCAAAATTAGAGAGCGACATTTGTTAAATAAGTGAAAGGTCTAAGTGCAAGCAAGTATATACTGCAGGATGACCCTGACACAGAGCCAATTAGCTTAAAGAAGAATGACAAGGACATTAAGAACAAAATACATGACCAAACTGTCAGACCTCTATTAATCACTGTGTATCTACAGCACCACATAATAAAAATATCATATATTACCAAAAATCCAGTCATGCTTGCAAACAGCCTGAGTCTGATGGTTATAAAATGGCAGCAGTGTGTTTCTGTGGCAAGCCGTCATATTTTTGGTTTGAGGCCTCTTTTTTTTTCTTTTTTCTTTTTCTTCGACCTTGTGATACAGTTTTTGGAATGTTTCAGCAATTTATAATAGCAGTTATATGGTCGTCATAACCAGGCACGATCAGAAGTGGAGTAACTATGATCAGCGTCGGTGTGTGTTAAGCCCAGACCGTCAGAGTCCAAAGTCCACACCATGCTCTCGACATCAATCTCCACATCCTCTGCAATAAGAGAGCAGACAGAACATTTTAGCACTACACGTTTCTGGGTCATAATAATAACCCTAAACCCCTATGCTCTTTATTATATAGATAGTTGGGCTGCTCGATATTGAAGAAAAACGCGATATGCGATTACTTGTTAAATAATGCGATATGCGGTACTATAAAGCTATAAGTGTGTAAAATCAATTTAAATTATATATATTTAAAAACTGAAAATGACATAACCACCATAAATGTTTCATGTTCTTTTGAGGAAGAGAAAGCAATCTGCTGTCTGCATTGCTCTAAAACGTTGAATTTTTTCTAACTTTTTGAAGTATTAAAATTATTCCGTTATCGCGAGCCCTTGCGATAAGCATATCGCGATATTTCGATATATTGTGCAGCCCTAATAGATAGCTTTATTCATGATGTATGAATACAGCAATGTTTATATGTAATTACCACTTTGTAGGTAACAGTCAATCAGAATAGAAATGAAAATAAAAACAGTGAGGTTTATGTGAATAATTAAACAACTTCAAGGGTCAAAATTGCTGCCATTGCATGCTTTAGCTACACCATGCACTTTTTTCCCCATTTTTGATAAATATCGGTTAAGCAATAAAACCCATAAGACCCTTTCATTCTCCATAAAAGAGTTCCATCACAAGTGGCTTGTTGCTATGCAAAAGGGAGCAATGCTGTTATTATAGAGGGGCAAAAAATTTAATTTGCCAAGCTTGCAAACTAGCGGTTCCCAGTGATGGACTGGTGTCCCATCCAGGGTGTATTCCCACCTCATGCCCTGTGTTCCTGGGATAAACTCCGGATCCACCACAACCCTGGCCTTGATAAAGTGATTACTGAAGATGTATGGATGTGAACTAGTGGCTAGCCTGTAAGTTTGATTAGTTGGCTTCTCAGCATAACCGCTACCTAATAAACAGCTAGAAAAAGCCTTCTGTGATTATATTTTTTTTTAAACACTGCATCTTTTACTTACAAACTAAACATATAGTCGTTGTTCAAATTTCTGTTGGAACAGTATTTAAGAGTTTACTTACACTTTCCCGCCCATGTTAATTTTACACAGGTTCCCTTAGTATGCAGAGAAATGTAACTTTTTTTAAAAAAAATTTTAAATTGCTAATTTACCAGCAGCAGAACGATATTGCATTTGTCCTCCGTCTAACAGCAAAGATAATTAGCTGTATGAAAAGCAGTATTAATCACTTTTTTCTTCTTCTTATACTTCAAAGGATGGTTAAATCAGTTATGGGCCATAGTTTGCTCATCTCTGATTGCTGAGATTACTAATCAATTTTCAGAGTTAGGCAACTGATTCTTATAATCATTATACAAAATAATTTTAATAAATAAAATAATAATGTAATAAATAAACAAACAAATAAATAAAAATGTCACAAGTTTGAAACTGCTTGGAGTAATGCAACTGTTGTTGTGACTGTGGCTTATGATCAGAAGAATGATACAGATTTAGTGAACACATCATGCTGTTATTAGACGTAACTAGGATGCTAGGATGCATTTCGCCAATCAGACTGCGTCATTGAAACTAACTCTCTTACTACTTAACTTGGTGTGCTCTGAAGCTAGGTTGTGAAGATGCAAACTGGTTATAGACTACACATTACAACTGGACAGTTACCTCTGTCTGAATCGGATCTTTCGGAGGACATGGCCGAGCCCAGGCTGTCGTTGCGCATCCTCTCTGTGCCACCCTGCAGCTGCTGCAGACGCATACGCAGCTCCTGCTGCTCCCAGCGCAGCCGGTCCTTCAGCAGCTCGGCCCGCTCGTTCTGCTCCTGCAGCTTCTGCAAACAAACCACGAGCAGAACGAGACTAGAATTTAAGTTGTGTTCAAGTAACACTGCAATCTATACTGCCTGTTTATGCAGCATTTTACGACATTTGTGGACATTCACACACAGCTGTGTTATATATACAATTTGCACAGCAGATACTGAGTTGAGGTCAATTTGCTTACACAAATTTTAACGTGCCTTATCAATTATATTTACACCATAAAGGAATAAATTGAACGTTTAACGTTACACACATCAAAGACCATTTGAGTGAATTTTCTAAAGCCGGTTAAACACCTGATCTGTCTGCCAATTTACAGAGAAATGCATACCAAAGTGATGGAAAGGCCAAAATGTGATCATGTGCTCATGATACAAAACATACAAGCTCATCAGTCAAGCATGGTGGAGGTAGTGTCATGGCTTGGGCTTACATGGCTGCTTCTGGAACGGGCTCCCTAATCTTTATTGATGATGTAACTCATGATGGTAGCAGCAGAATGAATTCAGAAATCGACAGAAACATTCTGTCTGCTAATTTACAGAGAAATGTATCCAATCTAATTGGGAGGACCCTCATGCAGCAAGACAAAGACCCAAAACACACCGTCAACACAACAAAGGACTTCATTCAGGGTGAAAAAGTGTCCACAGATCCAAACGTCAAAAATCTACTGGAAATACTAAACCATCCGGGTACCTTTGGGATACTCATTTCAACATACTACGATTTGAAACACACTAATTCTAATCTGGGATACTGTTTAGGACGAATAGTAGGCGAATCAGGACACAGCATAGGTGTTTTTGATCACTTGAAAAATGGGTGGGTTCAAACTAAAGGTGACATGTTCTAACACTGTGTGTGTGTGTGTGTGTGTGTGTGTGTGTGTATACATATTATATATGCAAAAGTCTTAGATACTCTATTTTTTTTTTTTAGTACAAACCTTGTTATAGATTTATATTTTATGACTTGTACATTATTGATTCAGTACAAAAACATTTTAGATTTCCAAACATTAGTTTTCCAGCACAAAATTAAATGTTCCAGAAAAATGTTTGTATGTCAGTAAAGACAGCAGTGTATTACATAAGAGACATTTTTCAGACAAAAGATCATAAAGAAGGCTGCTGGGTTTTGCTGCAAAAATAAGAAGTGTGACAATCAAACTCTCCAGAAGAACTGTGGCTGCTTCTGCAGGATGCTCAGTAACACTTACAGCTCATTTCCTGAGACTTCTATTTTTTTTTTTAAGTGAAATATCATCACACCAAATATTGACTTTGTTTCATTTATTACTGTTTACTGCTCTTTATAGTATTCTTTTTAATGTAGAGACATTTAGTTTCATTATTTTTGAAGGCATCTTTGCTCTATAGGATTTCTTTGTATGTATGTATGTATGTATGTATGTATGTATGTATGTATGTATGTATGTAAGGAAATTAAATCTGAAATTCTGATCTATCATCTCATATTCATCTTTTGATCTCACTCCCAAATGTATTCAGTGTGTAGCAAAAACAAAAGAATCGGCATTGCCATTCCAATACTTTTGGAGCAGACTTGCCCTCACACATATAATATATATATAAAAAGCATGGGTGGTATACAAGTTCTTTCCATCACACACTGTTTTCCCTTGCTCACTCTTTCTGAAAGATCTACTGTCAGAAGAACTGAATAATTGGCATATACAAGCTAAATGTTTACCGAGTTCCCATTCAAAGACAGCAGTAGCTGTGAGGTTTGAAACCCACCTTTAATCTTTAAAAAAAAAATGTACTAACGTTTTCTCACCTTTATGTGCATCTGTGCCCGCCTGAGCAAGTTGAGAGTGGTGTTTCTTGTAGAGTCCGAGGACAGCGGGACCTGCTGTTTCAGTTGCTCCAAACAGTGCCGCAGCTGAGCTCGTCTGCACACAGAAATCAGAAATTTACCTTTTTTCCCCTCACCCAATTTTAGCTGGCTATAATAAGCTGAAAAACTCTTACTAAAGTAGAAATTAAAATATGGATGTGATCATACCTGTGCTTTTCCAGTTCATTGTGAACTGACCTGGAAAAGAAAAATGTTAAACACTTTAACCTAACATAAATTATGATAATTGTTTCTAGAATATGTTCTTTTTTTTTTTTCCTTTAATTTTCTAAGGCTATTGTAGTTCACATATAATGACAGCTTATGACCACCAACTATGCAATTATGCACCAAAAGCATTATGCACTAAAAGCAGTAGTAATCCTGAAACCGTTTCCATGTACCAGCACTTAACCAGTTTGACCAGCCCGTGTTTCAGCATCCGGTAGGTAGCTGATCAGACCAATCTGACTTTTTCAGCAGGGTTATTAGCTTATAGGTAGCTCTAATTAAGATAACTGCCATCAAAAATTGCTTGGTTCATTGACTACAACTGACCTATGAGGAAAATCTGTGTACATTTTCTTACATTTGAACCATTCTCTTTATAAAGGTAGTTTTTTGATAGTTATGTGTTATTACTAACTTTATTAGACAGCACTTGATTTTTGCTAACATTGGATGCACACTGATTATTTATTTAACGAGTAATTGATAGATTGTACACTTATTCGCCTGTATAAATGCACTAAGATTAACTCCTTAAACTCAGGACTTCTCTGAATGAATATTAAACACACAAAACACAGGAAATCTGCGCATGCGCTGCAGGAACTCACCTGCTGTTCCCCGCTGAACCCTTTTTAGTTTTCGCTTTGCTTCTTTTTTCTGTCGTTTTACTGTAATATGGAAGGACTGAGGCGTAGCCATGCTCGGCTTCTGTTTAAAAAAAGAGAGCAAAAACAGAAAAATAAATAAATAATACAAAAACCGGGCTCGGTGGACACTCAGACCAGAACTGCAGCAACAACTAACGTTAGCTAGCATGCTAACTAACCAGATATCTGAATAAAGGACAGAGGTAAGTGGATGAAATAATAACATGGAAAAAAATGTCAAGACAAGAACATAGGGTCAAGACAAGTCAACAGACAAGAACATAAGAGTCAAGAGAGTTAAGACAAGAACATAAAGACGTTTTTATTCATTAGGAAATCAGGTAAAAAAAACAAAAAAACAAACGCAGTAAATCAGCGCGAGCGCAGTTTTGATGTTTTTTGGGTTTTTTGGCGCCACCGGTTTAACTATCTAATGCATTTCCTACTGTATTTTTTGCACAATAGTGAGAATAAATAATTAAAAAATTATGCTGCTCGTGTAGTGATGTTTGCATAATGAAAGCGATGTTTAATGGTAGTGTACAGTGAGAATAGTTTTTCAAATTTACCGCCGTTCGCGCCTTTGTGTACAATGGAGGAGGTGAAAAAGAGCTCCAGTCAAACCCAGTGTTTCTGTGAGTAAACCGATTCCCCATCATTTCCAAACAGCAACTGAAATCCTAAGGATATAATCCTTAAAGTCAGTAGGAAAATATATTTGTTTCAGTATATAATAAGCCCAGTTTTTTTGCTTAGCGGCTTGATTGTCTTTAGCGGGGGTTGGTCTCATTCTGTGATAAATCACAAAGAAATAACATTATAGCTAAATGCTACAATACCTCTTTCTCTTCTTTCCAGGTATTCAGCAGCTTGCAGAAGAACTTGAATATTGCATGTGTTTACTTCCATCCTGATTATGAATTTAAGTATAGCTTAGCACCAGAAGCGGCAACACCCGTGTAGCTGTGTGTGTTTTTGTGCAGAGAGATTTGGCAGCTCAGCTTAAGCTGCTGCTGCTGCAGCTGCCACGTAATACGCGTCAGTCTTACCACGCCCTTTTCCACTGCTTCACTTACGTTCAATCTCAAATGCCTCCCTGCTCACTATATAGGCACACTAGGGGTAGTAGGAGTAGAAGTACATTGTACACCCTACGTAGTCCGCTATACGTGTAATTGGAAAGCGTTTGGGATTGAACCTTGGTGTCTTCAAACTTGTATGGTTTCTTTTTGTAGCCTTCGGCTGTGGTCGCTGCGCAGGAATTCACGTCATATTTTAATATTTTCGTAAAACCCGACGAATAATTTGTCAGATAAGGGTAATAGTCAAACTGTACGGTTTTCAGAAATAACCGCCGTTTTCTCGGCTTTTGTTTTGAGTTGCTAAGGCGGAAGCGGAAGTGACTCCATGACGTTATTTTTGTTATGTATACCAGCTGATCAATAGCGCGAGCGTTGCAGCGAAGCCGCGACGCTGGAAATAATACAAAAGAAATAACCGGTCTATTTTTGTGTTGTTTTCCTCTTTCTTGCTTTGTTCATTTGGTTTCATTCAGGATTAATTTAGGAGCCAGCAAAACCCTCTCCAGATGAGCAAATCGACCGCCAGTGTGCTGTGCAGGCTGGGCCACAACAAACTGGCCTGCTGCGCTGGCGTTAGGGGTAGCAGCAAATATTAACTATTACCAAAAAATACAAGTGGGTCGTGGAAGTAATGGACATTGTAACAGCTGTAAGAGCTTCCAGTGGTCTTCAGAGTATCAGTGACTTAAAAAACTAGACAGTCCTGTAGAGGTTGTTTGCTAGCAAAGAACAGCTGAAGAAGGAAACTGTTTAAGTTGCTAGCAAGAGACATAACCGTCATATATCAGGCTACCTGTTGGTCTCCAATGTCAGACAGCGCAGTCATTAGCATAACATACATTTAACTACCACAGAATCTCTTAGAACTTGAGTAAAATGTGGTTAAAACTATTCTTCTTGCTCCTTTACTTTTTGGTTTTGTTTGTCCTGGCTCGATTTTTCGAAGCCATTGTGTGGTATGAGACGGGAATCTTTGCCACCCAGCTGGTGGATCCTGTAACACTGAGCTTTAAAAAGCTGAAGACCATCCTAGAGGGGAGAGGACTGGGATACTCCGGCCTGGCCGAGAAGAGGGACGTCAGAGAGCTGGTTGAAAACTCTGGTAACTTGGTTTTACCCCTAAAGATAATGAGTAGTGGTGGGAAAGGATGGACACACCAATCCCACTCTTCCCATTTTTAACAATACCAATATCCGATCACTGGGTTTCTGGTCGTACACAGTGCTGATCCGATACTGACATCCTCTGCAAGCTTCTGTTAGGAAATGATATGAAATGTGAAATCAGAGGCATGGTGGCCTCATCCTTCAGGACACCTTGTGCCTTGAATTTATGCTTGGATTGGATCAGAAATAAATGTAAAATTTGATCCAGTACTGATCCAACAGTATTAGCCTTGATAGTGATACAAAAAAATTCTAGTACTTGCACAATGTGAAGTTGTTAGCAGATATGATGATGCACTGAGAATTATGATATTGGGGGTGTATCATGGTTTATACTGAAAATGTTATTAAAGTAGAAGGCATTAAATGGCACACTACTGGAGCAACAGAGGTATGCAGCAAATAAAAGTGCAGTCAGGGATTTTTATGCCCCAACACTTTTTGTAGTATGTGTCAAAACTTTCCTCAAAGCCTGGCATCTGTCAGTAAAATATAAACTCAAGCGGATACACTGCAGTTCCTGTCGCACTTCTGGGGCCCAGAAAAGGGTGCGGACCACCAACATCCAATCAGTCTGGGCAAGGAGGCATCTATACTTGCTTGTCAATTGAAAAAGCTCCCCCTTGGCCATCAGCATTGAGTTCTAGTCTAGGCAGTGTGCATGCAGATGTTTTGGGGGCGTGGATTCGCAAACACTGAACACTGAAGGGCAGACCAGTATTTGTTTCTGTTTTGAATTTCAAATCCGAAATCGTCAGAAAACACAAATGCTGACTTTACATTTAAATTATATGGTTAGGAAAAGTTTAAGAACACTGTTTTTTTTTTTAAATCTAAATATAAACCTACTAAAGATAGTTTTTATGTTTATTCTTTTAACATGTCAGAGTAACTTTAATCATATTTTTTGTTTTCAGGAGAACTGATGCAAGGGGAGCTCTATTCAGCTTTAAAAAATGAAAAAGAAGAAGCAGGATCAGAGTCCAGCACCAGTTTTAGTGGGGAGATGCACTTTTATGAGTTAGTGGAAGACACTAAGGATGGCATCTGGTTGGTCCAGGTAGATATTATACAACTTATAAGCATATTTTGCCTTATCTATTTCCATTATAGTCAATGCTCACTTGATCTTTTGAGGTTTGAATGTGTTTAAATAGAAATAAATGTATGTTTATGAAAAAAAAAAAACATTTAAAAACACAGTGAAATGTAACATGTGGCTTACATATAAGGTGTGTATTCTGGATACATAGTGATAATGGGATTTTGTAAGATGAAAAAACAGAAAATTATTGTCTTTTTGTGTAGGTAATAGCCCAAGACAGAAATCCACTATTGAGCACAGCCAACTGGGGGAAAATGGTACAGAAAGTTTCTCGCTTTGGCATTCGCACTGGCACTTTCAACTGCTCAAGTGACTCCAGGTCAGGAATTGCACTGCAAATTCATACATTTGGAGTTTCTAACCAGTTGGTCATGTCTAAATTGTAATCATGCAGAAATTTATTGATCATCTTATTTGTTTTTCCATTTCACACTAATTTGTGTGTTTTTTTTTTTTTTTTTGTAATACCCTCTCCCCCTCCAAACTATCAGATATTGCCATAAACGTGGCTGGATGAAGTCCACTCTGATCATGTCAGTTCCCCAGACTTATGCCTCTAAAGGAAAGGTCATACTGAAAGAGTATAATGGTAGGCGCATTGAAACAGAACACATCTTCAAATGGATGACTGCACATGTTGCCTCCCGCATCAAGACCATCCGTTTCTCACAACAGTTAATAGATGACTGGTACCAGAGAGAAAAGCAGCCTGTGAAGATGTTCTTGTTTGCCAAGCTTCTCCAGCCCCCTGCCTTCTTCTCAGCCCTCAGCATCAAATTCACAGGGCGCATAGAGTTCATCTTTGTTGATGTTCGCAACTGGGACAACGCCACTTGCTTGGAGGAGATTGGGGTAAAACAGATGCCCTCATATATTCTCAAAACACCAGAGGGTATCTACAGATATGGCAACAGCACTGGGGAATACATTTCTTTGCATGCCATGGACACATTCCTACGCTCTGTTCAACCAGAGGTCAATGATCTGTTTGTTCTAAGCTTGGTCATGGTCAACTTGATGGCCTGGATGGACCTCTTTATAACGCAAGGAGCCACAATTAAGCGCTTCGTGGTTCTGATCAGTACACTAGGGACCTATAATTCTTTACTCATCATTTCTTGGCTCCCCATTCTTGGATTCCTTCAGCTACCATATTTGGATAACTTCTACGAGTACAGTCTTAAACTGCTGCGCTATGCAGACACCACCACTCTTGCCTCGTGGGTCAGGGCAGATTGGACTTTCTATTCTTCACACCCAGCACTTTTCCTGAGCACATACCTGGCCCATGGGCTCCTCATAGACTATTTTGAGAAGAAGAGGAGATGTGGCAATGAAGACCAAAATGCAAACAACCTGGAGTGGCTGTCCAGCCTTTGGGATTGGTACACCAGCTATTTGGTACACCCCATTGCTTCCTTTCAGAATGAGTCAGACTGGGATGATGATCCTAATTTCCTTTTAGAAAGGTTGGCCTTCCCCGACCTCTGGCTTCGCCCACTTGTTCCCATCGACTACATCAAAAATCTGCCCACTTGGAGGTTCAGGTGCACACAGTCAGAGGGGACCCTCAGAATGGACCAAGATAATCCAACAAACAAGATGGTGCACCCGTCATTCGTGGAACCAGGTAGTGAACAGCAAGAACAAGACTACAGCTCAGAGAGGGCTCATACCAATGAAAGGAGTTCAGCTGGGATGAGGTCCCAAGAGTCCTGGTCTTCTGAAGAGGAACAGGACACCGATTGGTCCCAGTGGCCCTGTGGCATGCTTCATTGCACAGAATGTGTTGTTTGTTTGGAGAACTTTGAAACGGAATGCCTTGTAATGGGACTGCCGTGTGGCCATGTGTTTCACCAGCAGTGCATCGTGGTCTGGCTGGCAGGTGGGCAGCACTGCTGTCCAGTGTGTCGGTGGCCATCCTATAAGAAGAGACCAGCCAGACAACCCTATGCAGATTTTCCTCCTGAACCAGAATAGCATATTCCACTCAATGAAAACCTGATTCCCATATATAACTTATGAATACTTGATGTGCCCATTGTTAGTCTGTAGGCCTGTAAATCCATGTTATTGAGTCCTGTTTTTATTTTAGGTGTTATTAACCTGCATACACATTAGTGTATTATGGCATTTTCTGGACACCTTAAGCCTAGGCATGGACTAAATATTAATTAGAAATGATGAACTAACCTTTTTAGTCCATGACTAATGCTTAATCTGTACCAAAAACTGGTCTACTGGGTACCTAAATCTTGCTAACATGATTTAAATATATACTTACGTGTGAAAAGTACATTTTTATAATTGGCAAAATGATGCACTTTTGTTTGTAACAAAGAAGGTAATGGCACATCTGTTGAAAAGACAGTTTTCTTTCTTAGCTCTTATGAAGTTTAGTGATGAGATGAAAGTAAAAATCCCCATCAGCGTCCCATGTATATGTTCAGTGTGCGTTCAGTTTATAAATGTAATGGATTACAATGTAACATTAAGTTTCAGACCTTGTGTAGTACATTACACAAATCAACCACAGCCCTAGGCATCTCAGCTGATTATTAGTAATTTCATCCTAGACCTTTTTCAGGTGGACAATTCTGACCAAGATCTAACATAGTGGAGTTTTGTTGGGGGTTCTACTAGAGTAAGGGTGTTGGTGATTGTTTAGTTAGTTGCTGATTGTTATTGAGTAGTAGTCTGTGAGAGGACTTGGATTAAAGCAAGTAAAAATCCGACTGTCACATCAAGCAAAGTTGGCATAGTGTTGAAAACAGATGGTACTAAATTTGGCATTGCCATGCAACAATTAAATCACCCCACTTATGTTCTTTGATATCAATGCTTTCATATCCAGGCAAATGCAAACATGAGAGACCTTAAAGGTGACATTAATATGGAGTCACATGCCAAAGCACATTATATAGTGGCAAACTCAGTACACAAGTACCCAAGTTGTTTTATGTCTCAAAGGGAAAAAATGCCTGCAGATATGTAGGTCATAGTTCAGTTTTATCTTAACTGCACTTAACGATTAATTTAGAGGGGGTTACATTTAGACTATGGGCACATCAAAGTCAGATTGACTCTTCATACACCTAGAATTGAAGTGTGCTCAAAATAGGTCCCGAAAACAAAACACAATAAATGTGACATTACATACAACTGTGTAGTAAAATCCATTTAAATGCTACTGACCAATTTTACTGTCATTTTGATTTTGCCAAGCCCAGGTTCCTTCCCCAAAATATAACCCTTCTCCATGGCCCACTGGCCATGTTAAAGGTTAGCTTACTTATATCAAGCTGATAATATATAATCAAGCACTTCAGAGATGGAAGGAAGTCTTGACCTTAACCAGCAACACTGCTTTTGAAATGTGTAAAATTATTGCATTATGTCAATGAACCTTGACAAACTATTCATGCAGATTGAGAGATTTAGGCAATAAAATCTGGTCATTTTAGTAAATCCCTAATGTAGCTTTTCAGAGACAGGGTGAGGGGAACTGTCTGTAATTTTATATCCATCATCATAAACCTCTAGACATATCAAACTTATATTTAATACAAACAGAAGAAGAAAACAGATTAGACAGACTTGAAAAACCTGCTTGCATACAAGGTAAAATGGCTGAATTTGACCTACCTTTCTCCATCTCTAATTAAATCTTTTTTTCAGTGAAGCATGGAACTTGGTTTTTCCCAGGCCAGAATATATGCATTGTAATACCATTATTAATGACCTTACCCCACTGACTTACTCCAGCTGTTTGTGTGAATTTGAAACAGAAATTGGAGCATTGGTTTATTGTGCTTTTCAATCCATTAAAGTTGACTTTCACAGTTTTATGGTTTTTTATGGCCTACTTGAAATCTGTTTTTGAAGATATAAATAATCAAGTTTGTTATATATTATATGCTTCTATATTAAAGAGAAAGAAATTGTGAACTTAGGGAAGGAACCAGTTATTGTGATTTTAACTGTTAATTTGTGGGACATCAATATAGATAAGTTACTAATAAACTAATATTATGAAAAAATGTACAAATCCAAACAAGTGAGAGCAATGTGGTTGGATTCAATTCAGTTTCCTTCAGACTGACTGTTTGAAGTATGTTCCTGGGAAAGGCTCCACTGTGACTCTGTTCAGGATAGAGCACTTAGTGAAGATGAATGTTATTCCAGTTGTTAGACATTTGCAAATGTGTGATCATGTTAAAAATTCTGCAACTAAAAGGCCAGTTTAACCTCCAGGTATATTCACAACCTTTTAATACAGACAATCTCTTGAGCTGAATAATTGATTAACTGAATTTAAAATACCCAGCATTGTTATCCCAAATAACAATATTTACCAAAATAGTCATACATCAGCCTTTTTGGTGCAGGATGTAAAAAAAGGAAAGTAACATCAACTAACACCTGTGAATGGTAAGGCTTTCATTACATTTTGTTAGTTCAAGGTCAACATTATTTTTAATACTGGATTACAGTGTAATAAATTAAAAAAGTTAATTTATTAAAAATTAATGCTTTTTTCAGCATTTCAGCTAAAATAATCTCAGTACATTTGAGCAAAATGATCAATATGAAAAAGTTAGGTCAACACCATTTGCTACTTTTTCTCCCATTTTCCCCATCCTGATGTCAAAGAATGTCTTTCTGTTAACAGGCAAGAAGACGTTCATTAGGGAGGACACTGGGTGCATGCATTGTAATGTATGAGAATTATTACCTTCAGTTAAAATCAGTGCAAAAAAGTTCACATATAAATTTGCTAACACATGTACATATGAGAAGACAGTATGGTTTTATTTGATTAATTAACATACACTATATTGCCAAAAGTATGTGGACTCCTGACCATCACAGCCATATGTGAGCCTTCCCCAAACTGTTGCCACAAAGTTAGAAGCGCAGAATTGTCTAGAATGTCGTTATTCTAGATATTAAGATTTCCCTTCACTGGAAATAAGGAGTTTAACCCTTTTCCAGAATGACAGTGTCCATGTGCAAAAAAATGAGGTCCATAAATTGGTCCATGTTTGTCTGTGGTTGGAGTGGAAGCACTCAAGTGGCCTGCAGAGAGCCGTGAACTCAAACACACTGAATGCTGGCTACATTCCAGGCCTCCTCGCCCAACATCAGTGCCTGACCTCACTAATGCTCTTGTGGCTGAATGGCAGATCCTCACAGCCACGTTCCAAAACCTAGTGGAAAGCCTTCCCAGAAGAGTGGAGGTTATAACAACAAAGGGGGATTATATCTGGAACGGTCAGCTGTCCACAAACTTTTGGCCATATTATTTATCTTAAAAGGAGTGGATTCTCTAGTTTTCTCCCAAAAACATACTCACTGTCCACTTTATTAGGAACATCTGTATGCTTGCACATTCATGCTGTTATCTATCAATCATTTGGCAGCAGCTCAATGCATAAAATCATGCAGATACAGGTCAAGTGTTGAAGTTAATGTTCACGTCAAACATCAAAATGAAGTAAAAGTGTGATCTCTGTGACTTTGATTGTGGCATGGATGTTGGTACCAGATGGGCTGGTTTGAGTATTTCATAAACTGCTGTTCTCCTGGGAATTTCACACCCAACAGTCTCTAGAGTTTACACAGAATGGTGCGGGGAAAAAACAAACAAACATCCTGTGAGAGGAGGGTCTGCAGGCTGACACACCTTGTTATGAGAGAGACCAGAGGAGAACGACCAGACTGGTTCGAGCTGACAGGAAGTCTATAGTAACTTAAATAAGCACTCTTTACAACTGTGGTGAGCAGAAAAGCCTCTCAGCATGCACAACACATCAAACCTTGAGGTCTTGATTGGCTGATTAGATAACTGCATGAATGTACAGGTGTTCCTAATAAAGTGGACGGTGAGTGTCGACTCCTTGACTAGGAAAAAAATGTTACTCAAGATGAATAAATAACTGAAATTAATAATACTTTATTCTTTAGGCACGCCAGAGAAATACAAATCCACACTTTAATATTTTCCTTAGTGACGTGACTCCGCGAGTCTTCGCCGCCGTTAGTGCGCATGCGCAGGATGTCCGTCACTCGGCGGAACGGGCGTAATTTACAGTGCGTGTGGGGTGAAATTGCTACCGAGGTGTGAGCACTTTTATAATGTTTTGCTGAGCTGAGTCGTAAATATATTTCTTGAAACCAAGACGCAAAAGGAGGAACAGCTACAATGCTGCGTGTGTGTTGGAAAGGTGCAAACACAGCGGCGCGGGTAAGTTTTCCGTACAGCCCCTGGCTAACCGGATAGCTAGCTAGCTAGCTTTGCTAGTGTAGACGAGAGCGGTCATTCAGTGACCCACAGAAACAGGCCTGCGCCTGTGCTCTAAATGTCCTTGAGCGTATGTTTATTTTGTGCCTCCAGATTGTGTTATTTTGGGTTAAACACTATACATACACTATCTCTGAATTACCAGAATGTGTTATTTATCATAGCTGAAGATGTAGCTGCCAGCCGGTACATTTTTGCAGTGATACGCAAGTTTACGTAAACAGCGTAAGCTGAAGTACGGAGGCGGGGCTTCTTAAGTTGAGTGACGGGTAGCCAAACGAATAAAATTAAAGATTTTCAGGCGCGGCACAAAAATCCAGCCAATTGAAAACTCGTATTCTACACGGACGTAAATATGGGCGGCCAGTGTGTGATTCATGTTTTCTGCCATCCATTCATGCCACTCGGTATTCAGAGGGCTGCTGGTGAAGAATTTAAAGTCTATTTGAAAGTATGTATTTTTCTGGCAAGGCTCACTGGTATCTAAATGAGTTGGCATGGATTGGTAAGGTTTGTGTGTGAATATATATGCAGTTTTTAACTGCATTTATGTGTTCGTTAATAGTTTGAGGACGTGACCTTGCAAGTTTTCCCCCTTGTTTGAGATAAGTGAATAGTTTGTTGTCTCTGTAAATGATCCTGAAATGAGTCAAATAATCCAAGAGTTTGGAGCTTTTTATTTTTTTGGAGGATGAAATCACAAAAGCTAGGCATTTCAGTGAGGATGATTTCAGACAGTAGACAACTGACATAAGAATGGATTTCATTCATTTTTAATGAATTAACTTTATTTATTTATTTATTTGTCACAATATCTGAGTGCTCAGTTAAAAAAAAAGTGGTTTGTTGTAGGCGCTTAGACGACTGATACTGCCAAGGCCAATATTATCAATAATATATCGTTAAATATTATTAAAATCAATAAATCATAAACTGGAGCATGTAGTAAACATGTATATGAAGGGTTAAATTTTCATTATTAAAAAGAAATAATCCAAGTAATGAGTAACTCGCACTCATACGTGATTTCTTTCTTTTCGTTCCTCAGAAATGCCTGTGTGAAAACGTGGCAGTCCATCCCCGGCAACACTGCCGTCGTTACACCTCAGCTGGAAACTCTGGGTAAAAAAAATTCATATGCATAAAAACATATTTATTTTCAAAAGCAACTGGACATCATGTTCAAGTAGAACACTTCTAACTGTGCTTCTTATTTACAGATAAACATTTAGCTGCGATGAGAGGGATTTCACTGCTCTACAATATTTAGACTGCAGAATGCAATAAATGCAAATATGTGTTACATGCAGTCACATTTTTCTGTTAAAAAACTTTTTTTTTGTTTTTGTTTAAATATTTGTGTACTGCAGGTCTGCCGCAGGTAAGATTGTGGCTGCCAGTCTTCTGACGGTCAGCGGAGGCCTGGGTGGTACAATCCTCTATGCCAAATGGGACCCCAAATTCAGAACGAATATTGAAAAGAGTGTACCCTATTCTGATAAACTGTTTGAGCTGGTGCTTGGTCCCCCTCCACCACCACTTGTCCCTTTGCCGAAGAAACCGGTAAGAGCCAAACCTACAGAACCAGCATACTTTGTCTATCTCCTAGACCTTGTCCTTATCTGTTAATATTTTATACATAAGGCAGAGTCTCGGAAGATCATTGTGAAATCTTGTCTGTATGTTAGACAAAGATTGAACCACTGCAGATATCGTCAGTGTCTGAAGCTTCAAAAGACTCAAAACAGCCAAAGGCAAAAGGCAAAGCTAAAGAAAAGCAGCCCGAGTCAGCGCCTGTGGAAGCCACCCCTGCTCCTGCGGTAGAGGAGACTTCAGCACAGTCGTCACAGACCCTGGAGGGTGAGTGTTTTTGAGAGTGTATACAGCAGTGTGTGAGAGAAGGGATCTGTAGAAGTGTCATGAAATGTTCAGGAGTCACTAGATAACTCCCTGTCTGATTCGTTTGGCAATGCCCAAACCGGACAAAGACAAAGTGTAACACACCATTTACATTCATTTCATCTGCTCTCTTATTTAATCAGTTTTATCAAATTTTAAATTTATTGATTACAGTTTGGGTCAAGGTTTTAGGTTTCATGTACGTTCTGTTTTCTGTACGTTGTATATGTTATTCGACCTTGCATCTTTACACAAATGAGATAAGACATACTATTTTTGTCTGGAGTCTGAGAGCACAGTGTATAGGAAGGAGTACCTGGTCCACTTGAGGGATATGCTGTCTGATTTCTGTGCATTTCATTACTCGTGTTTACTGGGGTACAGGACCTTTCTATCAAATTTCTCTTACTTTATCAACTGTACGTGTGTATTTATATCTAATACTACATGCTTATCAGCATCAGTCAGTAACAAAGATTAAGGACTGTTTAAATCCTGAAGCGCCTCATGCCTTTGGACTGTGAAACTGATGTACTCCTCAAAGAAGCTATTATCGTGACGGTTTTTCTGTTATTAGCTTGTTGGAACAGGGTCTGTTCTTAAGGAACCAAATTGCCAAAATGCAGACAGCTCTAATTTAATTTATACTCCCACATACCCACAAGTACATGCACAGTTATCAGCTTGTGACTCAGCAGTTTCCATCATCATTCTCATGGCACTTCTATGGCCATCCTGATGCGTTCTGCTGTTGTTGCAGAGGCCTCAGCTGAGGCGGCCCATATCATTTCAGCCATCAGCGAGGTGCAGTCTGTTCCCGCACCGGGCACCAGCCATGAGCCAGCCGCTGTGCCCCCTGCATCGACTCCCTCTCCGACCAAGCCTGGGGCAGGTTAGAGCGCGCCATCGATGTCTGCCATCTCCACATCATTTGCGTTGCTGTCTCTTTACTCACTGTTCACTACTAACCCGCAGTCGCATTTTTTTCTTTGCATGTGTACTTTTTAAAAAAAATATATATATACTAACTCTGACTCACAGACTCAGTATTACTAATTCTCTTAAGGCCTGAAGTTTTCTCGGGCCTGTTTAGCAGCATTGCAACTTATTGGGTATTGTATATCTTAGTGAAAGAATGGATGTACAGAGTAAGATAAAGAATGTGTGATCTACATGTGTTTTTAGCTGAAGAATGTCACGAGTGTGCTCACCACGAACCGGCACTGAAAGAGCGGCCCATGGAGGAAGTGGCTGCCCGCTTGGCTCAGCAGGACCAGGCTGAACAGGAGACTCTGGCAGGTAGGTGCACGTCTCCGGCATACACACTTGCATAAGCACACCTCTTTCACACCTTATACCTAATACTTATTATATAAGAATAAATAAAATAGAGTTAATTATGCCCAATATAATAGGGCTTTTAGACCTTTGTTGGCCAGTGAGCCAGGACCCAAAATTTCTTATTAATTTCACATCAAAATCATTGCTAAAATTTGAGTATTAAAAAAACAATTAGGCACACAAAACATTTAAAGAGGTGATGATTACTTGTGGGTTCTTTATTTAACATTTAACAGTGCGTTTTTGAAGCAACGTCAGGAGAAGTAGTTGAAGTGAAGTGACATGGACATGGACAATGGACATGACCCATACTCGGAATTTGTGCTCTGCATTTAACCCATCCAAGTGCACACACACAAACACACACACACACACACCCCGTGAACACACACCCGGAGCATTGGGCAGCCTTTTTTGCTGCAGCGCCCGGGGAGCAGTTGGGGGTTCGGTGCCTTGCTCAAGGGTCCCACCTCAGTCATGGTGTTGAGGGTGGAGGAGAGCGCTGGTCATTCACTCCCCCCACCTACAGTCCCTGCCACGACCTTCAGGTTCACCTTCGGGGTTACAAGTCCGACTCTCTAACCATTAGGCCATGACTGCCCCACGATGACTAGTTAAATGCGAGCATCTCATCTCTGCTGTTACATCCAGCCTAGATCACTACTGGATGCACATTAGAGCACTGATCCCTGAGAACCATAAATAAATACTAGCAATTGGTACCAAAAGTATAATTATTCAGTTAATCAGATTCACATATTTATTGCATTTCACATAATATTTTCATGAATGTAAAGCCCATTTTACACCGAAACCGTAACGGCCCATGCGCCTCAGAGCATGGAGCATTCATTTCTGTGCTTTCTGCACTGGTTTAGCAAATATAATGTGCAAATATTTGTAAATATTACAAGCATGCATCACCACTGTCATGCAAAGTTCATTAATCCAATGAGAGAAGGCTTTTGCTTTTGTCATACTGAATTTAGGCAGCACAGTGCGCTTTAAGTAGAGCCACATGACATAGGCAGTAAAGCAGTCTGAAATAGCTTAGAGCAGGTGCACAGAGCACTCATGTGAAACGTGCTGGAGGGAGTATGTACTCAGAAAGGGCCCTAATATCACACTGAATAAAGAGCTGCTTTAAACATCTGGAGTGATGTCACCAATTTGGATGCTGATTTATAAGGAGCTAAAATTCTGATACCAGATAATAATAATATAGCAAAAAGCTACTTGATTAGTTCCATATACCTATATTATAGCTATTTGTTAATATGGATAATATGGACACACACACACACACACAGTAAATCCCATATATCAAATGAAGCAATTTTGTATATCTTGTATATGATTACTACATGCTGCACATGAGGTCTCTCTGCTTCAAAGCTTGGTGCATCTTGCAATTTCGTTTTATTGGTGAAAAGGTATTGATGCTATGCTTTACTAATAGCGTTTTTTTGCTGGTATGGTTTAGATCATGAGATAAACTAAAACATAAAATGTATTTCTGAGTTGTTTTTTTCCTATGCATCTAATTAAACAATATTCATTAAGATAGCCACCACTCTTTGTTTGGCACCGTTAGTTCTGAGGAATCACCTCTGACCGTATAGTCTAGTCATGAAGAAGGATAATGGTGGTTAATTGTAATGATGTCTCTGTGTGTGTACAGCTTTATCAGTTGGACTGGAGGAGGCCCTGGGAGCCTCTGCCAAGCTTACCCTACACGCCATCGGAGCCCAGGAGGCAGCGCTCCTCACCATCAACACGCACACACAGAGACTCCGAGAGGCCATGGACTCAGATGTGAGCACTCATTCTGTCTCTCCCACTGTCTCTCTTACTCTTGAATTCTTTTACATGTTTTTTCATTACTGTTAATATTTTAACCTGCAGTATTTTTGTTTTTGATAATGACAGTATATATGTTAAACCTAAAGCCTTAGTTAGACATGCATTGCTTACAGCAGACCTGAGGAGTTTGAGTCTTCACGCGTTTTGTGCAGAAGAGCCAGTCAAGTCGTGTATCTGGAACGACTGACAAATGCATAGATGTTTTAAACTCTCCGGTATTGACTGACTTACTCTGTAACGGTCTGTATTTGCATTGTCAGGATTCTCCAGATAAGAAGTCAGCTCAGTGGAGAGATCTGGAGGATGCACTCAGTCAGCGCACACACGCTGTGGACCAGGCTGGACAGGCTCTTCTCCAAGCCAAGTACGGCCAAATGCTAGAGGATTCTGACTTGAAGGGATACTTTATTTAAATTGCTAATAGCGAATTAAATCTAATATGGGCCAGTTAAGCCCAGCTAGCTTAATGGTTAGTCACAATAGTGTTTGTTTGGAACTCATATTACTGCAGAATCTTATATTGCATCAAGCCCAAGCATTGAATGATAATTTAAAGTGCATGGATTTGTAGAATTGGCAATGAACTTGTTTAGCATATGATGCATTAATGAATATTCACCTGTCTCTGCAACTCCTCAATAGGGATTAGTACAATGCATCACTATTCCTTGTTACCATAACAGTGAAGTAATCAGGCCTATTTATTTAATGACTTCTGTACATTTATGCCTATTTTATGTGCTTGTAATTAGAGAACAGCTTGAGAAGCTCAGAGGTGTGATCAACAGCGCTAAGGAAACGAAGATTGACGCTGCCAGACCCCAAATTCTGTCTGCAGAGGAAAATCTGCACAGTATGATTGTGGATCTGGACAAAGTTGTAACCAAAGTATGTGTTGTCATCTGACTCACCAGTGTAATTAAATGATAAAAAAGCTTTTTTCCTATTAAGTTACAATCAGATAAATTTATCCAGTTTAGCAGAGATTCTCACACACACTTTGTGTTTTGTCATGTATTGTTGAATAATTGACCAATTTAAGGTGAGATTCTATGCAAGACTATATTAATGTAACATATTATTCAGTAGAATGTAAAATTAAAATTAAATTTTTAACATTATAAAGTTAATTATAATGAAATCATTTTGACAAGGTGACACGTTATCCTAGTTTACTGGTCTTTTAGTGTTTTAAAGGTAGTGTGTAGTGTAAGCTCTACCTGCTCATTACTCTCCATCTCCAACTCTGTTCAGGTACAGACAGCTCAGTCCGAGGCAAAGATTGTGTCTCAGTACGGTGAGCTGGTGAAGGAGGCCAAGGCTCAGTTCCAGAGAGAGCTCAGCAACATCACGCCTGAAGTCCAGGCCAACTGGAAGGGTCTCAGTAGGCAGCCATACCCTTAATTTTATACAGTTAACAAGTTTTAAAGTCCAGATTACGATTAAAGTGGGCAACATTTCTGGTGGAAACTTGTGGAACATGCACTGAATGCCTGTGGTTCACACACTGCATAGACATGTTTGTTGTTGAAGTGAACTGAAAATACCAAACTCTCACAAAAGTGTGTTGTGGTAGTTCTTCCAGTTTGTCCCTGTCACAACTTAGTTTTTCTCTATTTTTATTTGTCTACTTCCTGTTTTTTTCTGTTTTGTACTCTGCATGTTTGTGTTGTGTGATAGTTTGTGCAGATTGTACAATATCATTTTTCATCTTCTTAACATTTATCTATAAACAGTTGACAGTCGGACTTGAATCCATTGGCCAAAAATCCTGACCCAACATTTCTTACCATTTCTTAACAGTATAATAGCTGCTAAAAGGAACCCAGAGTTCCGTTTATGTAATTATCAGGAGTAATTCTGTATTTTCTCCTTCATATGTTCCTCCCATCCGAAGCAGGGAAGTTGAGTGCTGATGATCTGAATTCACTGATTGCCCACGCTCACCGGCGTATCGACCAGCTAAACCGTGAACTGGCTGAGCAGAGAGTGCGTGAGCAGATCCGCATCGAAACAGCACTGGACCAGCAGAAGCATGAGCACCAGAAATCTGTGGAGCAGTCTGTGGTCACTGCACTGGAGCACCACCGTGAGGAGATGAGACTCGAGCAGGAGAAGAAAGTAAGTGGTTAAGACCAATGGATGGTGTGTTTAAAAAAAAAATAAATAAAATAAAAAAGTTCTATGCAAATACTAATATGTATCCTCCTTTAAACATTAGGAAAGGCTTGCAGTTGCTATTGCATTGATTATGTAGCTTAGAAATGACTAAGTTGATTAGAGGTCACTTTGTAATTTAGACTTTATTGTAACGTGATGATTTAACGGTTTCTTGGCATGTGTGTCACAGGTGCAGGAAGTGCGGGAGGTGATGGAGGCAGAGATGAGAACTCAGCTGCGCAGGCAGGCAGCCGCACACACCGACCACCTGCGCGATGTGCTTAAAGTGCAGGAACAGGAGCTGCGGGAGGAGGCTCAGGAGGTGAGAGTCTCTCTCACACGCGCGCACACACAAACACTCGGTGAAGTATACGGTAATGTATCTGCTAATTGTGAAGGCGTGATTATCTGCTGAACTTAAATGATTTCACAGGTCATGAAAAATGCTTTGTAAGAATCTTTAAATGTTCAGACACACCTCTGTGGGTCTGAACAAGTAATTGTATTTTAATCATGATCGCAATTTTTTTTTATATTTATTTATTTATTTTAAACACTTTTTTTAATTAATAAATTATGAATAACCCTAATAAGCCTTATCATAGCTAATCTTAGATTTTGGCTAGACCCTTGTTCTTGACTCAAATTATAAGTTTGTGATATACTATATCAGGAACTAAGTTTCATTTGCCAGATCGGTCACAGCACATTTTCCTCTGTATTCTTCCCAGTCATGGTGTGAGTGCAGGCTGAGGCAATTTCATCAAGCTACACAGGCAAAGCTAATGATCACTAGATAAATTGGGCTATAGTAGGTGTGATTACATACTGTGGTGGCATATTTATTTAATTTGAGTCTAATTATATTTAACCTTTAAAAGCTGTGCTCAGTTAAAATGACTATTATTAAAAATAACATTTTAAATATTTTATATATATTTATTCATGATAAATATCAATTCATGCAGCCTTGCACTCTTGTTTTATATGAAGCTTTCATACTTAAAGAGGTAGTAAGGCAGAATCAACTACTATTGCACTACTATTAAGCTTTACTAGTAGATGCTAAATGGTATTTCGCTGCTTTATACCTGTACTTGTGCAATGACAATAAAGCTCTCTCTCTCTCTCTCTCTCTCTCTCTCTCTCTCTCTCTCTCTCTCTCTCCCTGATGCATTATATACATTATTTTTGAGAGATGAGAATAAATCTGTATCATACTTAGCAAAAATGTAAGTAGTCAATCTTTTCTTTAACAACACTTGAGGACTCTCAGATTTCATCAAAAGGAGAAACAGAGGGGGAAAAACGTGTATTACACTACTGTCATTGGTCTAAACCTGCATTCTTGTGCAGACTCTGAGCAGTAAGCTGATGGAGCAGGAGATAAACTACCGCCGTTTGTCCCAGGAGCAGCTAGACTCCTTCACCCTGGACATGAACTCTGCCTACGCCAGGCTCAAGGGCATAGAGGAGGCCATTGACAGTGAGTCTTGCATTGCAGTTCTTATTCGTGCTGGCTTTTAAATTAAGGCTCTCTCCCAGCCATAGAGAGCTTGTCATTACTGAGCTCCTAGAATAAAACGTACTGATCTGTTTGACTCAAAATGGCCTATTTTAAATAGGACTAATTCTAAATATTATTTGTTACATTATAAGTAAATAATAAATATGTTATAAAATATATATTAGATTACATGCTTATATTACAGAGATTGTGTACATTCAAGGTCATTTGAACCTGGAAGCAACGCAAGGAAAAGGTTTTTTTTTTAAAACAATTTGCCTTTGTCAATATATAAAAAAGGGTGCTTTGTAGTTGATACCACTTGCCCTCACTGGTATATTGTTGTAACTGTAATGCTGTCATAAAAAAGTTGTATATATCAATCTGACCATTCAGTTCTAACTAGTGAACAGCAAGTGTTAAATCATTTGTCATTTTATCTGTATACACATATACAGTGGGATGAAATGTGGCTAATATGCAACACAAAAGACAATAACTGTACACAATTACACATTATAAATTACATAAATGCCTAGTAGACGATCCCATCTGCCGTTCCTCTACAGGTCATGTAATTGCCGAGGAGGAAGCGCGTAAAGCTCACCAGCTGTGGTTATCTGTGGAGGCTCTAAGTTATGCAATGAAGACTGCAGTGGCAGATTCACCCTCTGAGCCTCTAGAGGGCGCTGTGCTCGCCATCAAAGAGAGCTGCGCACAGGATGAGTTCACCCAGGCCTTGACTTCAGCCCTGCCCGAGGAGTCAGTAAAGCGTGGCGTCTACAGTGAGGCCTCACTGCGTGCCCGCTTTTATGAAATCCGTCGGATAATCCGACGCGTGGCACTAATCGACGAGACACGTAACAGTCTGTACCAGTACTTCCTGTCCTACTTGCAATCCATCCTGCTTTTTGAGAAGGAACAAGAGGTGCCACCCAGCAAGCTGGTGCCAGAAAACCTCGACCCTTTCAAGCTGCTCGCCTACGCCACCTACAGTGTGGAGCGTGGTGACCTTGAGCTAGCCGCTAAGTTTGTTAACCAGCTGCGTGGCGAGGCACGACGTGTGGCTCAGGACTGGCTCAGAGAAGCCCGGCTCACTCTGGAGACCAAACAGGTGGTCAGTTTGCTGTCAGCGTACGCCAATGCCGTAGGCTTAGGCACCACACAGGCTCCTTAAATCGCACACATCGGAAAAAAGTTAAGAGTTAATAAATAATGAGGACTGCTGCCCATCTGCTGCTAACAGCAACCTGCCCTCCTCTGATTAATTTATACACCAGCCCAGGTTGGGTTTGTGTTATTTGTTTTTTTTTTTTTGTTTTTTTTTTAAATTGTTGAAAGCACTTTTGCAAGAAGGCTTTGTCCTGAAATAATGGCCTGTCACCAAACATCTATTCATAATCTCTCTAGGTACAGATCTCTTACGGGCACTGCACATCACCCTACAATGTTTATATTTTTGAGTGTGTAGCAGACAGATGGGTCTTCAGGTCAATACAAGGCTGAACCTTGTTTGTTCACCTGCTGGAGATTCAAAGCTTCAGCTTCAGTATCCTGATTATTATGGTTATTAGTCAGGCGGTTGGAAATGGTCAAATCTGTTTTTGTCATGCTATGGTTATGATTCTGCCCCTCAGTACTGGATGTTAATAAATCAAGGACATTAATGTCTGTTTCATTGCTTCCTTTCATCTCCTGTTTGCTAAGGAGTCTAGATAGTAATTCACTTGATAACTTTACTTAGTAAAAGCAGTGAATATTGCTTGTATTTTTTTAATCATTTCACCTTAATGGTTCTAATCATGTACAATAAAGCACGTCACTACTTGAGCTGGATTACTTATACCTGTGGATGTACTGAAATGAAACTGATTACACGCATCTGAAAAATCTGCATTAGGTCCACAAAGTAGTAAGGGTATTTCTTTCCAGAGGGGGGAAAAAATATTTTGTGGTTTGTCTAACTCATAGCTCCCTCAGTACGTGTTCTGTCTGAATCGACCTCAGTGTCATGTGATAACTACATTACAACTGGTAAAACAGACAAGGCCAGGCACCTGGTTATTGATCATGCCTGTCACTTATGTTGCTAAGGTATATAAAGGTGTGATGTGTGAAATTGGGAAACTGAGACATGTAATTTAATTGTCCAAATTGGATTGGTGATAATCACCTCTGATAAAACTGAATGTACTCAAATAGTGCTTGACCTTAGGCTTTAATTAGAATGCCTAGGTCACTCATTTCTAACCATAAATCAAACTACAAATTAAGCTTAATTGCTGCTTAACTTTTAGTATTGCACAGACAGTTTAATTGATGTTTTGTTCATAGTATGTATTATGCAGCTCATGACTCATTTTTTTGTGGGGAAAAAAGAAAATTCAAAGGCCAAAACTTTGGTTACAGTTGCATTTTATTATTGTAAAGACACATTTGATAAATTACACCCAGCACTCTGCCTTTTAATCACTCCTGTGTGGAAGACTCCAGATCTGATAACATCATCCTGATAGCGAAAAGACAAAGAAAAGAAAAGACACATTCAATAATTTCATTTTATGCACCTGTATTTATAAATGTTTTAAAAAGACTTTGACACTCACTTTTGCTCATCGTTTAGCTCAAACTCCTGCTGCACCCTCTCGATTAGATTTGGAGTGACAGGAAGGCAGAAACCCGCAGAGATCTGGACCAGCTCGACAGCCTGCTGAGCGTCATTGTGTGCCTTTATACAGGCAAAAAACTCATTCATCAGATCCTCACTGTGAACAGACAGGCAGGGAAAGGGGTGTAAGTTTTAGCCAAACAGATTGTGCGCGCGCGCACACACAAAAAAAAAGGGAGTTGGGGACAGGAGACAAACTTACGAAGGAATTCTGTTGGTGGCTTTGAAGATGTTCAACATTTCCCTGGAAAAAAAAAAAAAAAAAAAAAAAAAAAAAAAAAAACACACGCATTTTTCATCCTGTATGATTCTTTGCTGGAGCACAAACAGCCTTGTTTTACTATTCAGTGTTTACCGTGGCTTGCATAAGTATTGACCCCCTTGAACTTATGACCCAGACATGAAATGGCTTTAATTGAGATTAAATGTGAAATCCACACAAACTGACCACTACTATTACAGTGTGGGGAAAAAAAATCAAAATAGTTGGCAAAATTATTTACAGATTTGTATAATTAAGTCATTAATTAATCATTTAATTATTAAGATTGCACAAGTATTCACCCAAATTGTTCTGAAAGTTCTAAATTAGTTCTGGTGCAGCCATTTGCCATCAGAAGTCATGTAATTAGTTGAGTGAACCTACGTGCAATTAAAGTGTCATGTGATTTCAATAGATACACCCGTAAACAAACAGTATCATGAAGCTATCAAAATAAGTCCTAATAAGGACACAGTTCTGAAAAAAAGTATTAAATCATGGTTTGGTTACAAAAACCATCCCACAGAGTACCATTAAATCCATTATAAAAAAAAAAAGAAAAACCACAACTCTGCATAGAGAAGGCTAACAAAAGTCAGTGACTGGGTAAAGAGAGGATTAATCAGAAAAGCAAGCAAGAGTAAGACTGAATGAGCTGTAGAAAGCCATACACGAGAGGGGAGAAGCTGCTCACAGGGCAACCAAAGCCAGGACATGCCACAACACTGGGGGAAAGTTCAACAGGGGTGATCACTTATGCAAGGCACTGTAGATGGATCATTTTCTCAGTGCAATTCTCACCCAGCCTCCTGTATCCTGTCTGCTGCCAGCAGAATGGAGGTGATGCTGCTAAGGGAATTTGTTGACCAGTTGAGTGGCACTCTGCCACGGTCAGTCTGCATGTACAGTCTCTTTATATCCAGAGCACACACTGCAAATGATTGCTGAACCTGCAAAATATAGAAAAGGTTATTTTTACAATTTAAGAATACAACCTGCATTTCCTACTTCACTTAATGCATGGAGTACATCATCAAAATATTAAGGACAAGTTTTCAAGCACCATCCATTGCTCTTACACTAAACTGCAATCTCAGCCCTTTGAAAAGTTTAAAAATCAGGCTTTACGTTGGTTGAAAACTGGACCCAAAGCCTAATTTGAAAGCTTTTCTCTTTGGAAAGTGATTCTCAGTCAGCAAAATAGGTTTTGTCCCAGCACCAAAAAGCTTGTCTGGAACAAAGCACCTATAACATCAGGGGCTTGGGTTGACATTGCTGCCATGACAACAACTCAAGTTCATTACATAAACAGCGGTTTGAACATTTTTTTTTTGGTCTGTGGCTGGGAGCCAAGGGAGCAAACTTCTCTGGGTGGTGCAACCCGAAATGAAGTTACTTTGATAATGTGAAACACCTTCCTTTAAGCAGCTACACTTATACAGAATGAACAAACAAACAACATGAAAACATGCATCTTCTGCATAACCATTCTCCAAGCTGAAGGATTTGACTTTGAAGGGGAAAAAAGTCAGACGAACAAAGTGTTAGATCCAGGATGGTTGTTATTTGTACACTATGCATCAGAAAAATCCCACATAACATCTGATTATATACACTGTTTCGGATCTTATACTGGTGGAAACACAGGCCTGTATTTAAAAAGGCTTGAGTCAGTGGCCTATGCCCCAGGAAAGGTACTAGGCTTAAATGGGAGGGGGTTCTTCTTTTCCTGTGGAGGTCTTACCTCTGCACTTTGTTTCTCCCGGGCCATGAGGGAAAGGATCTGCTCCAGCAGGTCCGTTTTATTGTCATGTCCCATCTGTTTGATATCTTACACACAACATCACACAAAGTGAGTGGAAAGAAATTCTTCTCTGTCTTTCTCACACACACACACACACACACACACACACACACACCAGCTGTATATAAGCTTTCTGCCCACAAAAAGAAGGAAAAAAGAAAGAAAGAAAAGAAAAAAAAAAAACAAACAAAAAAAACAACACAGAAACCCACATGAAAAACTGAAACATGAAACACAGGAGTACACACACCTTTCCATATTTGAGGAATCAGGTCTAATCTGTTGTCCGTGTCAAGTGCCTGAAGCAAATCTTTCATTCCTTGAGAATTGGGGTAATAAAGCTGCAAACAAGGTACAAGAAAAAGATATAAAATCAGTATTGCTGAGAGATCAGCACTTTAAATTATTTTACGTTTGCCTTTGTGCCTCTCTACTCACTGAGGGAATGAACTCTCTGTACCACTTTAGCACCACGTCGATGTGCTCCATCATACATAGCAGGTTGAAGAAGCGCCCGCTGTAACAATGAGATTTAAGGGATTAAAGGAAAACAATTCATAGAATTACAATATATATTACACAACTCCTCATTTACTCACTCACACACATCTTTATTTAATATTCAGTGTGTTTTTTGAAGACCTGCAATTCTGCTTTTAATTTTATTGTTATTCGTTATGCTGCTGTAACATAATTTCCCTCGTGAGAATAATAGTCTATCCATCCATCCATCCATCCATCCATCCAACTCACTAGTAGATGCTCTGGTGATAGGAATCCCCCAAAAGTTGCCAGTTGTCCCCTACTTCTAGCAGGCTGTGCACTCTGTAAGCCTGTTCAATGTCCTTATTATCCAGGCACTGGAGGGAGGGAGGGAGGGAGAGAGAGAGAGAGACATCGAGAGAGACATCATTTGATTTCAGCCAAATAACATCAGGACGCAAGATGTATAAAATGATCAAAAGTGCACTTACAACTCTCATCACGTTCGGGAAGAATTGCACTGCAAAAGAATGATTGTTTGTTACATTTCATCCATATAAGCACATACTCTGGCATTGACTCTAGAGCTGCATTATGAGAACATTGTTACACACAAGGAAATTGTACTACGTGTTTATTATGTTCAAAATATAAAGCCAAGCATAGTCATCACAAACTCAATATTGTACTGAAATTCAAATGATCGTATTGTCTGATGAATTACAGAAACAGAAAATACACTAGCTTTGGTTATACCATCGTCTGGGTCCTGGGCAGTAAAGCTCTTTCCTGACATCTCATTTAACACTTCCTGTAGGATCTCAGTGTGCCCTTGAGCTGAGCTGGCTGCAAGGCAGGGAAAGATCACAAACAGAAAACCAGAACAAATTTTTCAGTCAATCATCATTTCAGACATATAGTTCATGTGTGTATAGGAATGTATGTGAATAACAACATTTTGAGGATGATGAAAAAATTATTATTATTATTATTATTATTATTATTATTTTTTTTTTTTAATCAGACCAAAAATGTATTTACCTGCTTTGTAAAAGATGCCAAGGATATGATCATAGGTGGCCAAACTGGGCCCTAATTGAAAGATATTGAAACACACAACTACATTTGTAAGAGCAATGCAATAAAACAATAACTAATTACATACAGCTCATGTATTTTGTTTAATAGGTTTCTTGGTTAAATGCTATGAGAAATATAATTCAAATAACACTCTTACAACTATGGTGAGCAGAAATGCATCTCGAATGCAACAGCGGAGAACAGGAATCTCAATGTTTTGTGTTCTGAGATGCTTTTCTGCTCACCACAGTTGTAATGATTGAGTTACTGAAGCCTTCCTGTCAGCTCGAACTGAATTGGCCATTCATCTCTGACCTTTCTCATCTACAAGGCACTTTTCTTTGCACCATTCTGTGTTCCTCTAAAAGCATGTGTCCCAAAAGCAAAAGATTTAGCCAGACCGTTTCCGTGGCTAACGCTCACATCTTTAAATGGCATAGTACATCCTGCAAGTTGCCCATTATATTACTCTATGTAGTGAGCATATAAACAGAACACAAGACGGTGGATTTTTTTAATGCAGATCTCAGAGCAAGTATGAAATGTATAATAAAAAAAAAAAAGACAAGGTAAATAAATAAAACAATTGCCTCTTTGCTTAAGACAATGACCCATTTCATGTTCCCTGGTTTATGTGATATGACAGCATAGAGCTACTGATAATGTTCGTTCCATCTTTGGCAGAATAAAATTAGAATCAAGATTCGAGTTCATTTAAATACTAAATCTTTAAAAGAAATGAAACATGCAAATGCAATGTTTAAAATAATTTTGGCATGTTCAGTGTATTTCTAAACTTTCTGATCATGTAGACAAAGAATGTGATACAAAAAAAAAAAATCCCTTTGTTTTCATGAGTGTGGGTGTGAGAGAGACAAACCGATGCCGAGGGCCTTCATCTCATTGAGGATGGGGAAGGCCTGCGCTCTGGCCAACGAGCCGCACCGGCGCAGTACCTTCAGCACTGTGTTAAATGTCAGTAGGTTGGGCTTCACCTTCTGTTGAGCCATCTGCTTCAGCAGATCCTACACACACACACACACATATGATGAGAACCCCAGTGAGAGCACAAGCTGTGTGTATAACAATTAAACAAGCCTATCCAACTTACAATGATCAGGTCCCATTTATCGCTGTATTTGTCCTTCACTTCTGCAGCAGCGATGAGGAGTGCATTGAAGGTGTGCACGTCAGCTACAGGGAAAAACAGAATGATTCGTTCACATTGAATAACTCAGTGTGCATAATTAATTGACTTTTTTGTATTAAAAGCCAACGCTGTTTCAGCTCAACTTCCTTCAACCAGTTTGCTTTTCCACTGACAGAATTTTTACTTGTGTTGGTCTAAGCAAGAAGAAAAGCGTTATTTTCAGGAGTCTTGCATTTCGCCATAGCAAGTTGTCAAATAAATCATAAATACTATAGCTAAATCATAGAGACACCTCTGAGGGGAACTAAATTTCATTTGATTTATGGAGAAAAAGAAAAATCCTACCAGTCAGTCGGTTGTTCAGCAGGTCTGTGTACATGTCAAAAGCCTTGGGGAAAGCGCCATACTGTGGGTTCAGAAACAAAATGTTCACTTATACATACACAGCTTTGTGAAAAAAATTCAAAGTTAAAAAAAAAAAAAAAAAAAAAAAAAAAAAAAAAGATGCTGAGATCCCACACCTTCACCATGCCCCTGATGAGTGCGCCGTATGATCGACTGTTCCGTTCCGGCATGGTGTTAAAGATCCTCTGTGCATTATTGTTCTCCCTGTTGGCGATAAGATGAATGAGATTCATTTTGTTCTTTTACTCGGTATGTAACAATTATCTCACAACAATAAATATGCTAATACACAACTGAATATCAAAAAAATATTTACAGTTTACCAACTCACCTCCATACAATCGTTAGTAGCTCAGAGGCTCTTCGTAGTCTTCCCTTTCTCCTCTTTGAGTCGTCCTGCTCTTCTGCCTATTAAAAATCAAAAGACAAACGTAGATGTAAAGGGAGCAAATTTATTAATTACAAAATAATCAAAGAAGCCATCCTTCTGTTACCGACCCTCGATTAAAAAGCACACTACAAAAGGGAGAAAAAAGAATATCTTAAATTTATTCTATGTTATACATGCAGTTGATGAGCAGGTTATCGACTGTTCATTACCACATCGTCAGTTCTCTGTTCTGGGGAGTCTTCTCGTGGTGGATCCCGATCTCCGTACAGACAAATCAGATCCAACAGGTCATTGGTCATATCCAGTGACACGGGAGTGCCTGTGAAAAGTTCAGTAGCCAGGTGTTGGGTGGTTATTTTGGCAAACGTTTTTGTCCAGATATTGGAGTATATTGTATAACTACGGGCTCACACAAATCTTGAGCTTTTCGCTCAGTATTGGAACTATACCAAAATAAACTAAAGCTGTGTATATTATGGGAGATCCTGTTTTGAGAGATCCTCCTACCTGCTTGCACCAGTTGATCATACATGTCCACAGCCGCCTTGACCTTTCTCAGCCTGATGCGCTCCACAAGAGCTGCCTCGGACACATCCTCGATTTGCAGCTCCACGGTCTCTGGCATTAAACACTGCCAATAAACAAACAAACAAAAAAAAGCATTTAAATATATAATAATAGTGATTACTGGATTCTATATGATGGAATCAATGCGATATGATACATTATAATGTGATCTCTGTATTGTGCAAACAGAAAACACTGAAATCACTTCCTTACTAACTATTTAACCCATAGACTGTTCTATATAGAGCCAGTAGTATATAGTATATTCAGGGAATATAAAAATAATTATATTTAGGGAATATTTGGAGAAGAGGCCATGCCTCCTTCACTGTAAATGATGTCAAAGAAGCCGTTTTCACTGAAACTTACAGGCTTAGAGGCCACAAGCACTCAATAAAATGACAGGCTCATAGGCCACGCCTCTTTCACTCAGAAACACAGTAATTAGATAATGAAATCGATTATGCAACAGTACAACGTGTAAAATAAGACAGAACTGTGTATGTGGTACAAATTGTTGGACAACTTTCATCCTAACTTCTGTTTCAATTTCATCCCAACTTCTGTTACACACTGTTTCTAACTGATCCGTAAGGTATATGTTACTCACTGGAATATGAGGTTCTGCAAAGTCCTTCTGGAAGTACTTGGGGTATGTGTTGATGAAATACTTAGCTGCATTTCTGCCTGATTCCTGGGACAAAGAGTAGAGTTTCTGTGGAGGAAACCAAAAACAGAAGGTTGGATTTACCCATAAAAATGCCAAAACATATTGTATACACAGATGACTCTGAACTGGCTTTTTATTCAATACAACAACTGTGTTTCTTCAAAACCTCAAGCCCTTATGATGGTATTCATTATACACTGATATTTACTGGTGTCGTGTATATTTACAAGAATGCTGATTGAACACTCACAAACTCTCCAGATGTTCTTGGTGTGAGGTAGGAATCATCCTGAAACATGTAATGACAGGCAGTAGGGTCCTGAAAAATAAACATACACTTATTTATTGCATTCATTAAGGGATGCAGCTTGCTATTTCTCCATCTATTGCACAGCTGAAAAGACAGAAAAGTTTTGACATACCCTGTTCACAGTGGACGCCAGAGCCTGCAACACAGCCTCTTTACTCCTGTTGCAGAAAATATACATATGATAATATGAAACATGACTCGAGCAATAAGTAAGCAATAAAACATGAGAGGATGTGCTGTTGTAGGACAATAATCAGTGATGACACGCTGCGATGCAGCCCCATGTGAAGTGGAGTTATTGTGACCACCCTGAAGATGACTATTTTCCAATAACCGCATGTCCTGAAGTGTTTTTATTATTATTATTATTATTATTATTATTATTATTATTATTATTATTATTATTATTATTATATAATGCTTTTTAGATCAGTTTATTGTTACATTTAGTGTTGTGGAATGTCTGTGAGACAAGTTAGTTCCTGTTATCACTAACTATAGTATCTATATAGTAGATATAAAGCAGCTACAAACAGTTATCCGAGAAAACAGGAACATACAACATCCTCCATCTTGAAAACTCTCCTGAGGAAGAAAACTTACTGAACATTATAAAACGCTGACATTGGAGACCATAATACTCCATAAATGTTAAATAAACAATTACTTACAGAAAACTTCACCATATCAACAATTGGTTTTTTTTAATAAAGCAAGCAAGTTTATTAATCTGTTTATTATTAATGTTAGATTATGTGGCGTGTCCACCACCACATCCCTGTGAATGAGCTGTTACTATAGAAAAGATACTGTATTAGAACCTGTGATTCTCAGACTGAACTACTGTCAGAGAAAATTAATGAACACTTTCTGACCAACCAGATTTGAGAATTGGAAAGTGCTGAGGTATAGTGTAACTTCAAACATTATATTTTAGAGAACACTTACATCTGAGACAAGATACAATCTAATCATACAGTTGATGGTTAATGGCTATTGTCTTACCATGTTTTCTTCCTTGGAATCACAATTTCCCCTTCTGAGCCTGACAGACAATAGCAAAGAAGAGGACACTTGAACATGCAAACTCATTTGAACAGTTTGTGCAACAGAACTTCATTAACAGATCTACAGAACTGGTCCAAATTTCCAAAAGCATTGGACAATGTTAACTGGTACCAAGAGCATCGATCTACCAGTTAAAAGAAAAATCCACCCTGTACAACTTCCATACTAATCTTTCCAATTAACATGCCGTCTTTAGTTGTTTACAAGATTCACAGAAATTAGAGTTTGAAGGTTTGAATGTTCCTAGTGGTCTGGCGGCTAAGGATCCTGTGCTCTCACCACCATGGCCCGGGTTCAATTCCAGGGCAGGGAACCAACCCAGCCAGTGAGAGTGTACGCAGCCACTGGGACCAGCACTGAGGAAGAGCATCCGACATAAAAACTGTACCAAATCAAAATGCGGACTAATGATCCACTGTGATGATCCCTAACATAATTGGAGCAGCCAAAAGAACAACATCAAAAATCTGAAGGTTTTAATTGAAGGTTGCAGTTTAAACTACTTTCAACAACAAGTAACCGTTTGGTTAACAGTTTCCTACATTACCCATGATGCCATCTGACTACCCGTTGACAATGTTGCCAGACTGGGTTCCGAAGCTTCAACTTCCATGCTAATACTGCCGTATTAACACCATCATGCTCGTAGTTTGTGCAGTTCGAAAAGAAGCTCTTGCTCTTTTGTTTTTAGGAGCGAACGACAAAATCCTAACTGTTATCACTTATGTTTGAGTTTGGTGAAATGTTTTCTTCTATTACACACCACTGTAACGGTGCCAGCAATGTCGCCCTGTGATGGCAGCACACCACACAATTGCATATTTCTCATGGGAATAATAAAAAAAATATATATATAGAGCACCAATTAATAAATTATCACCAGAATTATTATGTACATCACAAATATTTCAATACAAACATTTAATGTGTTTCAGGGTGGACTTTTCCTTTAAGATTATGCTTTTTTTATGAATTGTAATGAAATGAGTTCAATCTCTCTGACTAACCTGACACTGCAGTTGCAGGTTCTTGGCAAACAGCAGGGCTGAGTCCAAAATACCTGTTCCATTTAACATAACAAAACACAAAACAAACAAAAATAGTCACAAAAGACAAACATAGGCAGTTTCGTAATCTTGGAACTTGGATCTATAGCAAATATATACAGCTGAATAAAAAAAAAAGGACCCATTTTTGCAAATACAGTGCACTACATAAGATTTAGACACTTTAATTTCATACACTATGCTTGGGATTGGGTCCAAGGCATGACCTCCATCATTACACTGACCATCAGTGCACAGAGCACTGGACTGAAGCATCAGCAAAAAAAAAAAAAAAAAAAAAAACCAAAAAACTCAACGCTTTAATCAGAAGGTCATCTTACCTCTGATAACATGATTCCTTTAAGCTGTTATTAAATAATCGGCGAGTCTTGGAGATCTGACGCCCTATGTGCGAACAGGAGGCCGCCATTTGCAACAGAATCGAGGTGCATTCTGGATAGGAATATACCACATCAACAGCCATGCAGGGGAAGACTCATTTCTCCTGCTGCATTTATTCCTTCCGTGATTATACCACACAGAATTTGGTTTGGATTTATTTTATTTTGTTATTTTTTGATAATTAAAACTTCATGTAATAATCTAATTAAATCGGAGGAGTAGTTTTAACTTCTATCCCCTCTGCTTGTTTTTGGTTTAGTCCATGTGGACGCACGTGCGCGAATTCCTGTAGCGTGCCCATGCGAAATTGAAGCTAAGCTAACTCTCTTCAGGATGAAGTTCAGCCAAAGTGTATAACTCTAAATTTACATCTTTATAAGAATTAAAAATGCTTTTTTCTAAGGAAACGCCATGGAGGCGGTTGGAAGGCATGTCCTTTGGCATGTACTCCTCCGAGGAGATAAGGTAACAGTACAGGGAGCTGAGTTTATAAAGCAAAACAAAACAAATTACTAGCTGTACTAGCTAATTACTAGCTAAACATGTGCGCGAGCTGTTTATATGGCTGTCCAAAAAAACTGCATCTTTTATGACAACTTGTCTGTTTTAGTTATGTCTTGTATTATGTTGAATGTTATTGATATTTTCGCATAAGAACCTGACTGTCCACATTTGTAAGCTGGTTTAAATGGGAAGAAACTAGTTAGTGTGTGGTAGTGAAATAGAGTGTGACGATAATCGCTTATACGATATATAATCGATATTTACCACGTGCGATATTGTTATCGTGAACATTTGGAATTGTCACAGTTGTCAGTTGTTCAGTATTTCACTAGTTTGAGGACAGAGATGAAGTCTGTTGCATTCAGAAGCCAACATATTAACAGCTAGTCCTTGTTTAGAACAAATCTGAAGGAGCATGTACTCTGTCTGATATAAATATTCTATATGAAAGTTGTGAAGTGTGGAAAGCGTGATCTATCACAGTGACTGAGTGAAAATCTTACTCTGATATGTACAATGCTCTGATATACACTCACCATCTACTTTATTAGGAATGTGTGTACACCTGCACATTCATGCAGTTATCTAATCAGCCAATCATGTAGCAGCAGCACAATGCATACAATCATGCATATACAGGTCAAGAGCTTCAGTTAAAGTTCACCTCAAACATCAGAATGAAGAAAAAGTGTGATCTCTGTGACTGGTTGTGGCATGGTTGTTGGTGCCAGAAGGGCTGGCTTGAGTATTTCAGAAACTGCTGATCTCCTGGGATTTTCACACACAACAGTCTCTAAAGTTTAGAAAAACAAAAAACATCCTGTGAGAGGAGGCTGCAGGCTGAAATACCTTGTTGATGAGAAAGATCAGATCCATGGCATGCTTAAAGTCACAGAGATCACACTTTTTCTTCATTCTGATGTGTTTGGTGAGTTTGATGTGAACTGTAACTGAAGCTCATGATTGGCTGATTAGATAACTGCATGGACGTGCAAGTGTACATCTAAAAGCCCCAAAGTGGACGGTGAATATTTTATAAACATAAACTAAGGCAAAAGTTATGATGGGTTTACACTGTATGACTTTTAGCCTGATGTTGCTGTTGCAGACAAAAGTACATTGTAAAATAATATTTTTGGTCCTCAAGTGTGATCAGTTGTCGTAGATACGTACTATGCTCACTGATGGTCAAAGGCAGCCCCTGACAAAGTTCTGGCAGTATCAGAAATTTTTTATTAAAATCTCACAGCTGCTATGATCTTCATCTAAAAGCCATCAATAATAGGATTAGGTGAATCCTTAGGCATAGGATTAAGTGAAACGAGTAAGGTAGTGGCAGTGGTGCAACCTAATGGACAGACTAAAACATCTGTATTATCATAAGCTCACTAATAAATAAATAAATAAATAAATGTTCTGTTTATGCAACCCTGTTTTGTGCCTGAGACCTATTGTTAGCAGAACTTCATTATGTAATCTGACATCTTATTGCAGTATCTGTTATAGAATTCTCCCAAGATTTTATTGGGCTCATCTTGTACAGTGTAACAAGTAATGATCTTAAAGACCGTTGCAATCGCACAGTGTAAAATAAAGAGTCTTTGTGTTGAACAAATTTGAAGAAACATGTCTCTGAACATATTCCTTATGAAAGCAAAGTAAGAACTGTTGAACTGTTGAGCAATACTGTGATTTCATAAATCATGGCTAAAAGACAGTCAGTTGTAATAATGCATTATGATGTGTTCTTTCCCCCACGAAGGAAACTGAGTGTCAAAAGCGTGACTAACCCTCTGCTCCTGGACAATGTTGGTAACCCCGCTCCTAATGGACTCTATGATCTATCACTGGGTCCAGCTGACCTTAAAGAAGTCTGCACAACCTGCATGCAGGACTTCAACAACTGCCCAGGACACTTCGGTCATGTCGACTTGCACTTACCTGTCTACAACCCTTTCTTATTTGATGTAAGTGTTCAGCATTTCTGCTTTGCATAATTCAGGGGTTCTATAACTTTCTTAACTTTTTTAGGTGTTAAGTTTTACTGAGCATGAGAATTTGCTACAGTTCTTCTTGAAACTTTGACTGTTGCATTTGCTTCTTTTTTTCATCTCGGCAGCCTTTTTGTTTTTTGTCTGAAATGTGGTTACATAATATGTTGCTTTCTTTATTGATATACAAACATTTTTCTGTAGCATTTAATTTTTTTTGTTGGAAAAGTAATATTTGGAAATAAAAAAATGTTTTTGTACTACCTCGATAATCCAGAAGTTATAAAATCAAGATCTATAAAAAAAATTTAATACTACATATTAAGGTTTCTAAGGCTCTTGCACAGTACTGTATGCAATATTATTTTTGTCATTTCCCTTCTCCAATCCTCCTAACAGAGTCACCAAACCCCTGGATCCTGGGATGTTAAAACCAGAAATATGCACTGTATTAATGTGACTTGTGACTCATTCTCTCTGTTTCTTGTTGTGGATAATCCAGTATGGATACCTTAAAGATTTGCCCTTTCCAAAAACATTTGAGCCCAAGTCTCACTGTTGCTTCAGTGGATAATCTCATCTGGAACTGCTGCTGAATCTTAAAGACTGTCCTGTGCTCATCCCAGGACTCTTCTTCATATGCTCATACTCAACATCCTTTCAAAGCACTTAGGACAGTTTATAGAATACAGTTGTATAGTAAATATTTATGAGCCGACTATCCAGTTTCACCTAGAAGAGAATGGGTTCACTTTCTTTCTCATGTCATTTTAGAGAGATTTTCTATGCCGCTGTTGCATCTGACTTGCTCATTAGGATCAAAATCTACATCTGTATTTCTGTTAACAGTCTATTTTCAAAGGCATTATACAAATAAAATTCAGTTGAATTGTTAACCTAATACTCATACTGTTTTTATATGGGATTTTGTTGGTTTTTGTTTTCATCAGAAATTGTACATGCTTGTACGAGGTTCCTGTCTGTCGTGCCACATGTTGACGTGTCCTAGGGCTGCCATTCACCTGCTTCTCAACCAGCTCAAATTATTAGATGTAGGAGCGATGAAGGAAGTCTGTGAACTCCCGATTGTCCTTAATCAGGTGAGCATGAAGAATCTATCACCAGATAGAGCTGAATATTGAAATATTATTAAGCCTTATTGGTTATCTTGTTTGTCATAGTTTTTAGAAGGTAGTCCACAAGCGTCGGGGGCAGAAATCCAAGAGGCTTTGGAGGAATTTAGTGCTCCTATTATAAAAGCCAACCACAGCAGCCACGGCTGTGCACCTGTGAGTAACAATGAGTTGTTTAATTGCTAGCTTTCTAAATGAGTTCAGTTCAATTTTTTAGCAAGGTGCTAACCTGTAGCTGCTGTTTCCCTGTTTTTATGGGGGGGCATCTATGGACTATGCCTCGTGGCCTAATCGCTGACCAGATCAAGCATATTTGTGAGATGAAAGGCAGCCTCATTACTGAATTTTGGAGAACTCACATGGCATCTAGAAAATGCCCCAACTGCAAGTAAGCAAATTTTGAGTCTTTCAGCTTTGCTTAGATTTAATCCATCACTGTTTTTTTTTTTTTTTTTTTTTTTTTTTTTTTTTTTTTTTTTTTTTTTTTTTTTTTTTTTTTTTTTTTTTTTTTTTTTTTTTTTTTTTTTTTTTTTTTTTTTTTTTTTTTAAATTGTAAATTTTTTATGATTATATATCATCATTTATTTTGACAAAGTGCTAGCAAGTCACAGATACGTCGAGAGCACAACAGCAAACTAATCGTCACTCATTCAGGCATCAAAGATGACAGCAGAGTGGACAAAGGTTTGTGATTTGCTTATATGTACATGTAGTCATTCGAGCTTTATTTCTGTACCTAGTGCTGAACACGTGTTCAACTTCTGTCCATTTTCTGTCTCAGATGATGTTCACGTGGCTAAACGTGGATATCTAACTCCAAGCTTGGCTCGAGATCATGTCACCAAAGTGTGGGAAAAAGAGGGTAAGTTGCGCTTCCCTTTCCTATAGACCATCGGCAAACATGCAAAGGTGCCGTGTTTACTCGTAATAAACGTTTTCCAAACCTTTAAACTCTTAAAGATGTAATACTGATACTACAATTCTCTAATATAGCTACAGCTTGCTATTTAAACTTTCTATTGCCCGTTAATAGCCAGTGAGATTGAATCATTCAAGACACTGGTGCTTGTGGCCAGAAAAGAGCGTCAGAAATTGAGACAAATATTATAACAACAGCATGATTTAAATCTTGATTTGTTTTTTCTTTTTTTTTTTTTTTTTTTTTTGGAACTTTTGTTAAAGTAACTCATACATCTGTAATCTGTTACAGGTTTCTTCTTGAAGCATTTGTTCTCAGGCCTGGCGGAGAACAGTCCTAATGGTTTCAGCCCAGATATGTTCTTCTTAGAATTGCTAATGGTTCCTCCATCCAGGTAGCCTTCAGTCTGTAGTTCTAACATCGATTTTAGTTTCTCAAATACCCTGATCTGTCTGCTTGTGCTCCATATTGGTGTAAATGCTGATTTTCTGCATGGACCAGGTACCGGCCTGTCAGTCGGCTGGGAGATCAAATGTTTACTAACGGTCAGACAGTGAACATGCAGGCGGTGATAAAGGACAACATGATCATTCAGAAACTGCTTGCCCTCATTGCAACTGAGAAAGCCAGGACGATAGAGGGTACTCAGACAGAGTTGGAGGAGGTAGGGGAATATTAAAAGCTCCTGTTTACTATTACAGAGCATGGTAAATAAGGAGTAAAACATGACAGGAGGTGCTGTTATTGGAAAATAATCAATGACTGGGTGACTCCCTTACACCACAGAAATGTGCCTATGATTTTGTATTTAATAAAGAAGAGCACACACTTTCTATGCATTTGTAGTAGTTGGTGTTGTAGAACATCCATGAAACGAGTTATTTTCTATTATCACTTATCTTCTAGCAGCTATAAACAATTATTCTCACCCATCCTCTTAATGTATCTCTTACATGAATCATCTTGTTACTGAGAAACTGCAAAACATCATCCATCGTTAGACTTTCCTGTGGTGGAAAACCTCAGGAAACAACTTTGACTCCTTCTATAAATGTTAAATAAATGTCTTCTAACAGAACTTCACCAAGTCATTGATTATACATTTTTATTGTGAAATTACAGCATTTTAATAATAATAAAAAAGACTTGCGTTATGTCTTCCATACAAGTTTATGTGAATTAACTGTTATTATATTCTATGAAGTAACTGTTATTATATTAGAATATGATGTATTTGGAACTATTGTCAGAGGTGCTCATCCTGTTGTATAATTACAGCTATTATTTTATAGTAAAAAACACTTTTTAAAAATTGTGATTTTTAAGCCATTTCATGTTTAATGGAAATGTGATGTTGTTCTGGATCTTTCCAGCCCAGTGAGACAAAAGAACCCAGCCAGATGGACCAGACATTTTTAGCCGGGCTACCTGGAGTCACCCTTACAGACAAACTGTATAGCATCTGGATACGCCTGCAGAGTCACGTCAACATTGTGTTTGACAGCGATATGGACAAGCTGATGACCGAAAAGTTCCCTGGAATCCGCCAGGTTTCTTATGTCTTTACACTTCTGTTAACTTTACATTTTATAAGCCTTTCATTACTTACTTTCATTTCATTAGCTAGAACATAGACAATTATATTTAGTGATTTAAATAGTGACTTCACATTGCAGTCACTATTTAACTCAGCCACACTGCCTAGCAACACCTGAACAACTACCTGAAATGACATAGCAATCGCCTAGCAACCACCCGGCATAACAGCCAAACTGCTAAACAACATCCTAGCACCACCTGAGATAACATAGCAATCACCTAGCAACACCCTAGCAACCACCTGGTATAACTGTCACTCCGTAGCAATACCTGAGCAACCACGTGGAACAGTGTAGGAACCATCCAGCAACCTCCTAGCAACATGCCTGAGATCATAGCAACCACCTGGAAAACCATAGCAAGTGGCTAGCAGTGCCCTAGGAAGTGCCTGGGATACCATAACAAACACCTAGCAACACCCTAGTCCCTTAATTACCATTGCAACTATCTGGAACACCATTGGAACCACATAGCAACTGCCTAGGATGTTGTATCAAGTGCCAGCAACACCCCAACCACCTGGAGCACTATGGTGGTTTTCACACTGGACACGTTTGCTGCAGTCCGAATCAGACTGATTGTTCTCAGCACCCCCCGCAGCATCAGTCTGGTTTCAGACTCACTTGATTCTGTCGAACCCTAGTGCATTTGTGTTCGTCTTATGACATCACAAATGCGCATGGAGAACACAACGCGACTCACCATATTTTTTTTGTCATTTGTTATCTTATTATATATATATTTTTTTTTATTAGTTAGTCTTTTATTTTTAGGTTTTGCTGGCAGCACTTTTTTTTTTACTTTGAAACGACATTGCTCACTGGTTCTGTTGAACCCTTCAGGTTCGTGCTTAACAATGCAAAAACATCTGCATTCTTGTGAGTTTTGTTTAACTGCTCCTGTATGTTTTCTTCTCCCCATATCTGAATAAGGCACCTCACCTCTTCTGTGTCCCACAACGTTCCCCTGCCACTCATGGTACACGTGTGTTGTGGAAACTAATGATGCCGTCATTGACTAAACCACATGCGCAGGTTACTTTACTTCCTGAACAAGTGCAGACCCGAGTACGAGTTGCGTTCACATTTACGGGAATTGCGTCACAGTGCCGGTGCAACCGAACTCAGACCACCATCTACAGGTAGTCTCGGGTTCAGTACCGTGGTGCGCTTCCCGGACCACATGATGGCTTCCAGATTACCAATTTTTCATGCAAACCGTGCTCTGTTTTGGACTAAACTGCTAGTGTGAAAGCCCCCTATAGAAACCTGCTAGCAACACCTTAGCAACCACCTTGCATTCTCCTAATCCACACCTAAAATACAATATCAACCCCACTAGCAATTTTGATTAAATAGTGTTTTTCAACGAGTTTATAGTGACCCTGTTAATTTTGTTTTGTGTCAGCTCTTGGAGAAGAAGGAGGGTCTGTTCAGGAAACACATGATGGGGAAGCGAGTGGACTTTGCTGCTCGCTCTGTCATCTGTCCAGACATGTACATCGGAACCAATGAGATTGGAATACCCATGGTACGAAAAGTATTATAACGACAGTTTTATTAGTCTAATTATTATTTTTTAACTGTTGAATATGAAACACTTTATTTCTTATTTACTCATTGTTTACTACAGACGCACAAATATTCTCAGCTACTCTCAATTAAAACTCCTAAATTATGTTTCACAAACTCTTCACAAAATAAGCTTCCACTCACTGTATTTATTCAGACGACAGGAATAGGGATAGCTTATGATCTACTAGAATCGTAACAATAAATTTAGAATAGTGATGAACAGAGCAAATAGGTTTAATTCATTGTATTTGTTTGCATTGTATTCATTGTATTTGTTTGCATTGGTTCCTTTTAAAGGAATGCAGCTGAGTAGATTAGATAAGGTGTTTTTTTTAGAAATATAACTGATGACTCTGGCTGACTGCAGGTGTTTGCGACTAAGCTGACGTACCCACAGCCGGTGACACCGTGGAACGTGAAGGAGCTGCGGCAGGCCGTGCTTAATGGGCCTGATGTTCACCCAGGAGCCTCTATGGTTATCAATGAGGATGCTTCACGCACCATTCTCAGCCGCACCAACCCCACCCAGAGAGAGGCTATTGCTAAGCAACTGCTTACACCCAGCACGGGCCAGCACCGCATGCCCATGAAGATCGTAAGTGTCCCAGAAGGGAATCTAAAGGACTCCCCATGTGAATAAGAAACTTATGTTACTTCATTTCAACTCATAAATAAACATGACAGGTTTGAGTGTACAATAACGAGGATTGAATTTGAATGGCCTAGCATGGGAAATGGAGCAATTAAAATTGTGGTATTTATGATCAGTTGAAATCTGGAATGAAAGTGTTGTTTCATATGTTTATTTTCTCTCTCTCTCTCCCTCCAGGTTAATCGGCACATCAAAAATGGAGACGTGCTCCTCCTGAATCGTCAGCCGACGCTACACAGACCATCTATCCAGGCTCACTGCGCACGCATCCTGCCCGGAGAGAAGGTGCTACGGCTGCATTACGCCAATTGCAAAGCCTACAACGCTGACTTTGATGGTGATGAGATGAATGCGCACTTCCCGCAGAGTGAGCTGGGTCGGGCTGAGGCCTACACACTTGTCAGCACAGACCAGCAGTACCTGGTGCCCAAGGTGAGGTGCTGATTATGTTTGGTATGCTTTATCTGTTTTTAGTGAATCAGATCATTGATGTTTTATAAACTTCACAAAACCTGGATTTCCATGTAAATTCCCCCACTCCAGGATGGGAAGCCCCTGGCTGGACTAATCCAGGACCACATGGTATCGGGCACCAGCATGACCATTCGTGACTGCTTCTTCCCGCAAGATCAGTACATGGAGCTGGTCTACAGAGGGCTCACTGATAAAAGAGGCAGAGTCAAGCTGCTTCCTCCTGCTCTCATCAAACCTCAAAAACTTTGGACTGGCAAACAGGTACCTGCGCTATGTCTGTTCCTCCATCACAGGGCTTCTAAAGTCCCTTGGGGTGTTGGGTGTCTCTGCAAATACAAAAAATACACTTAATGTATTATTGTTTGTATTATTTATTCTGTATTGACCTGGGAGATAAAAATAATACAAACAATAATAAAAAAAAATGTAATAAGATTAACTGGTTGCATTTATTTCGGGTAAGTAGAGCTTTGTATCTGAAGTCACTGCTTCTTGAGTCATGTTTTGGATGATTTTATTCCTGAAAGGTCGTGTCCACCCTCCTGTTGAATGTCATCCCGGAGAACCACATCCCTCTGAACCTGACAGGAAAGGCCAAGATTCCCAGTAAGGCCTGGGTGAAGGAGCCTCCTCGATCCGTGCCAGGCTACCATCCAGACTCCATGTGTGACTCTCAGGTGACCTACATAGCTGTAGTATAGCAGTAATATGTCTTAGAATTAGCTTGCAATAAAAGTTTTTATTTTAAAGTAAATAATCTTTCATTTTTCTGTGGAAATGCTGTGTTTAGGTGGTGATTCGTAATGGTGAGCTGCTAGTGGGTGTGCTGGATAAAGCACACTATGGGAGCTCTGCATACGGCCTGGTGCACTGCTGCTATGAGCTGTATGGAGGAGAGACCAGTGGAAAGCTTCTAAGCTGCCTGGCCCGCCTTTTTACTGCCTACCTGCAGCTCTATCGTGGCTTTACCATGGGTAAGAGCTATTGTCTGTCTGTCTGTCTTCTGTCATGCTGCCAAATGTGAATATTCTGTGTGTTTTTAAGCTGTTGGTAAGTCAACTCTCTTTTCGTTTTCGATAATAATTACACAATTGTAACAGTTGATTTAAGTGTCCAGTTTTAGCACAGAATCTGAATTATTGAGCTGCCACTGCCTCATGCTCTCTCTTGGTTTCTTAACAGGTGTGGAAGACATTTTGGTAAAACCAGGAGCCAACAAGCGAAGAAAGAAGATCATCAAAGAATCAGTTAATTGTGGCATCAAGGTCAGTGAATACGATCCACTGGTTCATTTGTATTAGAATCTTAGTCTAAGTTGTGCCCTGTCTTGGCCTTTGGGAGATGTTGGGTCTGTGATGTGGCCTGCTTGGATGAAAAGTTAGTTCAGAAGTTTCATCAGCTTATTTGTGTTACACAGGCACTTGGGGCAGCCTTTAACCTGCCTGCTGCTGCTGCTGCTGCAGAAAATGAAGGCCGTGACCTCTGGCAAAACGCCCATCTGAACATAGACCAGCGAGACTTCAACATGGTAGACCTCAAATTCAAAGAAGAGGTCAATCAAGTCAACAACAACATCAACAAGGTATTGGTCAAGGTTTTTTTTCTTTGAATGTGAGACGTGTTTTTTGCTTAATGCCTGAAGTTTTATGTTTATTCTGGGGGATTCTCTGGTTTATAATGATGAACTGGGTTCTTTGTTTAAGGTGTGCATGCCGTTGGGACTGCACCGTTCATTTCCTGAGAACAACCTTCAGCTGATGGTGCAGTCTGGAGCCAAAGGTTCCACTGTCAATACAATGCAGGTGAGAATTTTGAAAATTATAATGATAAATTTTTCGGGAAATAGATAGTGCTCACACTTACATCTTATGTTATACGGTAGCCTGACATCGATCACTTGCTATGATATTTATTTGGGATAGAATTAGCAATAATAATGCTGACTTCACCCATTGTGCATGTGTTTAGATCTCATGTCTGCTGGGTCAGATTGAGCTAGAGGGCCGTCGTCCTCCCCTGATGCCTTCTGGGAAATCCCTGCCTTGCTTCCAGCCTTATGAGCCTCAACCTCGCTCTGGTGGCTTTGTGACTGGCAGGTTCCTGACTGGGATAAAACCTCCAGTGAGTTCAGTTTAAAGTGACATTTCACACTAAAGCATCAGACTTGTTAACTAAAGCACCAGACAGAAACAAAGATGACAGTGATTTCCTTTAATGAACTCACTCTGTTTTAATAGATGTTAATATGTCTGCTTTCTCATGAAAAACAAGCCAATTTAAATACTACTATTATAACTGTATTATGCTTCAAGAACATGCCAGACATCTTTCTTGTCCATTGTGTTATGCTATCAGTTAGGGTGTACTCTAGTGTGAATGAGTAAGATAGCTCATGAGAAAGTAATTTAACTTTGAAGATGTTTTCACTAGTGCTGTAAATCGTGTGATATTTTGTGGTTGATTGTTCTTACTACTATTGAATTTCAGGAGTTTTTTTACCACTGTATGGCTGGTCGTGAAGGCCTGGTGGACACGGCTGTTAAAACTAGTCGTTCCGGCTATCTGCAAAGGTAAGACAGTCTCAAGCCTTTTGGTTAGGACAGCTTTTACATGGTTTACAGATTTAAGCAATAATGAGTGAATATAATCTTATTGCTCTAACACACCTCACTCAATTATACAGTATTTATACTGTACAGTAGAGATCTATGGGGGGACTAAATTCTATCCCCTTCCCTGACCGTCCCCAACATCCGTAACACCATCCCCAGCCATATTCTTTTCTGTCATATAAATTTATTCTCACTGTAAGTGTACCAGCTTAAATACATTTTAATACTTAAACACTGGACACATTTTATTTACAAGCAGAAGTTGTATGTTGAAAGCCTTCATAAGGGGATACTATATCCATCAACATTTTTTTAAATTTCCAAATAAAACTGCATTTAGGCTTGTACGAACGTTTTGTACGTTTTCTCACCCAATGTAAGAAGTTTCTTAAAAAATGTGGCCTAATTACATCGGGTGAGAAAACGGGAAAGAGGAGATGGGTCCATTGATACACATTTTCCTATTATCCTTAAGGTATACTGCAAAACCAGTATTCACTTTGTAAAAACAGGATTAGCTTTTAAATTATATCTGCATATCCATAGAACACTGTGCTGTTACTGCTGTCCCCTTTCCTGTACAGCTCTGTAATGTACAGTTCTGACCAGACAAAATGTTGACAGGGCTAATAAAAGAAGATAGTAATAACCACTTTATTATGTTTTATCTTTTAAACATTATGTTATGCAAAGATTTTATTACCTACAGTATATTATCTGTTTCTGATATCTTTGTTAACCGTCTGTTTATTAGTGAGCCTCATGCTGTTTTTTCCTTGTTGTAGATGTGTGATAAAGCACCTTGAGGGACTGGTGGTTCAGTATGACCTGACGGTGAGGGACAGTGACGGCAGCGTGGTGCAGTTCCTCTACGGAGAGGACGGCCTGGACATTCCCAAAACTCAATTCCTGCAGCCTCGTCAGTTCCCTTTCATCAAAGACAACTTTGAGGTAGGACACACTGCCAATTACTACTAATTAGTGTTTGAAGGCTTTTACCATGCAGTTCTCGTACTTTTTAACAATTGCTTATGTGATGTTGATAGACATTTCATTTTGCTCTCATATCTGTCTTGTCTACAAAACAATAATGAAGGAATGAAACTGGAGTCTCTTTTTTGCTTTTGAAGGTTATCAGAAAATCACAGTGCTTGGATGAAGTGCTGGCTAAACTGGACCCAAAGGCGGCTCATAGTCACTTTAAGGCCATTAAGAAGTGGAAGGCTAAGCATGAGCATTCATCTCCCAGAAATGGCGCATTCCTGCTCTTCTCTCAGAAGAAACTGGGCAAGATTAAGGCTCAGGCTGAAGGCCAGTTGGGAGATTTAGCCAACGGGAGAGACAATGCTACTCTGCAAGTAATGAGTCATTTAAAACATCTTACCTTAATTTCAAGTAGTGGGATATATTAGGGCTTAGTGATGTGGCCAAAAATTTTTATCATGATAGAGCATTTCCATATTATTTAATATCGATATTTAGTGGTAATTGTTATATCCACTATATGATTCCGGTTTAGTAGTAATGTCATGTACATCATTGTGATCCTTTTATAAAAATGCCTTAAATGTTTATTATCCCTATCGAAAAAATGTTTCAGTAACTATTTTAGTGTTATAACGCTTAAGTCTAATATATAGTAATGAATTAACCAGAAGACACAACAAGTGCAAAACCATTACATGTAACACACAAACTTTGTGTGTTCAAATACAACCTTATAGCTGCAATCATTGGCCATTTTTATTGTAAACATAGTCTAGGTGCACTTTTATACAACTATACACTGTAGCATTTTTCTTGTTCAGCCACCTGGATCTTTTTTTTTTTCATGCAAAATTTGTGTTAATCATCATCTAGTCTTTTGCTGTTGGCTGATTATTTACAGTTAGTAGATCCAGTGACTCAGCAAATCCCAGCCACACTGCTGTTCTTGATGCACTCAAACAAGTTCAACACACACCACCTTGCTACTGTCATTTCAGCGTCACTGATATTATTATATAGCTGCACAAATAAACATATAAAAGTCAGATTGTGCACTGCAATTTACTGTGAATCTACAGATTTTTCTAAGAACATCACACACATTTTGCTGTTATTTTTTGTTTGTCACAGTTGTTGGAGAATTGGAAAAATATGGATGAATCCAGCCGTGTCAAGTATCTGAAGAAGACAGCCCACTGCCCAGATCCATGTCTGTCTATTTACCGGCCTGACATCTGTTTCAGTTCTGTGTCTGAGACGTTTGAATCCATCATCGAGTCCTACCTCAGTCAGTTCAATATCAAGCAGGAATTTCACTCTTCATCTGAATGTGTTGACAATGAGAGGTGGGAAATTCTTTGCAAATTTCAAGTAGCTGTCTGAGAAATTACCAAAACATTTGAAGATTCCCACATCATTGTGTGTATATGCATGTTCCAGATTAAGGCATCTGTTGCATCTGAAGTGGCAGAGAGCGTTGTGTGAGCCGGGAGAGGCTGTAGGACTGCTGGCTGCTCAGAGTATCGGTGAACCCTCCACTCAGATGACTCTCAACACCTTTCACTTTGCAGGCAGAGGAGAGATGAACGTCACTCTGGGTATTCCCAGGTCTGTAGATGCATGTTTGTGCAGCCCTGTCATGATGACTACAGCATGTAGTATGATGATATCAAAAGCAGGTGATCTTGCTACAGCTTTAATGGTTGCTGCTTTAAAATCAGTTAGTGAATATAAAAATGCATAAACAGTTCAAATACAGCTAAGGGAAATCAGGTCATCAATAAAAATGTCTAAACTGCAGAGATTAGAAGTCATTCTGCGAACAGGTTGTGCAATGTCTGTCCCTGTCTGATGATTTCGACCCCACTGAAAACCTGTGGTCCACATGTGCGAAAAACTTAAAGCAGCTTTAAGTATTTTTGCATGGACAAGCATGCAAGATTGCGCGAAAAGTGTCTCCATCCTTGTTAGAAGTTATAGACTCAGTGCTGCTGTTGTCTCCAGTGGAGACTTGTCAACTGTTGATCAATTTAAAGCCAGTGTTTTGCAGAAACACTATACAGCATCTCCAAATCTTTTAGTATGTTAAGCATGGGTTAATTTTTAAGTGGGTGCCAATAATTTTGGAATAAGAAAATGCATATTCTTTTTTTTATTCTAGGTTGCGTGAAATTCTTATGATTGCTAGCTCCAAAATCAAGACCCCTATGATGAGCATTCCTGTGTTAAGCAACAAGAAGGCTTTAAAACGAGTGAAGACCCTGCAGAAGAAGCTCACACGTGTGTGTCTGGCAGAGGTACATATGCTTACTTTCATTACTATACTTTTAAATATTCCTTACAGTCAGAACATTCAGTGATGTTTTCCTCACATTTCATTTGCTTGAGTGAAATATTGGCTCAGGGCAAAACCAATGAGGACATTTTTATTCATCTGCTGTTCATACATTTAGAATTTTAGGGCAGTATTTATGCATGTTTTGAGGGTGTGGCTTTGGAGTAAACAGTATTTACCTTTCCGGTAAAAATGTTGACACTAATGCTTCATTTAAAAGAATGTATGAAAGTCAGTGCTGACCTGGTATGATCTTACCCCAAGCAGGTATCGTTCATTAATATAAATCTGTATAGGAAAACATGATGATGGAGGTAAAATCCTTTTTCTGCAGGTGTTGCACAAAGTAGATGTGGTGGAGACACTTCGAATGGAGGGCAAAAGAGGCCAGAAGAAGCGAATCTTCACGGTCACATTCCACTTCCTTCCTCCAGAGCGCTACCAGCAGGATAAGTTGCTGCAGCCCCAGCAGATCCTCCGCTTCATGGAAGACAGGTGAGTTTGGCTTTCTGCTGACTCGTTTCAAATTTACTGCCCTATCTATATTGAGTGTTCTCACTTTTATTTTGACTGCATTTTTAAACATGGTAGCTTCGTGTGTCTTAAATATAAGGATTATACTTGGGTGGTGATATCCCCATAAGAGTGCAGATCTAAATACAAATAATTCAAGACCCCTCCCATCTTAGTTTAAGAAAACTCCATGCAAAATCAAGATTTTCGATGCAGAAAACATCTTTAGTATAGAATAACTGGAAACTGACTTGCATGTTAATAAACACAAGGTAATATATAATTTTTCTATTATGGAATACAATCGGTGCATTTGACGACTATAAGTATATATGTGTGTAGTTAAAATCTTACCAGGATACAATTCATACAAGATATAAGAAACAACCAATTTGTGATATTTTTGTGATTTTTTTTTATTTATTTTTTTTATTTCTTCCACTCCAGATTCTTCTTTTTACTGCTTGACGCCATCAAGAAACTGAGTGCCAAGCTAGCCTCTATAAATTCAGTGGACACACGCAAGGCTACAGCAAAGGACACGGATCGGGATGCACAGGACTCCATTAATAGAGCAGTAAGTTTCAGAACATCTGAAATTGTTCTTTAATCAGTATTAGAGGAGAAATGGTAAATTTAAACTGTGGTGCTCACATGCTGGGTGTTTGAAGGATGATGGAGAGGAGGAAGCAGAGGAGGGCAGAGTGGTGGACGATGAGGCAAATGAAGGGGATGCAGATGCCGCTGATGCCAAGAGGAAGGAGAAGCAAGAGGAGGAGGTAAAGGACACAAATGCCTTTTTTGATATGTTGCGTGTCTAGAAATCTTGTCTCAGAAAGGGGATATGTTCCTAAAGGGGTATAACAAATATTAAGATGAAAGAAAGCTAGAAGTCAGTATCACACAAATTGGATGTTTCCAGGGTCACACAAATGTTGTTTCTACCTGTTCAGTCATTTAAAAGCATGTTTATTTTTATTTGTACGTCCAGGCTTCCTAGTGGTAGAAACAGAGGCAGAAAAAGGTTTAAAAGCTACCATTTGGTCTTGCAGGTTGACTATGAGAGTGAGGAGGGGGAGAACAGTGGAGATGAAGACCAAGAAGAGGTGCCGGTGCAACCAGAGGAGGAGGTGGCATCAGAGGAATCTGGATCTGAGGAGAGGCATGGCAACAGTCAACCCTCCATCCAAGAGAATGTGGTTGGAGACACACAGGAATCAATGAGAGTCAACAAAGTGCTGCAGCTCAGCTCCAGCATTGAGGCCTACAATTACGACCAGCAAAAAGGCCTGTGGTGTGAGGTACTGTGGTTCCTTGGATATTGCACTGTTTCAGTGTTACTGAACAATATCATACCATCTGAGATCCTTCTTTATAGGAGTGAGAGACATAAGAAAAAACATTTACATCATCTTTTCAGTAATGTAAGAAATCTTGTTTGGGCCAAAAATGAGTCAAAAGACTCCAAAATATCTTTTGTCAACTATGTTTGTATGACTCTAAACAAAAGCAAAGAAAGTAAATATAAAGAGGTATTATAAAAAAAAAAATCAGCATCTACACATTTCCTTTGATAAATGGAAGTCTGATCAAAGTCTGATCACCTTTTCTCTCTGTTCTGAAAATCAGCCTGTGTGTAAGACCTCTGCTGCTCACTCCCTCACTTACTCTTTAAGACCCTAATTTATACACATCTGGTCAGATGAAACATGTTGGACATCAAGTACAAGCTATAGAAAGTGTTCAGTGGGGTTGAGGTCAGGGCTCTGTGCAGGCCACTTGATTTCACTCCAGTTTTGGCAAACCGTGTCTTCATGGAACTCGCTTTGTGCACAGGGGCCTTGTCATGCTGGAACAGGTTTGGCTCAGCTTCCAGTGAAGGGAAATTTAAATGCTACAGCATACAAAGACATTCTAGACAATTGTATGCTTCCAACTTTGTGACAACAGTTTGGGGAAGAACCACATATGGGTGTGGTGGTGAGGTGTCCACAAACTTTTGGCCGTATAATGTGTACTGTATATGACCACATACACTCACTGAGCTCTTTATTAGGAACACCTGAACAACTATATCCATGCCACGAGCAAAGTCACAGAGATCACACTTTGTCTTCATTCTGATGTTTGATGTGAACATTAACTGAAGCTCTTGACCTGTATCTGCATGATTTTATACATTGTGCTGCATGAATGTGCAGGTGTATTGATGTTCCTAATAAAGTGGTTGGTGAGTGTATAATCGCAGAGTAACATGAAAAGAGTAAAACCAAGGTTAGAACGGTGTGATGCAGCCCAACATGAAGTCGATTTATTGGTGCCATGCGTAAGTTGACTATTTTCCAATAACAGCACATCCTGAAATGTTATTTCTCTTATAGAACAGCAACGATTACAACTTTTACTTTTAATGTATGACATGTCATGCTTTGTAACAGTTTATAGTTACATTAAAAAATCTGGAACATCCACAGGAGAAGTTAGTTCCTGTTATCACTTACATTAATGCTGCTATAAAGGTGTTCCCTCTCTAGTCATTCATTTTTCCTCTCTCTCTCTCTCTCTCTCTCTCTCTCTCTCTCTCTGCGTGCAAAGTTCTCTATGCAGAAGACTTTCCCATGTCCAAAACCTTACTGACCGTTACAAACCACTGCCACTGGAGACTCCTTCAACAGACATTAAATTAAGTCTTACAGAAAGCTTACCAACAATTATACGTTTTCCTTTGTTAACTAGCAACACTTTTTTTTTTTTTTTTTTATAATTAACCTTAGATTATGTAGAGTTTTTACAGTACAAGTCCTCCTTACGTTGGCAGGTTGCCATAGAGTCTTATGCTGCTTTGCATGAACCATATTTCTTTTTTTTTTTTCCTCCAGGTCACCCTGGTGCTCCCAGTTAGCAAAGTGCACTTTGACCTGACCTCTCTGGTGGTAGCACAAGCACAGAACGCAGTAATCATGGAAACAAAAGGTATTACACGTTGTTTGCTTAACGAGGTGACCACTAAGCAGGGTGCCAAGGAACTGTTTCTGAACACTGAGGGCATCAACATGCAGGAGATGTTCAAGCATGGAGATGTGAGTTCACTCTAATCTTATTCTGTAGCACTTTTAGGATATGTATAGCTAATGTAGTGCCTTCCCATTTGTAGAAAGGGGAACAGATATTTGAAATAATATTGATCATTTCCTCTTGACAAATTGAGTAGGCACAGGAATGAGATGATCAGTTAAGCTTACATCATGTAGCTTCAGGGGGGGAATCATACTTAGTCCAGACTTAGGCATTCCTTAACTAATGGAGCTTCTGTTTTGAAAATTATCACTGCTTTCCCATAGTGACCATTTCTGAAACTATAGACTTAATAACAGCTTCTTGAAGCCTTGAAGCTTCTTGTAGTCAGCCACTAGAGAGCAAACCTCAACATTTTGCAAACAGTCTTGCTTCAAGAAGTTGTTACGAAGTCCATCACCTCATCTAGTGATGTGGTGCAGTGGACAAGTATCATAAGAATAATGCAGTGCTACCCTAGGTACTACTACCTACTAGTGTTTCTAAATATTTATGTTTTGCTAGATGTACATGGAGGAAAAATAAATTATATTTGGTTCTTTAGTAGACTGAATGAATACCATTTACCTATCTCTGTTTTAAGGTTCTTGACCTGAATCGTTTGTATTCGAATGAGATCCACGCCATGGCCAACACGTACGGTATTGAAGTGGCTCTGAGGGTCATCGAGAAGGAGATTAAAGACGTGTTTGCTGTTTATGGTAAGTCTGCGCTCACAAAGCCGTGCTCATTTCATGGCTGTTCCGTGCGACCTGCAGTTCACTGCTGCTCCTTTCCGTCTGTGCAGGTATCGAAGTGGACCCACGGCATCTGTCTCTAGTGGCTGACTACATGTGCTTTGAAGGCGTCTACAAACCACTCAACCGCTTCGGCATTCAGTCCAACAGCTCCCCGCTGCAACAGATGACCTTTGAGACCAGCTATAAGTTTTTGAAACAAGCCACTATGTTGGGTATGGATGATTGTCAATAGTAGCTTTAATAGGAGTGTTCATTCAGAAATAGTCAGTTCAGTATGAATAAGCAGACAATTGCCAGAAATATGAATGCATATGATATTATTGTCTTCTTTTTCTTTTGCTTTATAGGCTTGTATGATAAGTTGAATTCACCCTCAGCCTGCTTGGTTGTGGGAAAACTTGTGAAAGGAGGAACTGGACTCTTTGACCTCAAGCAGCCCTTACAGTGACCCTGAATGGTGACTTGAGCTACAGACACACTGTTCAGCTTTATACAGGAGAATAAATGGCAATGTTTAACTGTGACAAGTATTGTTCAGTATATTATTAAATATTTTTATTTAAAAAATATATATATTTTGCCTGTTGTGTCTTTTATGTCTGTACGTCACATTCTGTATCTTTGTAAGTCTAAAAAGAATGTAGTTTTCTGTGTTTGTTCTGATTTTTACTTTTGCTTTCAGTTCCATCAACCAAGATTAGACATAATTACATGGAAGTAAATGAGTGGAGAAAGCATACAGTTATGCATATAGTCCAAACTCTTCTGACCTGTTGTAGGTGTAAAAAACATGATTTAAAAAAAATAATGAAACAACTATAATAAGATAATCACAGTCTGATATTGGTCTTAGTGTAAGTGTTCTTAATGTTGATTATGGTTTTCAAAAACAATTGATTGTATTATTTAGTGCTGTCCATCACTATTTGAACAGATGTTTTTGATTTTTTTTTTTTTTTTTTTTTTAATTTTTTATAATGTTAAGCTCATTAAATGCTACCATACACAATTCAATGCAAATCGCTTGCATACCCATAAGGCAAAATTAGGAACAAATTTTATGTAACTGACTAGTTTATTAGATGTCAGAATAGTTGGTCATGACAGTAATAGTGGGACAGTGATAGAGGGGGCTATTAGTATAAATGTTTGCATTTACCTTACAATACTTTGTGATAACTTGCCTTTCTAACTGCTGCAAAGCTTATAACCTTTCCAAGGTTGACCAGTGTTGTCATGTTTTCTCTGCTGATTTTGACTTTTGACGTTTGTCTTGTTAGATCATGAACCCATATTTAGTTTATTAATATATATTGATGTTTTTGGTAAACAAAAGGTAAAATAGTCCTGCAATGATCTGGTGTCCTTTCCAGGGTGTATTCCTGCTTCCCTGTGTTCTTGGGATAGGTCTTGTTACTGAAGATGAATGAATCAATGATTTGAATAAATGAAGGAAGTGTAGAACAGGGTGAAAAAAAAAATAGGGCCAAACCTAAAATGGGTTAACAACAAATCATTGGTCAGGAAATTAGTGAGAATTCAACAAATAGATAAAGGCACTTAGTATGGGATAGCGTTTCCCTTTGATTTCTTTAAATGATTAAGCCTTGTTGTTCTTGATGGGCTGCATTAGGTGTGGCAGACCTGACAAAAGTAGAACATATAACTTAAGGGAAACATCATGACTAGATGAGATGCACTGTATGGCCAAAGGTTTGTGGACACCTGACCATTACATCCATGTGGTTCTTCCCCAACTGTAGCCATAAAGTTGGATGCACACAACTGTATTGGATGTCCTTGTATGCTGTAGCATTAAGCATTATCTCTTCACTGGCACTAAGATGCCCAAACCTGTTCCAGCATGACAATGCACCTGTGCACAAAGCGAGCTCCATGAAGACATGATTGTGCCAAGGTTGGAGTGGAAGAACTCCTGTGCAGAGTCCTAACCTTATAGAGGAATTTCCTGTTATCTATATCAATATCATTTGTTAATCAGTATTATATCATTTAGTATCTATGCAATAGTATTGAGAAATGACTATAAATCACCTCATGTATTGACATTTAGAGCTTCATTTATATACTACACTGTACCGTTTCTAGTACATTTAAAAGGGTGACTTTGGGCCTGTGATCCTGCAAAGATGTTTCTGTGACAACAGAGTGGTGTGACCTCTTAGAGGGAGTCTTCTTTAAAGGTGAAGGCCAATGTTGTGTTTGAAGACATAAATCTGAATGAACTCCCACCATGGTTAAAACTAAGATAAGGGGAAAAGGAAATAAGTGGGGCGAGTGGCAGGTATGCGATAAAGAGAAAGCCCCCTTCAATGAGATCATTGTTTTAGAATTGTATAAAAGCATGGGCTACGATTATGTAAATCAGATGCTCTGCAGACCGTCTTGGCT
>CM040981.1:7440391-7459725 GCA_022985145.1 Pangasius djambal | reverse complement strand
AAACATGAAAAATCATGTGTAGGATCTGAAGCGAACAGGCAAGGAAAGCAAAGAAGCCATAAAGCTAGGAATCCTCCTCCCAAACTTTGCAGATCCAAGTTATTTACTGCTTGTTTACTGATTGCTGGATTTCAACTGTCCTGTGAACAATCAGCAACTGACAGGACATCCCTCTCAGCCAAGAGGAACCTCTGTCAAACTTATTGACCTAGGCCATTGGCCAAGACCAGATGGCTCACCCAACACGATGGTAAAACTGATAACTGCAGAAAGGAGTTTCCCCAGAAACACAAAGTTCACCACCCTTCACACATTCCACAGAACCCAGCTTTAACAAACTACATAAGGCTACTTTACATCTCTTGTGAGGACAATGACTTTTAAGATGATGCACCATAGTTTGAAAACTTGTTGCCTCTTTTAATGTCATTCCGTATATGTATCATGCTTATAGCCACCAGGTCGTTATGATGCTTTTTGATCGCTTAACAGGGATCATAGTGTTTGTGAGTGTATCAATAACAGCAGGTATGTCGTGTTTGGTATGTGTGTGATCACTACTGAATTTCCTAAGGGTTGGTATAACGTGAAGTTGAGTACAATGTATAACATGCATGTTACCAAATTCCTTACAAAGTTCTAACTTAACCTTGTGCAAAGTTCGCAAAGCACATAACTCACAGACCAGAATGTTAATTAGTGTCAGAGGAGGAGAATACAGTTTACACCCTGCCCCAAGATCCTGCTGATTGGAGCAAGCACTTTGGGGTCAGCCCAACTGGAAAGTATTAAAACCCCCTGACACAAAGGAAACTCTGAGTCTCATCCAACCCATCTCTACAAGAGTCTCATCCAATACATCTTTGCAAGAGTCCCATCTTACACATCAAGAATCCATCAACATCTTCAAGGAGTTCTCTTCAACTAACAGCTCAAGAGAGTCTCCATCCACATCTGAAGGAAGTCTCATCAACCAAGAGCTCTATAAGTTCATCACGAGGAGATCTACGCCTACGAGACTCCGCCGGGTTCACGCCTCACTCTGTTTATCTTCCCCATTGGTCTTTCGAGACGCTACAAGGCAAACCAGACCGCCGACCAATCAACATCACCGGAAATTCCTTCTAAACAACAATGCAATGAGGAAATCCCTGGCAACACAAACGCAAGTATAGTACCTCCAGATTCTCGCTGAACTGGTGCAGTTAATACAAGTTTAAAGCCCTTCTAAACGAAGCAAATGTTAAATTAAACTGATAAGTTGATGGTTCGTTCAGGTCATGGTCTGAGAAACTGCTAGAAAATTGGAATTTCATTCACTCTCTTTTCAAAGCCATTTTCACCCCTGTTTACGTGTGTGTGTGTGTGTGTGTGTGTGTGTGTGTGTGTGTGTGTATGTGTGTGTTTGTGTTAGATTAATTTCTGTGTTTTAGAATAGTAATAAAGTCTCGTCTGATTTTTAAAGGCCAGTGTCTTGTGTCTCTGTGCTTCAAATTTATTGCCTTAAACTGCCGATCTTGTTACTGTGCTCTTAATATAGTTTTTCACTATATTTAGGATATTATTGCCGGTGGCCACAGAGGTAATATCCCATATACAATTAATAAATATACTCATTTCAACTTATCACTGGACGAATAGTTAACCAGCTATTAAAATATTAAGTTTACAAATTTCCCCTTCAGAGCTAAACAGCTAATTTCCTTACATATTGGTGGAGAATGCATCAGCTTAACCTAAACAGCTAATTTCCCTACACATGTGTAGAAAGGTACTATTCATCAAATTTCCAACAGATTTTTTTTCAATGAATATGTATGTGCTCACACAAGTGAGCATTAGGTGCAGAAAACGCAAACATATACATGCAGAGGCATGTCATACTTTTAAAAGAATTTTTTCACATTGTTATGATGGAAAATTATTTGAAACACAATTGTTTACATTAAAATTTATCATTTAATTTATCATTAAAATAAAGTGTAAAAATAGCAAAAAAAACAAAAAACTCATGTATAGAAAGGTACTTGTAGAACCCCGGTGTGTGAGGGTGTGGAGGAAGACTCAAGAGACAAGCAGAATCTTAACTGAGCTCCAGGCTCATGTTTATTCAGACCGTGCTTTTCAGTGACTTTCAAAACTCAACAGAAAACACTTGCAGCTTTCACTTTATCAGGTTCAAGTTCACGCTTCTTGGCACGTGTGTGTGTGCTTGTGTGTGTGTGTCTCACAAGCTCTGCCAAGCAGTCTCACTCTCTGTCTCTCTCTCACTCATACAGGAGTCCCTGAAAGCACAAACAGATACATATAACTAGATTGCCGGTAATCAGACCCAGGTGACACATCACGGGTTACCTGCCATTTCGACTCGCCTCCTCTCCGTCCACAGATGATGCTTGACTAGGACCCCAGTACTATTCATTAAATATGCTCTAACACACTGTTTCCTCTTTGAATGCATATGTGTTCAGATAAGTATGTCCATTAGGCACAAAAAACTCATTTTTACGAATTACAAGGGCATTAGGGCTTCAGGAAAGATATATTTGCAGGGGCAGGTTTTTCACATTATTATGGTGGAAAATTAGCTGAAACATGCATACATTAAAATTCATAATTTGATAATAAAATGTAAAAAGTCAAAAACATGTAAAATCATGTGTAGATAGGTACTATTCATCAAATATCACTCTAACTGACATTTTTCTCAATGAATGCATACCATATATGCTCACATAAGTGTGCATTAGGCTTGGAAAATGCATTTTTGCAAGTTTCAAGGCACTAGGACTGCTGGAAAGATATTTCCATGCAAGCACATGACATGCAGGGGCATTTCATACTTTTAAGAGAGGTTTTTCATATTGTTATGCTGGAAAATGATTTGAAACGTGATTGTTTACATTAAAAATCATAATTTGATAATAAAGTGTAAAAAAGATAAAAAGATAAAAAATCATTTGTATGAAGGTACTACACATAAAAAAATAATGATGTACTATTATCAAATATCAGTCTAATAGACTTTTTTTTGTTATGATGGGAAATGATATGAAACATGATTATTACCATTAAAATATGTAAATAAAGAAAATATGCTATAACACACTGGTTTCTCAATGAATGTGTAGGTGCTCAAACAATTGTATGCATTTGGCACAGAAAACGGGTTTTAGCGAGTTTTAAGGTGCTAGGGCTTCAGGAAAGTCATTTTTCATCAAATATGCATTAACACATTGTTTTCTTAACAAGCCTCTATGTGCTAACACAAGAGTGCACATTAGGCACTGAAAACCCTATTTACACAGTTTCAATGCTCTAGGAGCTGGGGAAAGTGTTTTTTCACATGTTTATGATGAAAAATTATACAAAATATAATCTGATTTAAAAAAGTGTTAAAAAGTCAAAATCTTGAAAAGTAATGTTTAGAAAGTCATTATTCATCCAATATGCTTTAACACACTGTTTTACTAACAAAGACATGTATGCTAACACAAATGTGTGCTTTACTGCCTGAAAACGCTATTTAGACAGTTTCAAAGTGCTAGGAGCTTGATAAAGTGTTTTTTTCTGACAAACCCATATATACACATACATGAAATACTGTCCAATGTTTCCAAATTATACTAAATATGCTTTTTTTTTTTTACATTAAAATGCATAATTTGATTTAAAAAGGTATTAAAACGTCAAAATCTTGAAAAAAAATGTTTAGAAAGTCATTATTCATCAAATATGCTTTAAGACACTGTTTTTTGTTTTCCTAACAAAGACTATGTGCTAACACAAGTGTGCGCTTTAGGCACTGGAAATGCTATTTAGACAGTTTCAAAGTGCTAGGAGCTTGTGAAAGTGTTTCTTCTAACAAACGCATATATACATGTGCATGAAATACTGTTAAAATTTTTTTTTTACATATTTATGATGAAAAATGATACAAAATATGATTGTTTAAAGTAAATTCTATATTTTGATAATAATGCTTTTAAAAAAAAGGCAAACATATGAAAAGTCACGTTTAGAAAGTCATTATTCATCAAATATACTTTAACATACTGTTTTACTAACTAAGAAATTTAGTTTTGGTAAAGTGTGCACTTTACCAGCTTAAAACGCTATTTGGACAGTTTCAAAGTGCTAGGAGCTTGGGAAAGTGGTTATTCTAACAAACTCATATATATATATGTGCGTGAAATACTTTTCAATGATATTTTTCAGATGTTTATGATGAAAAATGATACGAAATATGATTACATTAAAATGCATAATTTGATAATAATGTGCAAAAAAGTCAAAAATATTACTGTTCATGTTTAGAACATCATTATTCATCAAATATGCTTTAACACACTGTTTTACTGACAAAGACGTGTGTGCTAATATAAGTGTGTGCAAAACGCTATTTAGACAGATTCAAGGCGATAGGAGTTTGGGAAATTTTTTTTTCCAAATAAGTTGTGTTGTTTTATATAAGTAATAAGTAATGGCAACGGGTATTCAGGGTGCTAAAGGTATTGGAGAGTCTTCCTCACCAGTTTGTGAGTTATCCTAAAAGCTAAACTATGCAGGGAGCTTGGTATTTCAGAGCAGGCAGAGTGGAATAGAGAGCAATGTTTTTCTGCTTTAGTTAAATGTGTTAAGTGTAAAAACCTTGAGGCAACAGTGCAGGTTTTTAAACAGCGGCATGCTTTCCTAATGCAAGATAGGGATGAGAAAGTCACTGAGCTGATGCAGAAAGTTGATACACTGGTACACGAATGTGCTAATCACAATCATCCCGCTATCGCTGCTTAAAAAAAAAACTTGTGAGCAGCTTCCAACACTCTATAAAACAATAAAAAATAATTCTATAAAACAATAATTCTCTCCAAGCTAAGGTTGAAGTTTCTGCAGTCTTCAAATGATCTTCCGATGATGATCCGAACAGCCCTGGCTATATCGTGGTAGCCCCAGTGGTGTTTAAAGAGACGAAGTAAAAAAGAGATGAGGAGGCAAAAGTAATAATAAAATATAAGCCCCTCAGTCCTGAGCAAGTAGATTGCATGGCAAAAGATTTTTCACATCCTAGAGAAATGTGCATGGGTCCTTTCCTAATCCAGATGGCACCTAAGATTAAGTTGTCTAACTTACACACTCTGGATGTTATTACCATATGCTCTGCCCACCAAAATGGACAAATTGCAAGATCATTATGATACCTGTGAAGAGCAGCAGTTGCTCTCTCCAGCTAAAGAGGTGCAGAAATATGCTGATGACATTCTCAGGCGTATACATGGTTTTTTGGACAGTACGAATGTTGGCATAAAGTTGTTGATTGTCAACAGGTTGGAAATGAGTCTCTGAGGGAATACCCAGCATGCTTAGGTGTTTATGCTATATGGAGGATAAGGTATGAATTCCATTTCTGATGTTCTTGCAAGCCGTGTCCCTGTTAACAATTGGTTAATTGTCTGATGGTTTAAAGGCAGATTTACGCAAAGTACTGCTGAATTTGAAGCCTGAATGGTGTAGGTCCAGTCTGTCGAACCTGGCTGATAGCCTTTCAGTGACTTGACGGTGAAAATGCATGTGTATCTGCCTTGATGCAAACTGATGCTACTTTTCAGCAAGATGTATGTTAATATTGCCATAACCAGGGACACTGGGAGCAGGCATGTCTTCAAAAGAAAGCTGACTTGAGGAAACAAAGTCAGATTGGCAAATGTGCTCCAACCTCTGGAGCCTCTCATCCTGACCCGCTGGGCAGGACTATCTCGCCAGGGGTGGGGCAAATAATTCAGCTGGTACAACATGCCTCCCACCACCCACCACCTCCTGCTGCACATTCTTTTTAGACATGTCTGCTGTGAGAGCTTATTTGCAGCCAGTTCTGCACAAGAAGGATAACAGATTGTATGTTATAATTATCACTGTGAATGATCATGAATGCAGCTTTTTCATTGAAACTGATGCATAAGTATAAATACTCCCAATAGTGATGACTAGACATTTTGCACTTATTTAGCTGTTACTGCCTGTGCTCCATGAGCGTTGACACAACATCTCACTGTTCATCCACATGCTGTTCTTTCTCTGTTGTGCTCAGTATGTGTGATTACACTGATTGCCCAGAGATGGGGCAATTGTCTCTATGCTTATACAGTACCCAACATTACCCTGCAAAGGGCCAAGATCACCAATCCCTCATCATTAATGATGAGTCCAATGTGTGATACACAAGATGAGAGTGTATTGAGTGATGATGACTGTGTGATGCTTTCATACTTACCACCTTAATGCGTTTCTGAGATTCCTCTTTAAAATAAAGTCATGATTTTGTTCACTGATGGTTCAGCTCAAATCCTAAATGGATGCAGACATGTTGGATGGGTTGGATGGATCACATGCAGTGATGGCTCAGGGTCACCTCCCTGATCATCTCTCAGCCCAGGTTGCTGAGCTTGTAGGGCTGACTAATGCCTGCATCCTAGCTGTCAAAAACATCACCACCAAATACTGCCAAAATCATGCACAACACCAAAGGCAGTATTGCAACGCTTTACACGGATTCACGATATGCCTTTGGTGTTGTGCATGATTTTGGCAGTATTTGGTGGTGACGTTTTTGACAGCTGCAGGCATGCTTCATTTCAATAAACATGCTTCATTTGGGTCTGACCTCTTGTCAGTGTGTGAACATCCAACATGTCTGGCTGTGGTTAAGGTTAAGGCTCACTGCTCCCCCAACACTGTTGAAGTGCAAGATAATGCTGCAGCCAAGGCTGCATGCAGTCTTCCTTCTGTAACAATTACAGCTGTCAAGACCTCAGATTCTGATGAGGTTAAACCTGTCATACAGCAGATTCAGTCCTCCTTGATGGACATGTATGCTAATGCTCCTGCATTAGAGGTGTCGTCCTGGGTGGATGAAGGTGCAAGTCTAGACTCTGCTGGTGTATGGACAAAAGGTGGAAAATATATAGCTCCTGAGACATCGTTGCCATATTTAGCTTAATAAATCCTCAATCTAGGACATATGGTTCATATGGAGTATGGTTCACCAATTTTCTTCCACATGGTGGAACCCTAACTTCCACACACATGCATTCGACATTGTGCAATGCTGTATTCTGTGCCAGGCTAACAACAAGGCAGCTGCAGGTTGACTACATCACCTTTCCCCCACATCAAGGTAAACGGGATGTGTTGGTAGTGGTCAATAAGTTCTCATTTTGGGTGAAGCCTATCCAAACAAAACAGGGAAAGCCATGCACACAGCAAAATCACTGGTTAAAGATTTCTTCCTTCACTGGGGGATCACTGAATGCATTCATTCAGACCGTGGAACTCACCTCTCTACCGAAGTCCTGAAAAGTCATGAAAATGTTGAATGTCCAATGGAAGCTTTTCTGTCCATACAGACCTCAGACTTCTGGACAGGTTGAGCATCAAAACTAGACTTTGAAACAATGATTATCAAAGTTACACCAGAATGGGGTGTTGTGGGTGGATGCGTTTCCAGCTGTTCTGTGGAGCATTCGGTCCACACCAACGAGAGGGGTCGGTCTCAGCCCATACAAGATCATTACAGGTCGGCCAATGGCCCTGCCGGGGACAATCGATCTAAGACAAGCGGCTGTGCATCTTACATCTGACGTCCTAATGAAGTTTTGAGAAGCACTCACTAAAGCTGTTAGCACAGCATGTCTAGGAAGCAGGGACCCCACCTCCAAAGGGGGGGACATGCAATCATACAGTGGTTCATGATGCAAGTCCTCTTACCCCCTCACTGACTCAGCAGTGTTGTGTCAGGGACGTAATACATGCCTCACACTGTAAAGTACCTAAATAGGGTCAGTTTGGGTAGCTCTGAGAGGAGAGCTTTGAGAGGATCCAGTGGCATTTAGGCCATGGAGGTTAAACTCGAAGTGAAGATTCCCTTTCCCCAATATGTGATTAGCACTCCCTACTCCTCTCAATGGACAGGACCTTACTCATTTCAGAGAGATGGTAACCCTTTACAGTTGTAACTTCCATGACATATGAACCTAAAACATCTGGTTAAAGTTTATATATATATATAAAGAGAAAGAGAGTTGTTTCTGAGTCTGTCACAAGATTTTCAAAAGATTGCCATCTTTGGTATGTGTATGTTTTGCAGGAAAGACCAAGTGAGGCGCTACGAAGTGCGGGTGCTACGAGAGATTTCCACTTACTCCTAACTGGCTCCATTCTGCACCTCAGTGCTGTTCTCTGTCTGTGCAAGCTGTTCTGCAGCAAGACTCATCCATCCTTGCCATCATCACAACACAAAAGACTGACCAGCAACCGGTTCTTCCAAGACACATCAGTAGTGGTCCTGAAATAGTCACTATCATGGAAACCCATTATACAATAACACATATGTGGCCACTGAGCCTCAAGGTTGTTTGTTGTTAGGTATTGCAAGAAGTGTGGGGAAAGTGTGTAAAAAGTGTGACTTGCTCAGTTACTCCTATAACAATTCATTCACCTCCCACGGTCACACTCCACAAGTTAGAGAAATAGCCAAGCCCTCAAATTTAAGTCAAGATCTTTCTAAAGTTATTTGAGCAAGACCTGCATTATTTTGGTTCAGATCAGGGTATTGGGTTTGTAGGTACCAATAACATTAATAAGTCATGGGAAATCAAGATGTATAATGGGGAGACACTTCATCTCAGATTTATTTTTATGGTAATATTGTCACAACTCCCATCATTTGTCAAGTTCTGATGATAAGGAGAACAATTTGCAAACTTTGTTTACATTACCCCAAAACACACTGTTCCCAGGCTATGAGGTTTGCATTCCCCATCCAGTGAGTGTCTCTACTTGCGTGGGCAGGACATTTCAATTTGTGACACATGCGCTCTGCTTCACACAGAAGCACTACATGTCACAATGTCACAAAAGCAGCCACAGCTCATGTCGCTCTCCAGGGTTATCTTGTTGTAATCAGACACACCTCCCTTCTCACAGTGTTGCTGACATTATCACTCCATCTATACTTCCATGGTGTGTAAAGTCATCCAACCGGCTCACTCTCTGGGGGTGAAATTACTAAGATATTATGCAGCCTCACCATTGAACTTAACAAAAACCATCTAAGAGGTGTTTCTCATCTCCCTCAAACCTGGTTTATAGCCTACTCAGTAGCTGATTGCATCTCTGAACCTCACCCCTGGACTATCAATTAATATTAATATAATAATATTATAATAATATAATAATTAATATTCATGTTTACAAAGTCATTTTGCATCAAATATGCTTTAACATACTACTTCATAACAGAGATGTGCGTGCTAATACAAGTGCGTGCTTTTCCGCCTGAAAACACTATTTAGACAGTATCAAAGCATAAGAACTTTGGACAAGTGGTTTATATAACAAGCGCATATATACACGGGTATAAACTTTTCAAAGACATTATTCATTTTTCTCTCTCAAGGTGCTAGAGGATTTGGAAAGTGGCTTTTTTCTTACAAAAGTTTATATACATGTGCATGAAATACTTTTCAATGACATTTTTCACATGGTTGTTATCAAAAATGATATGAAATATGATTGTTAACATTAAAATGAATAATTTGATAATAATGTGTACAAAAGTCAAAAATATGAAAATTCATGTTTAGAAGGTCATTAATCATCAAATATGCTTTAACACACTGTTTTCCTAATGAAGACCTGAGTGCTAATACAAGTGTGCGCTTTTTCACAGTATCAATGAGTTATAACTTTGCATATTATATATATATATATATATATATATATATATATATATATATATATATATATACATCCATGAATTACTTTTCGAAGACATTATTCATATGTCTATGAAGAAAAATAATATGAAATATGATTGAATTAAAAATGTATAATAATGATTAAAATACTGTTTCTAATAATTAATAACAATTAATCTATGTGCATAATAGTGTTAGCACATAGAGATTTGATAAGAAAACAAAGTGTTGGTGCATACTTGATGACTAAAGATGAATTTCTAAAATTCTAAAATTCTAAACATGAATTTCCAATAATTCCAGTAATTTTTTTTACTTTACAAATTATTATCTAATTATGGATTATAAAGTAATCCATGATTGTAATAATAATAATTTAATAATAATGTTTAAAAAAAGAGTCAAAAATATGAATATATCTTGTTTAGAAAGTCATCATTCATCAAATATGCTTTAACACATTATTTTCCTGACAAAGGAGTGAGCTGTAACACAAGTGTGCACTTTACTGGATGAAACTGCTATTTAGACAGAATCAAGCCGTTAGGACTTTGGGCAAGGTTTTTTTGTTTTTTCTAGCATATATACACGTATATGAATTACTTTTCAAAGACATTCTTCAAATGTTTATGATAAAAAATAATACAAAATATGATTTTTTAAATTAAACCCCCTAATTTGATAATAACGTGTAAAAAATATGAACATGTTTAGAAAGTTTATTATTATTCATCAAAAATGCTCTATGTTTTTCTATCTATGTTTTTTAAAGCTCAATGTCCTAACACAACTGTACACTTTAGGCCTGAAACACACCTGAAAACGCTATTTAGCCAGTCTCAAGGAGTTAGGAGCTTGGCAAAGTGGTTTTTCTAACAAACACATATGTACACCAGCATGAAAAACTTTTCAATGACATTTTTCACGTTTATGATGAAAAATCATACGAACTATAATTGTTTACATTAAAATACATAATTTGATAATTATTTGTAAAAATGTAGAAAAGTAAGAAAATTTTACATGTTTAGAAAGTCATTAATCATCAAATATGCACTAACACTGCTTTATGTGCTATGTGTGCCTTAGGGGCTGCAGACGTTGTTTAAGACAGTCTCAATGAGTTCGGAGCTTGGGAACATGGTTTGTCTAACAAACGCATGCATGAATTTCTTTTCAAAAACATTATTCATTATTCATCAAATATACTTTAACACACCGGTTTCCTAACAAAGACGTGTGTGCTAATACAAGGGGCTGCAAAAGCTATTTTGACAGTCTCAAGGCACTAGGGGCTTGGGAAAGGCGTTTAGCTAACAAATGCATATATACATGTGCATTATCATTCGCTAATTCGGTTGGGATTTGAAGAAATTAGATTGGTGTACGCCACAAATTGCCCCAGAGTAAAATGATTACTTCCTTTCATAACAAGAGTGTTAAGAAAGGCGATTCAGAAAGGAAGAAAGATTAACATCTGCTGTCTAAAATTTCATTTTTGTGGACACCAGGCTAGAGCCCATTTTGGAGAGCTGAGTATATATGAGTGTAGAAAAAGCCAAATTCATGAGAGATGCTATTCTTTTAACTACAGGGGAGCATTAAATTAAGAAATGGAGAATTGAATGGATGAAAGATTAAGTCAATTGTTACAGGAAACAGTGAATTAGCAATCATTTTTGGAAACAGCAATTTTATGAAAATCCTAGGAAGGAGAAAAAGAATGAGTGTTTCATGCGTTTGAAAAGAATCTCAAATCTAAGACAGATAGAAGACAAGTGGCCATACATAAAGTGGACGGGACAGATAGGGAGAAACTGGACAGTAAGAAAGGGATAAAGTTAATCCTGAGAATGAAGTATCTCCAGCATTAAGAAAAGTGTATTGGTTAAGATGAAGAAAAACAGTGGAAGGAGAATTATTACCAGTAGAGGAACACACCTTGTTGACTATTATACCAAAAAGGGACAAGTCAGGCCAGCAGTAGGAAGCCTAGAATCCAGGGGTGTGAAATGGAGCAACTGCCAGTAGAAACTCTGGGTAAGAAACAGTAAGAGAAATGGGCAAAAAGGACCAAGTACTTGAATACTAAATCAGAATGGCGGCTAGTACATGATTTATGAGCAGTCAGTGAGGTTGTAGGGGATTGGCCAGCAGAGGTCCCTAACCCACATACGTTGCTGACAAATGTTCCTTCTGATGCCAAGTATTTTACAGTAATTGATCTCTGCTCTGCCTTTTTAGATGCCACAAGGTTTTAAACATCATGTGTTTAATCAGGTTCTCAAGGCTGATTTGGAGGACCTTTTCTTAGAAAGTATGTTGTTGCAGTATATCGATGACCTATTGATATGCACCTCCTCCTTAGAGCAGTGTCATAGAGATTCTATTAAGGTCCTGACTAAGTTAGCTCAAGGAGGACACAAAGCATATAAGACTAAGTTACAATACTGTCAACCATAGGTCAAGTATTTAGGTCGCTTAATTGCTTATGTTTCTAAAGCTATAGCACCTGCACAGCTGGAAGGTATAAGTAAAGCACCACTGCCAAAGACTATAGGACAGATGGTGACATTGTTGGGCATGACAGGTTTTAGTTCTGACTGGATAGAAGATTATATTGTTAAGACTGCACCTCTGCAAGAAATCATGAAACAGGCAGGGTAGCAAAATCTAAGATTGCCTTTAAATTGGAATAGTGATGCTTTATTGGTCTCTGGTCTCTGTCCATAAAAAGGGCCATCCCAGATTACACCAAGCCATTTCATTTGTATGTGGCTAACAGTACTAATGGCTATGCATCAGCGGTGCTGATGCAGGAGGCATGTAGTGGTAGGAAAAAGCAACCCATTTCTTATCATAGTACCAATCTAGATAATGTAGCAAAAGACTACCCCCCCATGCTATCAGCAGGGGGTAGCTACTCTATATTATGGATTTAAGAAGGCATCCACTCTAACTAAGGGCTACCCAGTAGTTATTTACACACATCATAAGGTCGTGGAGCCCTTAGAACAGAGCTCTTAGGGTATTTGTTTTGACTCTGGCTCATAGTTTAGCCTCCTCGTCACTGTTGACAGATGACATAATCTGCATTCAACATCAGGCGACTCCTTATGAGTGTTCAGTGTGGCATCAAAGGGGTGCCACTAGAGATGCAAATGGTATAAGGCATTCACATGAAGGGCACCCACCTTGCTGCTCAACATTCTCATTTCAGATGCGCATGGTTCTGACCATTGCGCAAGGGGGGAAGTAATGAGAAAAATTACTTACAATGAAAAATTACGAAACAATGTTAGGAAAGTAACAATAACACCAATAGGCCACATACCGATATTAAAAGGTCCATTCAAATACTTGGTAATTGATTATGCAGACATGATAAAATGAGTGCAGGGAAAAAGGTATATTCTTGTAATAACAGACAGGTTCCGTAAATGGGTAGAAGCAGTACTGTCAGCAGACCAAGGAGCAGGAACTATAAACAAATTTCTGACAAGGGAAGTAATTCCTAGATTTGGCATACCGAAGGAAATTAGCTCAGATAATGGTGCAGCATTTTTTCAGAAAACAATGAAAAGTGTACTACAACAACTAAGAAAAAAAAAGATACTAGGGTGTGTTTACCATCCTCAATCACAGGGCATAGTTGAAAGGGTAAATGGTAACCTGAAGGCCAATCTTAACAAAATATGTGCTAGTACTATTAAATGGGTTGATACTTTGCCTCTTGCATTAATGAGCTAACCCCTCATGAAATGCTTATGGGTCAACTCATGCCAGTGCCAAATTGGAGAGGTCCCGATAAGGGTCCATCTCTGGAGAAATTGCAGATGGAGTTCAAAGCTTACATGCAACAATTAACTGCTGTCTATTTACAGGAAAAGAAAAAGGAACTGAGAGAAGCAGAGGAAGCACCCTGTCCAATTGTTCCAGGGGACCAAGTGTACCTGGGAAAGTTTGGGAGATAGTGGAATGAGCCCAGGAGAGAGGAACCTTAGAAGGTGATGAGAGTCACTCCAACAGCAGTTCAGGTAGAAGTTCAGATCCCTCAACCTGGCATCATTTGAATCATTGCTCTAGGGTGCTTAAGGTAAGAACCATAGTGAAAGAGGGAGGACAACCATCCGAAAAAAGAAGGAATTGACTCCCAGAATGTGAAAGTACAGGACATTGAGAGTGTGGAAGGAGCCCAAAAAGAAGCAGAAGAGAGCAGGGGAGCAGAGAAAGAGGAGAAGACAATCCTGAGACTCAAAGGACTGTGGTTTATAATGGAGCATGTGTTAGCAATGACATGCCTACTACAACTGATCCCACAGACCCAGGGCCTTCCACTAGGCTCCAAGCAGAATTCCTTACAATTTATTTCTCAGGCCTTGACTGGTCCCCATAGCAGTTCTAAACTGGCTCTTACAGGTCAAGAATTGAATAAGGGACAGAATTATCTAAAGCTAGAGCTAATAGTGTAGTAAAAAATAGACATTACTGGAAATAGTACAGGGCAATGAGTGGTATAAATGGGCAGTGTATACAACGAATGAATCAAGTATGAGTAATTGTCTGGTTTGCACACCATCTCCTTTGAGAAAACTCATAGTGGTGCCCAAAGAGCATGTCTACAGGCAGTGCGCTGAATTTAAAAAGTATATTTGTCACCTGAACACGACTGGTAAACTGTATTGCCCTGCTGAATGCTTAGCATTTTTAGGTAGTCCAGATTACAAAAAATACTACAATTCACCAGATCAGGGAGAATGGTGCCAATGTTTGGATGTATGAGGAGAGACTAGGAAGATAGAGATCCCTGCATAGTACAAAATAGATTATACGCTGGAATATGAGTATTTTAATAAATCACATGGTAGATTTGTTATGGGCAGGTTTCAAGGTAATTGTGTAGTGACATGGCATCTGGATAGTAACTTTATTTATCAGAAAGAAAACCATGCTGCATGCAACAGCTACAGTAAAAGTAAATGTGACAGGTGAAAAGCTTATGAACTGCGCAGCCCGAACCCTGGCTTTTCCATTGATATTTCAATATGCAAAGCAAACGATAGAAGTAGCAGATTTCCTTTGGCTCTGTGGAGGAAATTGTTTGAGGGCCATATTACCTAGGGTGGACAGGAATATGTGCTAGGTTAAAATGATAGTAGATTACATCCATTATAACCAACCAAGATTTAGTAATTATTCTGACCCATTGTTATCTGCCTTGGGTGAACAAGTACATGCTACTAGTAAAATGAGCTGGCAAAATAGACAAGCTCTAGATTGGCTACTAGCTGAAAAAGGAAGGTGTTTGTGTGATGTTTGGAGATCAATGATGTACCTATATTCCAAATAATACAGCTACTGAAGGCTCTTTTACTGAAGCTGTAACCAAATTGAAAACTCTTAGACAAGAAGTGACTGACAATGCAGGTAGGGATTCTCATACTTGGGACTGGTTTGAATCAACATTAGGGAAATGGGGAGCTTGGATAACAAAATTGGGAATAATGATAGCATTAGGAGTACTGATTGGAGCGCTATTGGTTTGTTGTGTTTTGCCCATATTTAGGTCATTTCTGGTGCTGGCCAGTGTGAAACAAAAGTCATTCACACCTGGACAGACTAAGGACAATGAACTGGCAGGAGATCATTACCCTGACTGGCCCCCTAAACCAGACTGGGTGCCAACAAAAGAGGATGCCAGTTCCTTAAGTGAGGACGAAGAAGAAGCATGATGAGTCATGCCCTGGGTTTAAGTGCAAGCCTAACCTCTCCCCAAGAGTGACCCTCTACGATACATAAACTATGTATTATCATTTTTATAATCATGTTCTTGTATACTAATTAACATCAAATAACTGTGATTTAAGTATGTTAACCACATAACTGCTCAATGGCAGGAAGGTAAATGTTCACATTAACACACTTAAAGACAATACTGGAATTAAGGGCTTAGGGTGACAGGACCTTTTACTCCCTCTTAGTCAAGAGTGGAGGGAGATGTTTGGACCTGATTCTCAACAAAAGAGCTGTTTCAGAATTTTGGTTGGTGATAAGGTGATTAGTTAGTATAAATGAAGGGACTGGATTGTGAGGCTGCTCTCATGAAGTAGGTGGGGAATATGTATGGAATATTTAATCAGCATAATCAGTATAATCATCAGGATAATCCAATATGTAATATATTGTACATAATATGTGTATAAGGTCATCTAAAGTTCAGTAACTAAATATGCAAAGTACAGGAGGATATCAATGTCTGGAGGTTCTCAGTGTTTGAAAAACTTGAGCTGAAAGGATGTAACAAGGCTATAGAGATTAGGTATTTCGCCACCATTCAAATCAACTGATAGGAGTACAAAAGAGATTGAAACTAGACTGAGAAATAATAGTGGCAGACAACCAACAGATATTAGTTGTTTGTGTAAAGAGAAAACCTAGAGAGATATACATTTGAAAACGTATAAAAGGCAGTGTTGATATTCATCGGTTACTCTGCAGACTAACTCGGCTTTGTTGTGTTTTTCAAGTCTATTTTGTGGCATCAAGACCCCAAGACTCTGAGAAGTTTTATTTGAAATTATTTTATTAGCTGAAAGAATTCCACGACAGCATTAATTACAATTATAATTACAGACATTATTCACATTATTCAATTTGATAACGACACGTAAAAAAAAGTTAAATAAATAAATAAATAAAAAACAACGATAATTCATGTTTAGATAGTCATTATTCATCAAACATGCACCACGTTTCTTAACAAACCTCAGCGCTAGAGCATTTGGAAAGTGTTTTTCACATGCATGAAACACTTTTCAGTGACAAATCGAGCATTTTATGATTCGTAAGTAGTAAGTCATTTGACTCTGTCAATGCGCTAGGGGCTTTGGAATTTTTTTTCTAATGACATTTTTCACGTTTATGATGAAAAATCATACAAAATATGATTGTTTATATTAAAATGCATAATTTGATAACTATGTGTAAACAAAAGTAAAAAATATAATGATCCATGTTTAGAAAGTCATTATTCATCAAATATGCTTTAACACACTGTTTTTCTAACAAAGAAGTGAGTGGTGTGCGCTTTACCGGCTGAAAACACTGTCTCAAGGAACTAGGAGTTTGGGAAAGAGGCATGATAAACGCATATATACACGAGTATGAGATACTTTTCAATGACATTCACATGTTTATGGTGAGAAATCGTACGAAATATGTTTGATTATATGAAAAGGCGTAATTTGATAATAATGTGCAAAAAAGTCGAAAATATAAATATTCATGTTTAGAAATTCATTGTTTAATCAAATACGCTTTAACTCACTATTTTCCTAGCAAAGACGTGTGTGCACAAAGACAAGTGTGCGCTGTACTGGCTAAAAACGCTGTTTAGACAGTCTCAAGGAGTTAGGAGCTTGGGAAAAGGGTTTTTCTGACAAACACATATATAAACACACTCCTTTACAAGGAGTAAAAAGGCGTTAGGAGCTTGGGAAAGACGCAGTCAAGGGCGTACAAAAGGTTTTTTTTTTTTTTTAGAAAGTTTCAAGGAGTCAAAGGCTTGGGAAACATATATACACTTGCATGAAATACTTTTCAATGACATTTTTCACTTGATTATGATGAAAAATTATATGATATAGGATTGTTTAGATTAAAATGCATAATTTGATAACTATGTGTTAAAAACACAATAATATGAAAATTCATGTTTAGAAATTAGTTATTCACCAAATATGCTCTAATGTGCTGCCACAATTGTTCGCTTTAGGCGCTGGAAACACTAATTAGACAGGTTAAAGGAGTTAAGAGCTTGAGAAAAGAAATCTTCTAACAAACACATGTGAATGAAATACTTTTCAATGAAATTTTTCACATATTCATGATGAAAAATCATCGTTGTTTATTTTCAAATGCATAATTGATAACAATGTCTTTAAAAACTCAAATCATTGTATATTCATGTTTAGAAAGTCATTATTAATCAAATATGCTCTAAAACAGTGTTTTCCTAGCAAAGACGTGTGTGCGCTAAGACAAATGTGCTCGTGTATATCTATAAGGCAGTGCATGAAATACTTTTCAGTGACCTTTATCATTTGTTTATGATGTAAAATCATACCATATATATGATTGTTTACTTTAAAATGCATAATGTCATAACTATGCGTTAAAAAAGTCAAAAATATGGTGCTTCTTGTTTTGAAAGTCATTATTAAACAAATATACTTTAACACACTGTTTTCCTAGCAAAGACGAGTGTTCTAAGAAAAGTGTGCCCTTGAAAACACTATATACATATAATGTATAATTTGATAATACCGTGCAAAAACGTCGAAAATATGAATATTCATGTTTCTAAAATCATTATTCATCAAATATGGTTTAACACACTGTTTTCCTAACAAAGAAGTGAGTGGTAATGCAAGTGAGCGTTACCGGCTTTTCAGCAATTTAGGCATTATCAAGGACATAGGAGCATGGGAAGGGCTTTTTTTCCTATCAAACTCATATATACATGTGCATAAAATACTTTTCAATTACATTTTTCACTTGCTTATGATGAAAAATCATACAATATATGATTGTTTACATTCAAATGCATAATTTGATAAGTATGTGTTAAAAAGTCAAAATTATGAAAATTGATGTTTATAAATTAGTTATTCACCAAATATGCTCTATGCCTTCTATATCAAGCCTCATGTGCTAACACAACTGTTCGCATTAGGTGAATTGTGCGCTAAGACAAGTGTGCATGTTACCGGCTAAAAATGCTATTAAAACGGTATAAAGGCGTTAGGACTTTGCATATATGCATGTGCATGAAGTACTTTTCAAACACATTATCGTTATGTTTATGAAGAAAAATGATACACAAAATGATTGTTGGAAATTATAAGCCCTAAATTTATAATAATGTGCATCAAATACTTTTCAATGACATTTTTCAAATATTTATAATGAAAAATCATACGAAATATATTGTTTAAGTTAAAATGTTTGATAACTATGTGTAAAAAAAAAATTATGATTCATGTTTATTCATCATATAGGCTTTAACACAGTTTTTCTAACAAAGGTGTTAGTAGTAACACTAGACTTAGTATTAGCTATTGGAATACAAATAATATCGTACCGTATCGTAATATCAGACCATAGTCTTATTTCGTTTAGTGTGTGTCACAGTAGCAATGTACACACAGAACCGCACTATCGCTGTAGCCGTACATTCACACCGGCGACCGCTGAGATGTTTGTCAACCACCTACCGGAATTAGTAGCCAGTATAGGGTCACTGTCGGACCCCAAAGAACTAGAGCAGGCGACAGAACTTTTAGAGTCAACATTCCGCTGCACCTTAGATAATGTAGCACCATAACGCCCGAGCATTAGAGAGTAAATGGCACCAAACTAAACTCATAGTGTTTAAAACAGCATGGAAGGAAAGCATAGTAGTCTATAAAAAAGCTCTTAGTGCAGCTAGGTCTGCTTATTTTTCAGCACTTATAGATAGTAATAAAAATAATCCTAAGTTCTTATTTAGCACCATAGCTAAATTAACAAGGAATAGCACAT
>CM040981.1:7410371-7432461 GCA_022985145.1 Pangasius djambal | reverse complement strand
TGTACAATATATGTACAATTTACCAAATCACAAAGAAATTGAAATCATCAATTAATGCCTCATTAGCATCCTGTTATTATGGAAGGCCACTAAGTAAACAAGTGAGTGCAATAAACCAGTATTGACCTTTTCTCCTCCTCGTACTCTTCCTCCTGTTGATCTGCAGGTGAAGTCTCTGGTGTTTGATCAGAGTGGTACATATCTGGCTGTTGGAGGGTCTGATATTCGAGTCTACATTTGCAAACAGTGGTCTGAGGTTCTCAACTTCACCGGTAAGTACAGCAGCTTTACAGGAAAGTAAAAACACATGCCACTATCAGATAGAAAAAAGCAGAATCAACACACTAAGTGTTCACACTTCTACTAAGCTATTGTTTGCAGGTTTTAAAATTAATAACTGTGAGTGAGACTGCTGAGTATGAAGTGATTTAACACATGCTGGATTTTTGTTCCCTTTTCTATCTTTCTGTTCTCTTTTCTGCTTTTCCTCATCGCTTTCTGTAGATCACTCAGGTTTGGTGACAGGTGTGGCGTTTGGTGAGCATGCTCAGTTCCTGGCGTCTACTGGAATGGACAGAAGCCTCAAGTTCTACAGCCTGTAGGACACAGGAGGAACTGATAAAAATTAGAAGTTAAGTGAGAGAGAGAGGAGTTATGTTCTAGTCCATGATCCATTCTAGTGTATAAGGAAGAAGCCAAGAGCAGTAGAACCCATCCACATAATGCAAACAGGACCCTGATGATTTTCACAGTCTCTATCTTGCGGATGAAGATGGATAACGAATGATTTACATATACAACACCCTGTAGTGATAAGTGAACTTGGTGAACACATTCTCTACCGTTTGGTAATCAATCATATGACCGTTTCCTCATGTGAGCTTCTGCTTACAGATTTTAAGTAGCTATGAATGATTTTGCTCTTTTGTCAACCCTCTATTTTCCTGCTCTGTACTTGTAGGGCTTTTCTTTTCTGGCTTAGTGGTGTTGCTGTTAGTCTCTTGTGCCTAATTTTTTTTTGTACCCTGCCATGAGCTGAAAACAGAAATTAATGCAGATTAGATTTCAATAAAGACTTGATGTTTTTAATATCTGGTGTTATTTTGACTGACTAAACTATGTGACATGAATTAACATATTACAAACTAATATTGTATCAAAGATTAATCTGAAATTACGTTATACTGTTGTCATACAAGGGCTTGGTTTCTGCTTGAGTAACTTGTTGGGTAATAAATAATACGTTTTAGTTTGCAGATGTAAACTACTCAAATCTGCAAATGGCTAAAGGTTGATCAGTGAGGCATGCCTATGTAGGGAAAGGTGTGGAGAGAAATATTTCATTAAAAGCATTGATATATCTTTTGACAAATCACAAAATAAATGTTTCTCATTTCAACATGGCCACTTCTTAATGAATATTTTTGATGGATTTAATGCTGGTCTTGTTTTGCTTTCTATAAAACCACTTGAGAAATACACCAATTTTTAAACATTTACACAAGGTGATGAAAGCATCCTTTTTTTTTTGTTTTCTTTAATTGATTTTAATACTGCATAGATCAACACAATGAGGATATGATGTACATATATGCTAGAGTGTAAACAATATAAACAAATCAAGGCCGGGGGAGGCTACAAATACATAGCAAATTTGCATAACCAAACAAACAAAACCAGAAACACAAAGAACAAAACGCACGATTTACAGCAGACAGTTCACTGTAGCATGAGATACTTCATGTTTCCATTTAATTCTCACGCTAGTGAAGGAGTTTTATAGTCACGTGACTAACTGACATCATGTGACGCCGAAGAAACAGGAAGTTAGTGAATCAGCTTTTGTTGCTGCTACACTTCCTACCTGTTTTCCTACAAATCTCGTCACATGGCGTTGGATTGGCTAACTGTTCGTGCTCGTTGTCAGCTCGCCAATCGGTTGCGTGTTTATAGGAACTTTTAGCGAATCCCAGTGAAGGAGGCGTGATTGTCTGGAATACGGGTGGGAACCTGAAGAGACAGTTGTACAGCTGTTCGCTGTAGCTGTTTTATTAACGCTGTGAACAGAGAGGAAACCCTGCGGAATTTTTGCTGAAGACTCTTTTTCCTGGGAGCTATTTGGTGCCAATAATTTATTCAGCATCCACGGGTAAGTTTTACATCAGGCAGATTTTATATGACTTGTTTTCTCTTTACTGACGGTGAAGTAGTGAAGTAGTGAACAGATGGTAAATATGTGTAGTGGATGCGGATACTGCAGGAATGCAGAGCAATGGAGTACAACCACCACACCACGTACTGTGTGTGTGTGTGTGTGTGTGTGTGTGTGTGTGTGTGTGTGTGTGTGTGTGTATAAAACCACTGCTTCCTTCAATTACTTATCATTTCATATATTTGATTTTGTTTGCACATTTACCTGTTTCTTTGGGTGTTTCTATCCTCTGTCATATTTCCAGTCAAAGTTAATGCTGGACCAAGTTGATTTCTAGTAGCAAAGGGCGATAGATAAATATATTTTCGTCGACGATATGAAATTAAACTCATGATACACTTTGCTGTGGATATTTTCAGCTTTCAGTGCTTTTATAATTACAGTGTTATTCATACAACAAGTAGATATAGTTGCTAGGAATAAATAATTAGTTTGTAGCCTACAGTTGTTTCATTTTCGCATTCACCTTTAACACCTTGTTAGCAAAACTACCTGTTGATTCTCGTGAAATTTCTGCCATATTGTCCACTTCTGATTTAAGGAAATTCAAATGTACATTCACCTTCAACATTAGCTTTAGACATTTACTAAAAGTCATAATTCTAATATTTATTTTATCCTTCAATACCCAAGTAGACAAGCACTTAGTTAAGTTGCCCTGGATAAGCTAAATGCTCTGCTGAATGCCCTAAATGTAAATATAAGGAGACCTAAAATGTTTCTGTCCATCTTATGGTATTTAACCTTTGTAACAAGAAACTGAAATAATTAAATTATAAAGATGAACTTATCAAAATTACGCAGTGAATGAAATTTCCTGTGTGAAACCACTGCTGTGAGATAACACTAACATCTGCTACAAAGCCTGACCACAGAAATGAAACCACATTATGGAAGTTGGAAAGTCCTGCATTTATTAAATTGTTTTTATGAAGAGTTCGAGGTACGATTGTCACTAAGCTAAATCTTATATAAAAGTCAGTACTTGAATATTTTCATCCCAAAGACTCAGACTGTCAGAAATCTCCTTACAGTTTATCAGTGTGCGGCTACTTTGTACAGAACAGCAATAAACAGTTGTTTAAACTGAAGACTCTCCTGTAGAGGAAAAACCTACAGCTTTATCTCTGACCATTACAAAGCACTGACACTACTGATTTCTTCCAAAAATGTTAAATAAACGTTTATTCACAGAAAACTTCACCATCTCAATAGTAACCCACATTTTAAAAATTCTTTTTCACGTGACGTGTCCACCATAGAAGTGCTGTGTGAAACCGCTGGTGTGATGTAACACGAGGCTACAAAACCAGACCAGAAAAATGAAACCAAATTGCAGAAGTTGCGGAAGTAGTGATTTAGTAAACCACTTTTATAACGATCTTTAAGGCAGGATAGTCACTTGGCTAAATCTCATATAAAGGACGGTACTTGAATATTCTCATCCTGAAGACCCAGGCCATCAGGAACCTCCTTATAGTTGATCACTGTAGAACTACTTTGTACAGAAAGGAAATGTTAACAGCTATAAACAGTCGTTTATACTGAAGACTCTCCTGTAGAGGCAAAACTACAGCTTTACCTCTGACCATTACAAAACGCTGACACTATTGATTTCTTCCAAAAATGCTAAATAAACATTTCTTCACAGAAAATTTCGCCACCTCAGAAGTTACACACATTTAAAAAATTCTGTTTATGTGAAGTGTCCACCATACAAATGCTATGTGAAACCGCTGGTGTGGTGTAACACGGGGCTTCTAAATCTTATATAAGGACAGTACTTGAATATTCTCATCCCGAAGACCCAGTCCATCAGAAACCTCCTTCCAGCTTATCATCGTACAACAAGTTTGTACAGAATGGAAATGGGAACTGTGTTAATATTTAACCAAGTGCTTTCTATGAGGAAATAATCTTATTTCCCTGTACATCCCATTGTTTCAAAATTGTACACTTGGCCAACCCATTGCACCATATTTCTGCAGGGCTGTTGGCTTATTATGTTGTCTTTGACAAATTACATACATAATCCATAAATAAAATGTTATTTGTCATGTTATTACAAAGCATGGACACTGGAGACTCCTTACAAAAATACTTAATAAACACCAATCACAGACAGTTAAAAAGTTAAACAGTTATTAAAAAATCTGTTCATGTGGAGCATCTGCTATACATGTTCCTGTGTAAGCTGTTACTACAGAAACGATAACGTATTAGAAAGAGCACATTAATATAAACCTTGCAGCTGCACTATTGTCAGCACTGCTGTTAAAATGAATCAACACCCGCTGATTAATCAGAATCGAGAATTCAGAAGCGCTGTGCTCTCAGAGAACACACACCATAATGTCACAGTTTTGTCATACTTGTTGTGAAATGTTCTTTTTTTTATTTTAACACGTGTTCCAAGTGCTGTTCTGCATGATGTATTAAAAGTAAACTGTACAGTAATGACCTATGAGAATTCTGTTGAAATGCAAACAGGGCTGAAAATAAACAACTCGAATGTCACCTGATTTAACTTACATAGAAAGCACTTCAAATGCTGTTCCCACTTCTTTTAAATGCCAAATGTTCATATTATTGAGATGACAAATTAGATAAAATTCTAAAATTCTCGAGTACAGTCATCCTCAGACTGGAAAATATTGTTGACACAGTTGGCTTTGTAACCAGGTTTAGGTAGATTTAACTCACAGACATGCATGCAGTGGAAAAGAGAAGGAGTGTGTGTGTGTGAGTGAGTGTGTGAGTCCACTGCAGGAATTTCCCACATCATACTCCCAATTATAGACCTAACGGAACATGATCAACTGACATGTGATAACTGAGTGTTTTCACTTCTCTGAATGTCTCCCTGTCTTTTTCTCTCTCTGTCTCCCTGTCTTTTTCTCTCTCTCTGTCTCCCTGTCTTTTTCTCTCTCTCTGTCTCCCTGTCTTTTTCTCTCTCTGTCTCTTACTCAATCTCCCTGTGTCTGTCTCTCTCTGCCTTCCTGTCTCTCTCACTCTCTGTCTCTCTGTCTCTTCCCCTGTCTCTCTCTCTCTCTCTCTCTCTCTCTCTCTCTCTCTCTCTCTCTCTCTCTCTGTCTCAGGTCATGGGCTCCATGTTCCGCAGTGAGGAGGTCTGCCTGGTGCAGCTTTTCCTGCAATCCGGTGCAGCCTACAACTGTGTCAGCGAGCTGGGAGAGCTGGGAATTGTCGAGTTTAGAGATGTGAGAGGCAGCCAGGAATTTTGACATGTTCCTTCTCTCTCTGTCCCTCTCACACATCCGTAGATTCAACGTTTTCTCATATTCATTTGCATAAAGTGGTTTGACTGATTAGATACCTGACATTCAAAACAGCTTCAGGGTGCACTCTCAAGTAGCTATATTACTTTAAAGAGCCTTTAACGTTTCTGATGATTAGTTTTTTACTATTAATAACTTCTGTGGTAGAACAGTGTGGGTATTTCTTCATTTTTTCCCCCAATGTTTTGTCCTTGCCAGTTTCATTTGGGCAAAGCCACACTGTGGTGTAGGTGAGATCAGGTAACCACATATATGAATTAAGAATGGGCTGACTGATGCCAAAGTGTCATTACTTTAGATCTTGATGGTTGTTTTTTTTTTTTTTTTTTTTTTTTTTTTTTTTTTTTTTTTTTTTTTTTTTTTTTTTTTTTTTTTTTTTTTTTTTTTTTTTTTTTTTTTTTTCCGTTTTTTCTTCTGTGGACTGATAAGTCAAAAGTAAAACTTTTTGGAAGACATGGGTCCTGATACATCTTGCATAAAGCTAACATAGCATTCCACAATTAGAACATCATACCAACAGTCAAACATGGTGGTGGTAGTGTGATGGTATGGGGATGCTTTCCTGCTTCAGTGCCTGGGTGACTAGCCATAATTGATGGAACCATAAATTCTGTTCTCTACCAGTAACTCATGAAGGAGAATGTCCGGTCATTAGTGTGTGACCTGAAGTTCAAGAGCAGTTAGGTTATGCAGAAAGACAACATCCCTGAATGCTTTCAAAGAAGCAAAATTAAGGTTTTGGAGTTGCCCTGACTTAAACTCCATTGAGGTGTTGTGGCAGGACCTTAAACAGGAAGTTCATGCATGAAAGCCATCCAATGTGGCTGAATTAGTGCAATTCTGCAAAGAAGAGTGGGCTAAAAGTCCTCCAGAGCGATGTGGAAGAATGATCACCAGTTACCGGAAGCATTTGGTTGTAGTTGTTGCTGCTAAAGGTGGCACAGCCAGTTATTAGGTTTATGGGGCAGATACTTCTTCACATGGCTGACCATATAGTCACCATTAAAAGTGATAATTGATCAAGTGATAAGTGATAGACCTTAACCCAATTGAGCATGCATTTCACCTCCTGAAGAGGAGACTGATGGGAGAAACTCCCCAAAACAAACAACGGAAAGAAGCTGCGGTACAAGCCTGGAAAAGCATCACAAAAGTAGAATGCAACAGTTTGGTGATGTCAGTGCAAGGGATATGCAACCAAATATTAAATGTTATTTGCTTTAAGACTATATATGTTCGAATATTTTTGCTCACCTGAAAATTGGGTGGTCTGCCACCAAACGTGCCATGTTTCACACATCTAGATGTAAATATCAGAAAATGAAAGCCGAAATCCTGATCTATTGTCTCATATTCATCTTTTGATCTCAAACCTAAATGTGTATAACAAAACAAAAAGAATTAGCCTTGCTGTTCCAATGCTTTCAGAGGCGACTGCGGGTGTTGCAGAACCTTTTTTCTTCAGTAGATTTAATGATCATTTAAAAACTGTTCTTTGTGTTTCGTCATATGTTCTTTGCCGTATTACATTTTGTATGAGGATCTGAAACCATCTAGTGTGTCACACATGCAAAAACCGTGAAATTACCTTTTCACAGCACTGCAATTCTTGAATCTACCCAAAGCACATGCTTATTAATTGAATGATTTTTATTATCACCAAGAATTGGAACAAATATATCAAACCATTTTAATAGAGGCTTTAAAAACTTTGTTCACCAGAACACTGTATTCACCCTTTCTCTTGTTTCGTCTCAGCTCAATCCGAATGTAAACGCATTTCAGAGGAAGTTTGTCAATGAGGTGAGAAGATGCGAGGAGCTCGAGAAGACTTTCGGTGAGTAGTCTGGGAAGTTTCCTTTGAGTGTTTCACTTTATATCCATACCCCTGTCTTTTTGTTCTTTTTACACATCGTTATATTTAAGTTAAATGGTCCGTCCCTATGATCTGATTCTACAAATACATTTGGTCTTTATTTCTACATACAGTATGCTACAAATTCAAACCCATTAGTGCTGACATTCCTCTCTGTTCTTTGTGTTTTTTTGCAATATGCATGCAGCGTTTCTGGACCAGGAGATCACACGCTCCCTCTCTCCGTCATTCCACACACCACTGCACGACCCCCTGCTCAGCCCCCCGGCCCCGCAGCCCAGAGAACTGCTCACTATCGAGGAGGAGAGTGAGCGTTTAGCCCAGGAGCTCAGAGAGGTGTGTGTGTGTGTGTCGAGGAGTATGTCGGAAAGTCCACACAATAACCTAGCTTTATTTGTTATACCTGTTTGTTCTTTACTGTTTCAGGTTTCCAGAAACAGAGACAGCATCCGAGCTCAGCTGAATCAGCTGTGTCAGTACAGAGGAGTGCTAACTCAGATGCACTTCCTCACCACCTCTCAGGTCCAGACTACGTTCCACACACATCACATTTCTTGGATCTGAAGGGTTTATTTTACAGAAAATTATTCCTATGTGTATATATCTACAGTTTGAGTTCAACTGTTTATGTTCTCCAAGACTAAAGAACCAAAGAAATGAAGTTTTGAACATCTTTAACAACAACTGTCTCTGAAGGTGGTCTTGTTGTATCAAATCATTAAATTAAATATTGGCCAAGCAAATCTGGAGGAAGTGAATACATCAGGAATAGAACATACTATTTGGAATATTTTTGAAATCTAGATGTCTTGGTATAAATTACATTTCTGAAACCTAATTAAAAAATGCATGTCACGTTTTTAAGTATTTAAGATTTGTTTTTTATTTTTATGAATATTGATATCACAGACGGCACCACCTCCCTCGTTTGATCCAGTGGGTTTAGCAGAGAACAGGCAGGATGTGAGGCTCAGCTTTGTGGCTGGCGTCGTGCACCCATGGAAGGTACCAGCCTTCGAGAGGCTGCTCTGGCGTGCCTGTCGCGGTTACATCATCGTGGACTTTCGAGAAATGGACGAGAAGCTGGAGCATCCCGAAAGTGTGAGATATTAATCAGGCATATAGTCATATCAGTCAGTGATCCTCGATGAAACTGCTGAGCTCATGAATTATGATACACCTTCACTTACAAAAAAGTTTATCAGACAAGCTTAAGATGGGCATATTTTTGAAAAGAGAATGTGCGAGGATTGTTCCTGATTTCATTCTGACTGATGTGGTTGTGTTTCAGGGTGAAATGGTGCAGTGGACTATCTTCCTCATCTCCTTTTGGGGAGATCAGATTGGTCAGAAGGTGAAGAAGATCTGTGACTGGTAGGTTTTAGTGCTGTGTGTTCATTGCATTGACAAGCAAGAAGTTTACAGCAGTTTGAGACTTTTTTTTTTTATTGCTTATGTGTAATATTTTCATATTGAAATCCCATTTCTTTTTGTACACACTCTTGTTCTGGTTATAAAAATAGATCAAATTTAGTGTTTATATCTTAAAAAAAAAAAAAAAAAGCCTGTGATTGCATTGATTTAATAAGAATTGATCTTTCAGCTCAGATTCCTGCAAAACCTTATTACACATTAAAATGTGTATTCTAAACATCAATAACAATCTTATTAACTTATACTGTACATGTAGGAGACTTCTTAGCTTTTACTAATGAAAAAGTATCAATCAAATTGAATAACCGTAATGAGTTGTCTGCAACACCCCCAGCTTCCACACACAGACATTCCCATATTCAGAGAGCCAGGCAGAGAGAGAGCAGGTTCTGAACGGACTCAAGACCAGAATCGAAGACATCAGATCAGTGAGTGAAACCATTCCATTTAATCTCATCGCCTCAGGTGCCACTAAACCGGTTCGATCACAACGTGCTCATGCATTTAATTACTTTCTGTGAATCCTCATTTTTCAGGCATTCTTGCATTTCTTGCATGAGATACAACTTATTCCTTCCTTCCGTCTCCACTCAGCTTCTCTCTCTTCTTCTCTCCTTTCTTGCTCCTCTACAGGTGATGAAAGAGACAGAACAGTACCTGCAGCAGTTGCTGATGCGTGCCGTGGCTGTTTTGCCACAGTGGCGTGTGCGGGTGCAGAAGTGCAAAGCCATTCAGATGGTGCTGAATCTCTGCAGCCCCTCAGTCACTGAAAAGTGCCTGATCGCTGAGGCATGGTGCCCCGTCAGCCAACTTCCTGCTCTACAAAGTGCCCTACGTGAGGGAGGGGTGAGAATTCAACACTTACAGGACTGCTTCTCTCTTATAAAGGAACACTTGATCCTAAAATGCTATTGTCGTTAGTATTAGTGCACTAGCAGGGACCAGGGGTATTACAGTTAATTAAGACTAAAACTGAAATTCAATTAAAAAATAAGATCCCAAAGTTGTGTAAAAGAGTATAACTAGGGGGGGAAACTAGAACTATTGCGCAACTTAAGTTCTGTTTAAAATGGTGGTTGGCTGAAGTTCATTCCAGTGATGTTACACAATGTGTAGTGTGTATGCTTGCATTCCTCTCTAAAGATCAGATAGAAGAATAGCTCAACGTTCAGTCTCTACCTAAAACTGAAAGTAAAATGTATAAAGACCAACTTAAGATATCTCTGAAAATTCAAAGTTCATAAAAACTAAAAAAAACCCTGCACTAAAAAAACTAATAAAAAAAAATTAAAACTGTTATAAGATGATAGAAAACATCGTATAAATTTGAGTATGCTAAATAGTCATTAGTAGCTTTGATCCAGTGTTGGTCACATTATCTTTTCATACTGTTTTCCTTTTATTTATACTGTCCGATTCCTTGTTTAATCAGAAGCACAAAAGCAAGAAAAAAAAAGAGAGCACCACCTTCTGGATTTCTACATTTGGTCTAAGAAGCAAATAAGTTACCTTAATTAAAATAATAGATCAGCGGAAAAAAGTTGGTTAGAAAAGAAGGAATAAATAGTAAATAGCCACATGCTTACTGCTTTCCTAAATCTTCAAAAACACTTTCTTCTTCAGAATATAGTTTCAGGTAGGAGGCATCAGTTTGAAGGTCATTAGATCCAGCTTTATAGATCCAGTACGAATCTGTCATATCTGGTTGTATCTTTATGAAGTGGAATCATTCTCTCTCTCTCTCTCTCTCTCTCTCTGTTTCTCAGAGGAAGAGTGGTAGCAGTGTTGATTCATTCTACAATCGTTTGCCTCCTAGCACCTCTCCTCCTACCCTCTTCCCCACTAATGCTTTCACTGCAGGCTTCCAGAATATAGTAGATGCTTACGGAGTAGCCAGCTATAGAGAGGTCAACCCAGGTAACACCCCCACCAAACACTCATACACACAGGGGTATACTGTATGTAACAGAGCTATAGAGCCACCCTTCTCTATGTCTCACCTTCCCTATATCTCTATAGCACTCTACACCATCATTACATTTCCATTCCTGTTTGCTGTGATGTTTGGGGATGTGGGGCACGGCCTTCTCATGACACTCGTTGCTCTCTGGATGGTGCTAGAGGAGAAGGACCCCAAATTGAGGAACAGCACAAATGAGGTGAAACAGAATACATTGGCACAGGTTTTTTTTTCCATCCTAATCTCTGCCAACTGTAGGTTTGGTGTTTGCGGGTTTACCACAAACAGCACTTTTGACAAATTTAAGGAAAGAACAGAAACTGTTTACTCACTCCTCACTTGTAAACCAGGCTGTAAAAAAACATCAACATTTTTAATGAGGTCCAAAACAGGAAGTCTTCACCTACGTCTGTGGTTTCATCTTCCTGTGAAGTAGTGCAAGTATGCAGACATACAGTTAGGTCCAGAAGTATTTGGACAGTGACTGAGTTTTTGTGATTTTGCCTTTATACACCACCACAATGGATTTGAAATAAAACAATCAAGATGTGATTGAAGTGTAGACTTTCATTTTAAGAGGTTCCACAAAAATAAGGCATTTACCATTTAGGAATTACAGCCATTTTCAACAAAGTACCTCCATTTTCAGGGGCTCAAAGGTATTTGGACAAAGTGACAATTGTAAATATAACCATAATTTTAATACTTGCATGAAAATCCTTTGCAGTCAATGACTGCCTGAAGTCTGGAGCCCATGTTCTCAAAACCCAAATTCTGAGTTTCCTCCCTGGAGATGCTTTGCCAGGCCTTCACTGCAGCCACCTTCAGTTGCTGCTTGCTTGTGGGTCTTTCTGCCTTCAGTCTTGTCTTCAGTAAGTGAAAAGCAGCTCTATTGGGTTGAGATCTGACGACTGACTTGGCATTGAAGAATATTCCATTTCTTTGCCTTCAAAAAGTCTTGAGTTGCTTTCGCAGTATGTTTAGGGTCATTATCCACCTTCACTGTGAAGCAGCGTCCTATCAGTTTTGTAGCATTTGGCTGAATGTGAGCAGAGAGTATAGCCCTATACACCTCAGAATTCATCTTGTTATTTCTGTCAGCAGTCACATCATCAATAAACACCAGTGAGCCTGTTCCATTGGCAGCCATACATGCCCATGCCATAACACTGCCTCCACCATGTTTGACACATGATGTGGTATACTTTGAATCATGAGCTGTTCCTTTCTTTCACCATACTTTTCTCTTCCCATCATTCTGGTACAAGTTAATCTTGGTTTCATCAGTCCAAAGAATCTTATTCCAGAACATGGGAGCCTTTTTTAGATGTTTTCTGGCAAAGTCTAATCTGGCTTTCCTGTTCTTGAATGTTACCAGTGGTTTGCACCTTGTTGTAAACCCTCTGTATTTACATTCATCAAGGCATCTCTTGATTGTAAATTTTGACAATGATACGCCTACCTTCTCCAGAATATGCTTGACTTCTGTTGATGTTGTGAAGGGGTTTTTCTTCACCAAGGAAAGGATTCTGCGATCATCCACTTTAGTTGTCTTCCGTGGTCTTCCAGGCCTTTCGATGTTGTTGAGCTCACTAGAGATTTCTTTCTTTTTAAGAATGTACCAACTGTTGATTTGGCCACACCTAAGGTTTTTGCTATCTCTCCTATAGATTTATGTTGTTTTTTCAGCCTAACGATAGCCTCCTTCACTTGCATTGAGATCTTCTTGGACTTCATATTGGTAGTTCCAGTCGAACAGCTGCCAAATGCCAACTCAGTACCTGATATCAACTCCAGACCTTTTATCTGCTTAATTTGTCTTGAAGTAACGAGGGAATGGACCACACCTGGTCAATTAATTTCTTGTCAGTTAATTGTCCAAATACCTTTGAGCACCTGAAAATGGAAGTACTTTGCTTAAAATGGCTGTAATTCCTAAATGGTAAATGCCATATTTTTGTGGAACCTCTTAAAATAAAGCTGAAAGTCTACACTTCGATCACATCTTGATTTGTTTTATTTCAAATCCATTGTGGTGGTGTATAAAGGCAAAATCACAAAAACGCTGTCATTGTCCAAATACTTCTGGACCTAACTGTACATTTGCTCTAAGCCACTGGTATCCAGGGTTTCGTCTGCCTACACAGCAAAATCCATTGCCTCACAACATGCTATTCCTTGTTGTTGACATGGCATTAAAAAGCAATAAACAAGCAAACACAACCTGTTATGAGCACATTTTTAATATTGCAGGACAAATATATTGCATTTTAGGAGCTGTCTGAAGATACCAGTTGCTCTTGTAAACACTCATTTATAGGCTTTTGCATATACTTAGGCATTTAGAGCAATGCTATGTCAGATATTAGCCTTTAATGAATAGCTAGTTATGGCCATGCTTATAACAGAAATCTAAGGGCAGTTCTTAAATTCATGTACATGACTAAAATATATAATGTGAAATTAAGCCTCCAGCCATTACAAGAAAAAATGAAGATCTTAGGGTGACATATTATGGAGCCCCTAAGTGGACGCGTTGATGGAAAAAAAAATTTAGATGGGAGGAAAGTTTCTGTTTTGTACTTTGTGTACACAGAAAAAGTTGAAATAAAAATTTTCCTCCCATCTAATTTTTTTTTGTCCATCACCATGTCCACTTAGGGGCTCCGTAAGATAGGCATGACAGAAAATGTTTTTCTTCTGTAGTTTTTTTTTATTTTTTAATTTTTTTTATATAAACAAATATTACTCCATTTATGCCGATATGAAAATAAGCCCTCACACAATACGTTCACAGTAACCATAACCCGCTGTCTTACCAGTTCTATGTAGTATTAGCCTAGCTTGCTATCTAGATTAGATTTATTATCAGCAATAAAGATTAAACAAATATCGGTGACTGCTGAAGAGGTTGTTTGCCTTCATTGAAGCTTTGGAGGCAGAAAATTAAGAAAAGCAGTCAAGTCCTGTTTATGTGTTTAGATTGTATGCAGCCACAGTTAAAGTGGGACATTACATCATGTAGTGGGAAATGTCCCAGAAATAGGCAAATTGTTATTTTTAATCATACTGCAATGTTGGAATATTGGCAATGGAAGAGTTTTGATTCAACATGTCATAAACCATAACATGACTAATTTTTCACCAGCACCCATATTTAATGTTTGTTTTACTTGTATGCCTTCCCAGCTTGCAATTCTGGCTGGGAGCTTTGGACGCTCTCCACTGTGACCATTAAAATCACTAGCAGCAGTACTTGAAGAGTTGTATGAAAATGTACGTGAAGAGTTGTATGAAAATGTGTTCCACATTACACATTTAACGACTGCCCCAACAACTGCCCTAAGGCTTCCGTAATAAGTATGTTTTGAGTAAAATTATTTTCTGTTCTTTTCTCAGAACAGTGAATTGTGTGAAACTTATTGTTTGTGGTAATCCCAGATACACTACAGGTGCACTAGATAGAGATTAGGTGGAAAAACACTGGAGTATTCCTTTAAACCCCAGCAAATTTATTAGCGAGTACTTATTTAGGTTTTTCCTTCTCCGTGTTCAGATCTGGCGCATGATGTTTGGAGGACGCTATCTCATCCTGTTGATGGGACTTTTCTCCATCTACACTGGCGCCATCTACAACGAGTGCTTCAGCAGAGGCCTCGCTGTCTTCCCCTCGTCCTGGCACATTCGCCCCCATGCAAGCCACTACAACTGGACGTACGTCTCACACACACAAATGAAAATGGTCGTTTTTATTTTATAGTGTTCTTTACTTTTTTAAGTGTATGAGAAAACATGTTAAAAGTGCTATCTTTTTCTGTCAGTGATGAGATTTTCAGGACAAATCCATACCTCACACTGGATCCAAATATTACTGGAGTATTTACTGGACCCTATCCATTTGGCATTGATCCGGTAAGCCTGCTCCTGAGACCAGAAGATTTAAACACTTAAAACTAGGGCTGCACAATATCGAAGAGAAATGTGATATGCGATAACTTGTTAAATAATGCGATATGCAGTACGATAATGCCATAAGTGTGTAGAATCAATTTAAATTACATATATAAACATATAATCTGAAAATGACATAACCAACATACGTATTTCTTGTTCTTTTGAGGAAAAGAAAGCATTCTCTGCTATCTGTCGCCCTAAAACTTTGACTTTTCGTATCTTTTTGAAGTATTAAAATCATTCAGTTATCGCAAGCCCTTGCAATATGCATATTGTGACATTTTACATCTGCGATATTTCGATAATTTAAATATATTATATATATATATTATAACCTAATATTTATTTCAGTTTCCATGCTCTTTTTACATTATGCCAAATGACACAGTGGTATTTCATGTATCAAATATGTAGTTTATGTAGTTTATTTAATTATAATCAGGAAGATATTAAAGCCTATGCTCTGTTTGTGTACCTTTTTAAATAGCATTTTGGGTTTACCTGCAAATTTTTAATCACTTATTGTGGTAGAACATTTAAATACCCTCATCTTTATTGCACTCTCAATCACTTCTTTGTTTGATAAGTAATGACTTACAGCAGTACGTCTAACATGACATAATTGCATGTCCATGTGCTCACAGTCTTGTGACAACTGAAGTTTAGGGTTTCCCCTTCTTTACTACTACATCTCTGATTATAATTATTATTATTATTTTTTGTGCGTGTAGCGTCTCACTGTGTGTAGAATGGTGGAAAATGCATGATCTTTGTTATCTTCAGATCTGGGGAATGGCTAATAACCACCTGACGTTCCTTAACTCCTATAAGATGAAGATGTCAGTGATTATTGGAATCATCCACATGACATTTGGAGTCTGTCTGTCTGTGTTCAACTACATGTGAGTATCTGTGCTTGCTCTTTCTCCGTTATGACCTGTGGTGTGACTTCTTATAACTACCGCGTCTGTGTGTCTCTCTTTCTCTTTCCCTCTGTAGACACTTTGGGAAGATAAGCAGTGTGTTTCTGGTGCTGTTTCCCGAGTTGTGTTTCATGCTGTGTTTGTTTGGTTACCTGATCTTCATGGTGATTTTTAAGTGGGTTGCTTATGGTCCTATGCACTCAGACAAAGCGCCCAGTATTCTCATCCACTTCATAGATATGTTCCTGTTTACAGAGAATGAAGGCAATCAAGAACTTTACAGTGGCCAGGTTTGTGAGAGATGCCTTTTAAAAATAATGCTGTTTTTTAAAAAATTAATCAAAGAGCACAACAGACAAAATGAAATGTACTAATTTTTGCCAGGCAAAGCAGCATCATAAATACCTACTGATACACATATATACTGAATACTAAAATGTGTTATATCGAGAATTACATAAACCTGCAAGGATATAAAACAGACATGGTTAGATAGATGGTCGCATGCATGCATGCATGTGAACAAAAAAAACTTGCTGATGAAGAAATAAACATATGAGTGAACAAATAAGACCAAGCATACAAACAACTGTGGAAGTATTTGTTTCTGGAGGCTTTTGTTTTGCGCCTCAGTATCACTATATTTCATTTTGTCTACTTTGGTCTTGTATTTATGTATATATTTAAAAACAATTTATTTCAAGTTACTGAGAGTTAAAGCAGTATTAGACCCAACCACTGACGTCATGCAAATTTGTGGCCAGCTGTCGTATAATTCACAATGTGGCCAATCCTTTAAGATTAGGTTTGGGGTCAGGCTTATATTTAGGATTAGTTATAATGATGGTAATATTGATGTATGGTAATCATTAGAGGCAGTTACACTATTTAAATTGTGTGTTTGTTAGATATGAACAGTGTTACAATGTCTGTGTTCTCTCTGTAGATTACAGTGCAGAAGGTTCTGGTGATTGTGGCGTTGTGTTCAGTTCCTGTTCTGCTCCTGGGAAAGCCCACCTATGAGTACATCACCTTCAGAAAAAAGAAACGCCAGGCCGCTTTAAGGGTTTGCTTACAGCTGTACAGTTCAGGGCAAAAGTTTGCATCCCCCATGGATTTTTTTTTTATTTTACTTTTTTCCCCAAAAAAAAGACATTCCAAAATGTTACAAATTAAATATGGATGTATATTTCAACAAGATATCAAACCACTCCATTATGCAAAATGAACAGGTTTTTAAGAAGCAGAAGCTGAAGCTTTTGCCAGAAGCCTCATAGCCTAATTTGAAAAAGGAAATGTATGATTATTCGAGTTATTCGAGTATATTTATATCACATTCAGAGAGGGAAATTCAAGTTTATGAATAGGTCGTGGCCTAACGGTTAGAGAGTTGGACTTGTAACCTGAAGGTCGTGGGTTTGAGTCTCAGGTCCAGCAGGGATTGTAGGTGGGGGGAGTGAATGACCAGTGCTCTCCTTCACCCTCAATACCACGACTGAGGTGAGTCCCTTGAGTAAGGCACTGAACCCCCAAGTGGGTGCAGCAGCAGAAAAGGCTGCCCACTGCTCCGTGTGTGTGTGTGTGTGTGTGTGTGTGTGTGTGCGCGCGCGCGCGCGCGTGTACTTGGATGGGTTAAATGCAGAGCACAAATTCCGAGTATGGGTCACCATACTTGGCTACACTTCACTTCATGTATCATTCTGCTTTTTTAGACTTTTTTTTTTTTTTTTACTTAATTTTGCTATTAAGTCCATTTTTTCTTCTTCACTTTTTCTTAAGGGTATGCCCACTTTTGCACTTGACCATAAGAAAACTAGATACATAGTTATATCTATGCTAGCATTTTGACATGGTCCGTTGTTCCACAGGGTGACAGGCGTCCTCTACTAGCAGAAAACGGCTCCATAAATGCTCAGCAGGACGAGGTTGATACGAAAGCAGCAGAAGAAGAAGAGGAGGTGAGTTATAGAAAATTGAAGAAAAAAAAAAAGCAGTGTCCAAACTAAGGCCAGTGTGTCTTTTAATTTTGAGTACTATATAAACTATTATGTAACTATAAATTATTTGTCGAATTGAAAGTTACTGCACAGCTAACATGGGGAAAGCAGTATTAATGGTTGGTCTTAACTGAATGATTTGCTTTGGACTGTTCGATTAAAACGCATATTAATGGTAAAGCCAAAGATCTGAATGGTTCAGTCAAGACTAGCTTGCTAATGTTAATTTAGCATGCCTATTAATTTTAGAAACATTTTCATCTTTTAAAATTTTATTTTGTATTTGCCTGTGGGTAGAAACAAACACCGGGTATTGGATGTCGCCTTTCACAAGTTCCTCAGGCACTTAATTTTGTCGTAACTGGAGCTTTAAAATATGCTTTTCACAATATGTCCATGGAAGTCTCTGGCCACCTACTAATGTGTTAGAAGCATGACAAAAGGAATGGCAGACAACAACAGTTAAGTTGTGATTAGAAGGCATGAAAATAATGTCAGGCTTGTGATTGTTTAATTCTGAGATGTCTGTATATGTTGCACTATTGATTGAGTTTACTCATATAATCCCTTCTGTCTGTACTCGTCTTTTTAACTATGTTGAACAGGAGTTTGATGGAGCCGATGTTTTCATGCACCAAGCCATCCACACCATAGAGTACTGTCTGGGCTGCATCTCCAACACTGCCTCTTATTTGCGTCTGTGGGCCCTCAGTCTGGCTCATGCCCGTGAGTGTGTCATAACTCCTACTGACATGTTTAGCATTTAGGATAAGCATACACTTTTAAATGTGGAATAGTATTTAAAGTCCCAGGTGTAAAATGATATAAAGAGTGTTATATTAAATATCCAGGAAAGTTTGAATGAAAAAAAAAAAACACAGAAATGTGATAAATGCTGTTCAAGGGCCATCTGAACTCTCTGATCAGACTGATCTGAAGTGCCTAAGTGGGCACGGACTAATATTTTAGCATGATTTATTGACAGCCCCCTATCCAAGATTCACGGCCTGCTGTAATATTCAAGCAGAATTAAACACAATTGCTCAAGCAAGATGAAATCCACCACACACAAACCAAGTTTGGGGTGGGGTGGGGTGAATACTTAAGCAAGGTACTGTACATTAGGCTAGTCTTATGCAGGCTTTACTCAAAATCAGCCCTGGTCACTTACTGAAAGGAGATCAATTCTGACAGGTAATTGTTGACATTGGAAAATTACCAGCTAGTCTTATTTTGTATATACAACATGTGATTTAAAATGACAGTGAAGATCCTGTTTTCTTTACTGTGCATATTGATTTTGTGTGTGTGTGTGACTGTTTTACAGAGCTGTCAGAAGTGCTTTGGGTGATGGTGATGCACAGCTCCTTCTTACATGCTGACTACGTGGGAAGTGTAATCATGGTGTTCGTATTTGCTTTTTTCGCCATCCTGACAATTTCTATTCTTCTCATCATGGAAGGTCTTTCAGCTTTTCTGCATGCTCTTCGACTTCACTGGTGAGAGCAATGCGTGCGTGCACACACGCGCGCACACACACACACACACACACACAGACACTCACAGTAATTTATGGTACAGACTGTTTTGTCTAAGCACATATATTTTTCCAATTCCTCTAGTCTCAAAAGAAATTAATTTCTTTTTCCCCTAGGGTCGAATTTCAGAACAAGTTCTACAGTGGTGCAGGCTACAAGCTCAGTCCATTTGCATTCGCCTCCTTGATCAGCTTCTCTTCAACCAAATGATGGTTTATTATCAAATACTTTAGTGCCTAGGCAATGTGTTTTAACCCAAACATTTCAAAATGCTATTGTTTAATTTATCTGTCATCTTGGGGTTTATGGGGAAGAAGTTCCTTTCTCAGATCAGTCTTCATGATGGTGGAAGATTCCCTTTTTATGTTTATCTGAAATCAGTTTTAGGGTTTCTTATAACGGTTAAGGGATTTGGTTTGTAGTAACAGCGCCTCATAACTTCTCATAATAAATAAAATCATATTGTTATGGGATGTGATGACATACATGATGCATTCCAGAGTTCATTCAGATAGAATGAGCACCAAAATGTAACTCAGGAAGATTTTATCCATATGAAAGACTGTTCTCGTCTGTGTAACACTGAGGTTAAACTTCAGACTTTTTTTCCCTTTTTACTCCAATAATGTTAATCAGTGAATTAAAAAATATTCAGATGAAACAAAGGGAATTATTTGTTCCAGTGTTTGCTTCTTGCTGTGTGTTTTTATATAAATTAACCACTGTCTTGATGTCCTACATGTAAAGTCTTTTAATTAGTTGCATTACCAATGAGATATGATTTATAACTGAAATATGTAACGCTGCAGTAAGAGTTAATACAAAGTCAATAAAACTTGTCTCATATTTGTGTGTCTATATATATTTCTGTGTGTAGGTCTCTCCACCCCCTCCAAATCAAACCTATTTGGTTCATTGTTTCATGCAAAACATGTATTTGAATAATTCTTTCTGATGAGGAAATATAAGGATGGTCCAGTAGTTCTCTCTCACCCATTAAAGACACTATGTAACATAATGTAGTGCCTTTAATGTATTTATGTAGGTATATGTGCAAATTTAAAAGATTATACATTTTCATAGTTACAGTTATTTACCTCGGTGTCCTTAATTTTGACTTTTTCACTGTTTCCATTAGAATTAAATGAGGCAGCAAAGAGATCATGTATAAAATTTTAATTTAAAATGTCCAAACAAAAGTGGTATTATTTATTATTATGGTATTATGGTAGTGGTATTATTATTACAACTACAACAACAACAACAACAACAACAACAACAATAATAATAATAATAATAATAATAATATAAGTTATAAATAAAAGTTGTGATATGGACATCATTTAAAAAAAATTATTTCAGTGTCTGGACCCACATGCAATAAATTTACTGTAGGATAACCTAACAAGAAAGTAAGAATTTTGGTAAATAACACGTTACAAGATAAGATACACCTCACATAAATTAAAACAAAAAAAACATGAAAATGCAATAACGTGATTTTAACCTAAATGTTATTTTTTAAAATTATTTATTTATTATTATTTTTTATTTATTTATTTTATTTTTTTTTAAGCCAAACTGGTAGAAACCGATGTCCGTGTGGTAGAAATACGGAAGCACGTCGGGCTCATTAAACGTCACTGCGTTTACCGATGACGTAATGACGCATTGACGCAACGACGCATTTCGTCCCGCGCGATTTCCGAATGTCGGGAGTTGACGATACCAAACACTACCAGGAAACAAGAAAAGTTCTGCTTATAGTCTGACTAGCAGCGGTTAATACCAGGATGGTACAAGAGTTTCATGTCCTGAGGTGTTTTTCTTGCAAGACGTTTCAAGTACAGCAGGTTCGCGTGCTAATTCTTCTCTAAACTCTTAGCTTTTATTTTATAAATGAACACAAACAGAGGTTAGCTAGCTTGGTAAGTTAACTGGCTGCTGTCTGATTTGTTCCCTTCTTTAAAAATGTTAGGTCTGTTTTTAGTCATTAGGCGCTCAGAAAAGTGTCTCTGTATCCGAAATGAAATAACTAGCACTATAACTTAAGTCTTTAAGTCCCTTATTATTAACGACAAGTATGAATTTTAGGTGCCATGTAGGTTAATGTGGTTTAAATCTCAACTGTGCCATTTCAGTAAATGACTGTAATATTATTACATGCTGCACGGTAGTGTGATAAACTGCATTTACAGCGCCCTCTACAGCCGGTGTTGCTTCTTTTCAGGGGAGAGTAGCTAAAGCACGCTCAAGAAGTCGCTGGATGGCGTCACAGGCTACGTTATATACTAGTTTATTCATCATGATCATTGGCATATGAAATTACAAATTAGAGTATATGAAGAAGATTTTCACCTAGAACAGAGTTTTAGCAGAATAGGAAATAATAGACTGTCATTTATTTCTTTTTTTATTAAGAAGTCATATTTGGTCATGGCACCAGAAATTAAACTTTTACACAGTACTACACTTTCTAGAACACAGCCCAAAAAAAAAGCAGTGACAGTGATTAGTTGTATAAGTGTGTAGTCATGAAGGAAATGGTTACTCGCTTTTATTGCTTGTAAATGAAGAAGTGTGAGGGTGGGACGAACAGTGGTGATCAGTCAGTGGTGGTTGGGAAACAGTGGGGATCAGTGAGTGGTGGTTGGGAAACAGTGGGGATCGGTGAGTGGTGGTTGGGAAACAGTGGGGATCGGTGAGTGGTCGTTGGGAAACTGGGGATCAGTGAGTGGTCATTGGGAAACAGTGGGGTTCGGTGAGTGGTCGTTGGGAAACAGTGGGGATCGGTGAGTGGTCATTGGGAAACAGTGGGGATCGGTGAGTGGTCATTGGGAAACAGTGGGGATCGGTGAGTGGTCGTTGGGAAACTGGGGATCGGTGAGTGGTCGTTGGGA
>CM040981.1:7377357-7410271 GCA_022985145.1 Pangasius djambal | reverse complement strand
TTCAAGATAGTCACTAACGTGTGCTCTGAAAGTCAATAGATTTGTTGGCTCTAAAAAATTTGCAAATCTAGTGACAAAGTCTCTAAGTCGGCAGCACTACAGTCTACTGACTACAGGACCTTTTTTTTTGTTTGTTTGTTTTTTGTTGTTGGACAAAATTTAGTCCCATCTGGGTATTTTCACACACCAAAGTTTAATTTTGAATTACATTACTCTCACTTTACTCTGTGCTCTCTGTTTAGTAATGAAATTCATCCATCCTGGTTCCCCACCAGGCATCTCTGTCTGCTGTGCTCTGTGTAACAATATCTCTCCTTAAGTGTGTGCAAATGCAGGATTATTATCCATTATGGATCATATGGGATCCATTATGTTTTTATCTGGTTTGTTACTTAATATGTTACTTCAGCTGTAATAATGAATTCTTTGGAAAATTAACATTTGGAAATGTTAAATGTGGTCTTTTCTGCTGACTCAGTGATGCAGAAGACGTGAGAATGTAAGGCAAAATGTATTTATATAGCGTATATAATATAGGGCAGCTAAGACCTTTGTGCAGTACGTCTAGTCTGGTGACAAACCTGAGCCACAATAACAGCTATTTCATAGGAGAAGACTGTGTGATCCTACAAAAATGAAATCATGGTGTTATTAAATATGGTACCATCTTATCTTCTTTAGCCCATAATATTGCGGATTACCTCCAGCAGGTAGAGGTAGAAGCTGCTTAACTCCAAGACTAAAAGCCTAATTCCTGTTGTCTAGCTAAACTGTAATCTCATACTTCAGGTCAAAAAGAGCAAAAAATGGAGCTGCAAGATGTGTGGAGAAAAACAGTCACTTATAAAGGTAAGTTTCTTTCATTAAATTGGGCAAGGCTTTGTGTTGTTCCTCTGGCTCTGTATTTGTTTCGTTGCAGGAATACGGCAGAGGGACTGGTGCGGACTGTAGACGCCACGTACAGAAGCTGAATTCATTGCGCGGAGAGCTGCTACAGGTAGAAAATGAAAGAGCTTGGACTCGGTGGTAAGTGTTCAAGTGTTAAGTGTTAACGCTTTGTTCCTTTAAACATCCGCAGCGTATAAAATAACTTGCGTAAATCTTTTATGACTGTCTCCTTTTTCAAAGGGAGGAGGAGGAGTGTGAAGCTGAAGTCGGCTCTGGAGACGAGACTCAAAGTTGTGAGCAAAAGGTCAGGCATGTTCTGTGGCTAGACATTTTCACTGATGTGCACAAACCCATAATTCATGCCATGTTGGATAAAGAAAAACTAGTACCATATTAACAATAAATTATCTTTAATTCACATTTTACCTATGCAAATACATTCATTATTAATTCATGTCCTCGGGTAGATGCACGCCATTTTCCATTTGATCACAGATGAAGTTCAGAGTCGTTTTAGCAGTTCCTTTACCCAAACAGAAATTACACAAACTCTGAATCATATGATGTGGACTGCTGATGAGATTAGGTAATAGGTTGCACTTGCTTTTTTTTGTCCACACAAGTAACACACATACTTCTCAATAACAGTTTCACTTAATGATGAAGCACAGTTTGACATTTGGGTATCTATTTCTCCATTGTTGGCTTTGATTTGATTTGAGACCACGTTAGTCTTTGCCTTCAACATGACTAGAGGTTTTGGTTAAGAGAAAATTGAGAAAATGGGCCAGTCTACACCAGGGGTTCTCAAACGTTTAACAATTGGATACCCCTTTAACCAGAAAAAAACCAAACAAAAAAACATTTTAAATGTATATAGTAATACTTTGATTATTATTTGGTGCCAGAGTTTTTTTCCCCCCTCATTTCTGAATTTTTTAACCATAGTAACAATTTTTTTTTTGTTAAAATTGTCTTTAGATTCCACTTCATATATTTATCAGCATAATAACTTAATAAATAGACAGGAATACACCTAATTAAAAAAAAAAAACTCCTCAGCTTAAAGACTGAGACCAGTTAATTAAACAAGTGGAATCATATTATGACTGGGGAACAGTATCTTTTTAACCACTGTTGTCTGTATGACTAAAATGACCTAAAAAGTGTTGTATCTTGACAACACTGTCAAGATACAATCTAGCTACTAGCTACTTAATCTTGGAAAAATTGACATGGCAAGTATTTTGCCATTTTTAGACTATTGTCTGGAAATCAAGTGTGTTTTTTTTCTTTCTTTTTTTTTATTTATGTATTTTTTAAACCATTTTCAGTAGCTTTAAATTAGTCTGTGTGTAAAAGTTCCCAGAATCAGACATTGGTGCAGAATATCCAGGACCCAGCAAACATTTGTGCTTTTTAGTTTTGATACATTGGTATTGAGTTTCATTATTAGAACTTCATCTTGCATCTACCATCTCCGTGCAGGGGCAGGCACCGGTTGTAAGCCGCTGGAGTAAATACGTAGACCAGAAAGAGAATGGGCCAGGATATGATGAAGATGAGCATGAGGAGGAAGAGAACGTTTACACAGACACAGAGCAGTGCCGTCAGCGTAGTAACATCAGGTTAGTACAGTGGTTCTGCTGTTTTTTTTCCCCCCACTTAAACGGACAGTGAATTTATCAGCAATTGGATCAGTCCATGTTTTTGATTCACTAAGGAAAAAAAAAAAAGAAAGTGCATGTATGCTTTGGGAATAGTATTACCAATAAACTGGGCCATCTGGCTGTCTGATTTGGTTAGGAGTTAAACATCTGTCTTGTCTAGATGATGAAATTTGATGTCAGACTTTGCTGTTGTCATAATCTTCCTAGCAGAAAAAGGAAGAAAAGCCTTACTTCACGGGCCACTTGTGGACGCTACGCTGGGGGTGGGGATGAGGACATGGACACTGCTCGTTGGGGGGCTAGGGGGCTGCCATCTCAGGTACAATTTTAGACTGTGCTTTAGGTCACCTCATCAAACCTGTGTTAGGATGCTACTGAAGAAACTATTCTCTCATGTTATTTGGCCCTGCATTAAACAATAGCACTAATGGACATTCTTTATACTTTTGGATTTAGTTTACACAGATGAAACTATAAGAGTTAATAAGACTCATAACTACTAAATGTAGAAAATGTTCAATCTGTCAAGGCAATATGGTATATTGATTAGAAAATGAGGTTTATTAGATTAGATCAAATGAAAAGTCAAAAATTACTACTAGAGTAAAAGATTGTAAAGTGCCTTGCAGACTGAAAGCTGATGTTTTTTTTTTTTTTTGTGGTGTTGGGAGATGAGGAATTGTCTGGCTATAGTCCTGAATCTAGATTTTTTTTTTTATTGCTTGATTAGCTGTCCACTTCACAAAATTAAAATTAAGACTCTGACCTTTTGCATTCTGCCTCTGTTCTAACAGTTATGATGATTCATTGTACCATCTACAATGAACTGTGGATTAATGCTTTGAAGGAAATATTATATATAATAACTTTGTCATTACTATCATACTTCTCTAGTATCTGTGCTATCTGGCTTTTTTTGGTATCCCTTCTAACATAATACTACATTTATAATCATCATATACATGTCCCTTTAAAAATCTACTTCCAGTTTGTCCAAAGTTGGTTAAAGAAATCATCTTTAACCATCTTTGGGCAAAGGTGTGCTTTTCTCTTGTCCGTTTTCATAGTGCTTGTGTTATTTCAGCCTCGTCGGCATGATGGCACTTTCAAATCATCCCCTCGAGTACCACGCTCTTCGACAGGACTCACACACACCAGTACAAGCCAGAGAACTGATGCTCTTTGTGATTCTCCAGATGCATCACTGGGCTCGAAACACATTAGTGCACATACTGGTGTATGTTCCGAGATCACTGGAGCAAATAAGAAATCTTCTGCTGAGTTAAGCACCAAGCCTCAGCCCTCAGTTCCCTTAAGCAGTTTCTTTGCACCATCATTCTCTCATCAGCATCCCAGTGAATCTAAACTGGAAGCCAAGGACTCCAAGTGGGCTCGATTTCTTCCGTCTGTCTGCGTTGAAGAAGACAAGGGAGAGGGAGACAGTGGTGAGGATGCTCAGTATGCGGATGTAGACCACTCAGCACTGACTCAGAGCCCAGTGATGCCTATAGCCACCGTTCCACTTAAAACCACAGGCTGTATGAGCAGTGGAGGAAGTGAAGGAGCTCGATTGGATAAGGTGTTTGGTGTAGAAAAGGTGACTGTTTTTGAGAAACTGAGTCACTGTGTGAAAGGAAATGTGTGCAAACAGCCTAACAGTCCTACCATCACATCAAAGCCTGTTGACTCTCAAAAGCCTGTGTGTGTTCAGCCACTACCTATTAAAAGGCCATGTCCTGCCCCTTCTTTTAGCACATTATTCCATACAGATGAGGACTTCGATGACACATATTAATCCGTTACTATTTATCATTAAACTATTGGCAGTGTACCTAGAAATGGACAAAGGGTGATCATCCTTGTAATATTGGTTAATATTGTACCATGTAAATATAAATGTTAACATTTTAGAATAATCCAGACACATTCTGAGTGCTTTGCAGACAATTTATTTGACAGACAAGGCAGGAAAGTGTGTAAAAGTATAGAATATAACAATTCTTTTCCATTCTGACTAACAAATATATTCCATTGATTTTCTTTATAGAATAAAACAATGACTACCATTTTATAAGTAGGAACATGTTCATAGACATTTCTTAAAGTTTACCAGTTTGGAAAGTAAATGTAAATTATTTTGTGCTATATGTAAACTGATAAAGCCAATATATGACATTGTGACTGTACTCAGATAGTAGTCTTATGTTAATTTCCATGTTTGTTTCTATGTAAAGTCTCAGTAAAATTGAATAAAATAGAAATCTGTATTATTTAACATGCCTGAGTAATTTATATTGTCAGCATTAAGAAATGAATTTGTTACAGACTTAGAAAAGGCAGAGATGGTTAAATGGGTTAAATGGGGTTTTTAAAATGATTAATTAAATGTAACCCCCATTTTTCTGAGCCCTTGCTTTTGCTTCACTTCCGCTGGCCTGGGGATTTGGCGTACTGGATGGTGTCCAGAGCGGCTCCAATGTCATAGTTCTTGGTGTGGAGCAGCCTGGTCAGCCAACCACCTTCATCTGTGAAGCCCATGGAGAGCATCTGGGACAGCGACTCCACCAGCCGAGGGTCAGCATCTGAGAAAGGAAGGTTTGAGAACAGATCAGGTTGTGAGTATGATGATGGGTATGTAGTGCTGGGGTGATTATGGAGAAAAACAAACAACAACAACAAAAAAAAAACATTAGCTCTACTGGGGCTGAGTTTTGGGCATTTAATAAGTAAACTATGGGGCAGGTTTGGTATTGCACAGGAGAACGAGTTTGGGCAGCTCAGAGTAATTGTTTAGCTACCAAGTTTTACAAAAAAAAAAAAAAAAAAAAAAAACTAGGCGTACCAAAATGGAAACTAGCACATGCCATCATCACTACTTCTAGCATGTGGCTTAGTGGAAGCATAACTGTATTTTTCACTGCTGGGCAGCGCTTGTTAACCTCTATCAGAATTGTGCAGTACAGCTTTCTGCATTTACCTTGAGGCAGATGTGGATAGAGGGCAGCCTCTCGCAGACCACTGGGGCCTGGGTTACAGGTGGAGCTGTGGCTGAGTGGAGCAGGGTCATCATTTGCTCCATCCACCTCCATTCTGAGTGACTGGAGCTCGCCTGTGGATGGGTCCACTTCCTTTGAGCTCAGATGGGTCCATTCCTCATCATTATTTTGGTCTTTATGAACCTGAAAAACCATCTTAAAGAGACATTTTTGAGGGTTTATCTTCATATTCACGACCAAACATTAATGCAACAGATTTTTAAAAGAATGTTGGATCTAATGGCATGGTTATTTGGCATACATCTTATTTAGTTACCTTTGCCCCCTCACTGGTACTCCCTGCACTGCTTGGACCTCCATCTGCACCCTTGGAATGGCGACCAGAGCTACCATCACTCCGGCCACTAGGAGGTCCACTTGAGGTAGGAGGAGTTGGTGTCACTTTGGCCTTGTTGCCCTCGTGCTCAACATCAATGTCCACATCGATGCCTGTGGAGTGGCAAATTTATTTAAGCAAATATACATTTTCACTATTTGTTAAAGCCATTACATAAGCAAGTAAAGGGCAGGGATTTAGGAATACAAGCCATATAAGAATTTCGTGTGTTGACACTTGGTTATATAATAGGGTGACTAGCAAGGCACCTACCAAGGGGACTTAGCAAGGCAGCTACACCCTCTCCAATGTTCCTCAGGTACTCCATATTGGCCGTGGCAGATGAGGCTCCTGTGGAGGGTAAAAAAAAAAAAAGGTGACAAAAAAGTTCAGCTGCTAGTTTATCATGGGGTATTTGAGTACAAACTGATATATGGTACTGTGCAAAAATCTTAGGCACCATAATTTTTTTTAAAGCAAGATTTGTCACACCAAGTATTGTTTTGTTTTTTTGTTTTTTTTAAACTGTAGAAACATTTAATTTCATTATTTTTAAGGCAGTTTTGGTTTATGGCATTTCTTTGCATGTGTCCAAGACTTTTGCACAGTACTCCTCTATGTTTCCCATGAAACATGTATCTGCTTGTAACAAAAAGGTTACCATTTTGAGCTTGGCTATCCTGCGAGTTAGCCTGCTGGGAGCTGGGCTGGCAACCAGATGGCCCGGGCTGGGCCTGGTTTTGAGCCTGAGCCTGAACCTGAGCCTGAGCCTGAGCTTGGGCCCCAGCCCACATGCAGTGCCTCATCTTGCGCCAAAATTTGCCACGAGGAAACCACTGATCGAAAAAAACAAATGTTTTTATTTATTTTTTTACAAAGACAGAACATAAGCTTAAAACATTAAGTAAACCATAACTAAGACCGTAGAAACTAAAAATAGGGCAGTTTCCTGGCTGAAGCTCACCTCATACATATTGGTCATAGGGTGAAAAATGGGCAGGAGAGCATGTTCCTTGTGGAGGCCCTTGGCCTGGCAGGTGGAGCACAGGTCATAATTGGGGCACACGGTGCACTTGAAGCGGGTCCCAGCCACTTGGCCCTCACAACCATCACAAGTCACACCAGGGTGAACCATGAGATGGTGATGAGGAGATGGACCCATAAAGGGTGGACCCATATGGGGTGGACCCATATGGGGGTGTCCTGGAGGACCCATGTGATGTGGTCCTGGAGGAGGGGGGAAGGGGAACCCTTGGTCCATATGATGTGGGAAGTCACGCTTGTGCTCCTTTTTTTCTGAGAAAGTAAGATACAAAAGAATGATCTTAGTACTTGGTTAAAGACTTGCAAGATACTTAACTATGATTAGGCTGATTGATGATGCAGCATTTTCCGAAGAGGAAGTCCCATCAAATTCAAATTTAAAACCACAGTCTAAATGTTGCAAGGTTGTATTTGACATAACCCATACTGCTTCCTGATATCAAAGAAATATCTGAATCTGTGTGTATCTTACCCTTGATGAAAATGCGGAAGGTATCGTACTTCACCATACCCAGTCCCATCATGAGCTCATCATCAGAAGAGAAGGCAATCATGTCTTCATCCTCGTCTACGACAAGACAGAAGGAGAACAGTCAGCGTCTGGCTTTGTAATGGAAATCATTCTGTTTTGTACCGACACTTATCTGGAATGAGTATAAGTACGGTGTTCAACTATCTTACTGTTTGAGCTCTGAAACAAAGAATCTCATATTGGAGTAACATGTTTAAAGGTATAAAGTACAACTCCATTTTCTGAAATGGCTACCTCAGGTTGAAGCCACATTAAACGCTGAAATGTCCGCCGTGTTAAAACGAATTCTTCAGTAGTGACCGGGAGACCAGAATGGATGTACAAAACATGCTCTAGACTGTACTTTATCATAATAGTATTTGTATTTTCGTTTCTAAAGGTGGAAGCAAGCACCTGTTTAATGCTGGAAACTATGCAGGGGAACAAGTCCGAGCAGCTGAAGGTAATGGTTTACATGTTTGGGTTTGTGCCACAACCGGATTACAAAACTGGACAGTGAGACAGTGTAGTTATATAAATAAATCACTATAAGATACTGTGAAGCAGACAAAGTTACTCCCTGTTCTAGTTTATACAGAAATAATTAATACTCTCAGGAGGGTAACAAACTTGTCTCTAGGGTGGTACCTTCAATAGTACACTTGTTGCACCTAGAAAGGTGTAAAAGAAACATGTATCCTTGATTAAAGGACACAAAGACAAGACTTAGAACTATTATACTGAGAGTGAAACATATTTATGTGCTTAGTTTAAGAACTCAAGATGTCATGCGGAAATGCATAGCTTTGGTTCAACCTTTCAACAAGACATGGCAAGTAATAATTACAAATTAACTACAGCCTAATAAACATGTAGATTAGAGAGTTCACGCAAAAGTATTGGCACTGACCATTAACAGTACAGCTGTGTTTCTTCTTTCTCATGTGATTACTTCGTTATGACTCATATTAGAGCTCCATGTTATAAATCTTACCTTTGTAATACATTTGGAAGGAGACATTGCGCAGGTTTGCGAAAACATCCACCACCTTGCGATTCAAGTACTCGAAACTTGTCGAGACGTCCTGATCGACGGGGAAGCGGCGGATCTCCTTATGACAGTCCTCTTTCCCGAGGAGGTAAGCCTTCACTGTCACCGACATGTTGGTGTTTTCTCTCCACCAGTGATTAGTTAGAAATTCGGGCTCTGGCGTTTGTTGCGCAGCAGAAATTGCGTCCTTTAAAAAGCACAGATCACCTGACTGCCTACTTCCTGAACCACTGTGTACAAGTGCGCTACGTTACCGCCTCTACAATATTTATACAACAGAGCAGCCAATGGAAACGTGAAGGGGCGTGGCCAAGTGCATCTGACCTGATGACAAATCTCACTTCAGGTCACTGCGCATGATCCGAGATGCTGCTGCTGCTACTACAACAACAACAAAATGAGGGAGGGGCCCCGTAAAGGGGGGGATGAGAAGGCCGAGGAATGACACAGCATTTTCCAATGGGGTATTTCCCATGGCCATTATCACAGCAGGTCTCTGTAAATACTGTAATCCCGTATTGTTACCAAGTGGTAGAACCTTCTAGAACAAATGCTTAGTTGTCCACAAAGTAGATTTACTTAAAATAAATAAATAAATAAATAGATAAATAATTTTAAAAAAGTTATTCACTTTCAAGTTATTTAGTGGCATTTTTAATCAGCAGAATTATCAGCAGTAACTGTAATGGCTCTTCACTACAGTTTAATATACACTGAGTGTAAATTATAGGTGTTTTTAATCTCTAGCTGTAATGTACCACTTTTGGAACCTTTTGGAACCATGCATGTTTTCAGACATGAGGTGATTGACAAGTATGTCTTGTACTTGTTAAAGTTTCAGATTCCGTATCAGTCCCCACTGCTATTTGAGATGTTTTACACAAGCATACATAAAAATATGTATGATTATTTGAATATATGTATTTAAAAATATGTGGTTTATTTTGGGGCAGGAAAAGGGGACAAAATAAACCACCATGTGAAAAAGAACTTTATTCGTTCATTCATTTTCAGTAACTTCTTGATCCTGGTCACGGTTGTGGTGAATCTGGAGCCTATGCTGGGAACACTAGGCATGAGGCCTCTTTGACACAATCATGCACACATAGGGGCACAGCCAGTCCACCTTCCGGCATGTTTTTGGGCAGTGGGGGGGGAAAGGAGAACCAGGAGGAAACCCACATGGACACAGGGAGAACATGCAAAACTCCTAACAGACAGTAACCCAAGCTTAGGGTCGAACCGTGGATCCTGGAACTGTGAGCTGGCTTTGCTACTTGCTGTTCCTCCTGAAAAGAACTACACTAGATCATTTAAAAAGGCAGCTACTCAGGGGTCATGTTGGTTGAATGTCCATGAGCAATCTGTCAGCTGTAAGGAGGCCTGAAAATGATGATTATAGGCCAAAGAGCAGCAAGAACATGAATCAAAAACCCACATATGGGAATAGATAGCTATTTCAGCTGTTACTGGGTTAACAGCACAAAACGAAGTTGTGTGATGTGGAAAACATTATCCCCAGGCCTCAGCTGGCATTAAAAGTATGCTTTTCTTCCATAAGCTTTAATGTTTCTTGTAATTGTGCTAGAATATTTGTGATTTAATCCACAGTGCCATGGTCCATTCTGACGCAATCACTGCCTCTGAGGAGAAGTACGGCTCTATTTTTTTTATTTTTTTTCCAGTTAGTTAAACATATCCTAATTCAACCCCCTGCTCTATAACTCATTTATATTGTGTAGTTGTGTGTGGGTGTATTTGTTGTACTTGCTGCTAAATGATACTTTTGAAGTGCTGTGTCATGCTGAGTGAAAATGTTTTTTTTTTTTTCCCTCACAGGTTAAAAGCTGCAGCCATGTTACTGGATCATTTTCATCAAATTGTTCTATTGTTGCTTTATTCTTGTTCACCTGAATAAGCTGGTCAGTTCAGGACCAGATTTAGAATTAATTAATCTAGGTTGGGCACTCCAGATTTAAAGAATATTTTCACTGAAGACATTATAGTATAGATAGATTTGGAGACATTCCCTCCCTACATGTCTCCAAAACACAATATCTCAGATGGTAGAGCAAATGTAATTTGGAACACTTTCTCTAAAGCTGATCTAACTACTATAATAAATTCTAGTAGAATACTATTATATTGGATAACCAAAGAACTAAAAACAACAGCAACACATGTCGGGCACTTAATTAGAAATGCACCTTATTCATCAGAGACACCAATATGAAATCGAGTGTTTAAACCAAGATTCACTAACCAATATGTACAGTTTATAATATCGTCCAGTTCACCATGTACATTTTGTCTGTCAGATATTAGTCCTCTGAACACAACGATTCAGCCAAAGTCTATTACAGTATAAACTTGGCTTAGATTTTATATAGAAACACACAGAGAAAGACATTATACACTCCCAACTGTTCATCATGTCAATAAAATGTTGCCTAGTCAAAACAAATATTCATTTATTGTATATGTTCTAGATTAAATTCTACAGTAACAGCCAATTCACATGACCTTTTATGGCAGACACTCAATTTAAGCCCAATAAAAGTGGATTAAACAATATGTTATTTAACAAAGAAAAATGTGAAAAGGGGAAAGCTAACATTTTTGGAACAAATGAATCTTTTTTTTTTTTTTTTTTTTTAACTGTCTGATTTACTTCAAGAAGTTGTGTTAAAAGAGGAATAAAACCCTTCAGGCCATGTTATTGGAAAATAACTTCAGGTTGGTAAAGCATCATACACCCCAGCAATTTCCATTGATCACTAGACTTTCAGAATACATGGTATGGTCTGTGCATTATAGTAAAAGTGGATTAACATGATTTCTTTGCTAGCTGATGTGTGTAAGAAGAATTAAATATTTACAGCTTCTAATCAGACATTTGGCAACTTGTAATGCTTAGTTCAGGTGTCCAAGTTTTCCCTGACGCTGTTCTGAAAAACAAAAGGCAAAACAGTGAAACAGTATCTGGAACAACTGTTAGTCACTGTGATAGAAATTTTGTTCAAAATTACTAAACATCACAATGGCAAGTTAAAACAGGTTCATAAGAATAGGACACATTATGGTTAAAATGTGGTCTGTGACCTTAAAGACCTTAAATCTTAATAGGGCTTAATTCAGGGATGTCCAAACTCCGGCCCCAGGGCCAAATGCAGCCCCTGGACAGATGTTAACTGGCCCTTAGCTTTTCTTTTAGAGTGTATGATATGTAATATATGACAGGAGGCCCACCAGCCAACATGTTGCAGTTTTTCCTTTTGCCTGGTGGTAGCACATTTAGCTAAAATGTAAGAGCCTTTTTTTCTCTAACTACAACTACAAATTAATTTACAGAATAATATTTAGTCATGGGGCACAGTGACTTAGTGGTTAGCACTGTTGCCTCACACTTGTGCGGTTAGGGGTTTGGATCTTGCCTCCACCCTGTGTGCGTGGAGTTTTCCCCATGCTTCAGGGGTTTTCTCCGGGGACTCCGGTTTCCTCCCCCAGTCCAAAGACATGTGTTGTAGGCTGATGTCCCCAGCCTTGTGCCCCGTGTCTCCTGGGATAGGCTCTAGGCTCCCCGTGACCCTGTGTAGGATAAGCGGTACAGAGAATGGATGGATGGATATTTAGTCATGGCTACAGAAAAAAGTGCAAACAGTGAGAAGGGACAATTTCAAAAGAGCTGGAAACCACTAAGTGTTTGAAACCTTTCATGAAGTCTTGAAAGAGTCCTTAAATAAAGTGAATTTGCAACCGAGTATTCAAAATGTCTATTTAATTTATGATTATGATAGTTCCTGAAATAGGGAGGCCACATATGAAATGTGCTGTAATATCTATACCGTTACCCTGATTTCAATGTAAATGCCCTCAAAATTAAAAGTTGGACACCCCTGGCCTAAGTGAATACCAACCTTTGATAAAATCTCTACATTAATGTTACCACAAGTCTGTCTTTTACTGTCAACTAATATCACTTGATACCAGTGTCTGCCATTTATTTAAATGTTTTGACTCTTCAAGTTTGCAAAGTTCATCCTCCCTATCATGTGATGGTTTATTAAGGTACTTGAACGTAAATAGTTATTTGGGATTTAATTAATCGATTAAATTAATATAAGGACAAGCCTTACTGATATATGCGTTGATAAAAAATGATCAGATAATTATGGGCCATACATTTATTAATACTTAAATTAGCTGAATCATTGTTTATAATAAATTATAGTCTTGCTGAAGGGACCTGTACAAACTCACTGAGAAAGGTAACAATGTCGTCATTTCGCGTGACGTTACGTTGCAGTTACCAAACCGGTTACTCTACTGTCACCTGACTCTGACTCACGCGTGTCACGTGGTTCCTCGTTATGACGTGGCCAAGCGGCATCTCAGCGCGAGCCGCTTGATAACTAAACTAGTAAGCGCGCGAGGCTTCTAGAACTGCTAGAAGTTAAACGTCATCTTCCTGTATACTGTTTTATCTTCTATAAACACACCTCTACATAACAAACAAATGACGATTCTAAGACGGGAAATAGAATAGGGTATTAAAACAAAAGCTAATTTAGTGAAAAGAAATGTTTATGTTTCATTCATCAACACAAAATCAACTCATTCCTGTCATATCTGATGTTTAGAGGGAATGTGACTTTATCTCTGCTTCTTCCGGATACTAAGACTTTTCACAAAGCCTTGACAGATAGTTTAAAAACCAAACTAATGTCTGAAAACCCAAGAAAACGTGAATTTCTTTTTCTCCTTTTGCATATAAACTACTTACGTTTTCCTTCGAATCCCCTATACATTTTAATAAGCTACTTTTCATCGCTGTCTTTTAAGAAATTAGCATTTAGCCGCTGGATGGCGCCATTTTCTAAGAGAATCTGGTGAACTAGCGCCTGTGACAAGTGCGTTAACGGACCTGGCTACATGGTTAATTAATACACACTTTAAGAAAAGAAAGGAAAAAAAAAAGTACATATACGGTTTTGTTCCTTGAGGTAAAAGTAATATAAACATAAACCTTCAAAGGTACAACAGTGGATTTCACAACATGCTGTACCCTGTATGACGGTGTATGTGACAAATGGATCATTTGAATGCGTTGAATCCTTTAATCAATTCCATCCATCAATCCATCCATCCATCCATCCATCCTCTGTACCGCTACACAGGGTTGTGGTGGAGCCTGGAGCCTATCCCAGGGAGCTCACTGCACAAGGTGGGGGACACCTGGTGATGGGTTGGAACCCTGTCCAGGGTGTTCCCCACCTTGTACCCAGAGTTCCTAATTACACACAATGGACAATTTGGAAATGCCATTCAGCCTACAAAGCATGTCTTTGGACTTGGGAAGGAAACCCGGAGTACCCGGAGGAAACCCCCAAAGCATGGGGAGAACATACAAACTCTGCACGCACAGGGCGAAGGCAGGAATCAAACCACCAACCCCAGAGGTGCGAGGCAACAGTGCTAAACACGAAGCCACTCCTTCCTTTAATCAATTATGAAACATGTATATTGTCTCAGTCCTCAGACTAAGGATCCAAAGGATTTATCCTTGAGTACTACCCCAGTGACAAGTGTCTATGCATTTTGGTTCCTCTTATTCCCAATGAAAGTGCCATGATCCCCAAACCTCATCCATGAGTAGCTCTGCTCTACACATTTTAGTTTGCCTTCTCTAACACATCCACATTGAGTCAAGAAGGCCTGTTAATTAGCTGATTAGCTGAATCAGGCATAATAGAGCACAGAAAAATAAAATAACTGTGCAAGGATTAGAAAACTACTGCATTATGGCACAACTCCTGCTGAGCCTGAGGTGATTCAACTCATCAGTTTATTAGCAGTAGATGTCTGAGCAGTGAGAAATTCACTGCACTGTGCTGAATTCCAGCTCTCAGGGATTAGGAAAAAAAAGCTGCTTTTAAAAAAAGCAGAGCTCATACAATCTGACATAATGATTGATTATCAACTAAATATGAGGAAAGAATCACCATTTTCTCGCAGCTTATACTACTGACCTCTTGATATGTGGTAACTTTTCTATCTCCATATACACTGAATCTAACCCACGAAGGCCTTGGTAGTTAGCTGATGAGCTGAACTGGGTGGTAAATGAGGTACAGTGCTAAACTCTGCAGTGTGCTCTGACAGCCTGTCTAATTCATTGGGTCAGTTTCAGTTTGACTTAAGACTTCTGCAGCCATTAGTTTGTGAATGGTGTGCAGAAGTAACAGAGGCTGCACATATAAATAACTTATGCAACATGAAGTTAACAACTGACAAAAAAGGGGGAAAAATTGTTTAGTGTTCCATACCCAAATATATATTTTAAAATATATTTTATACTGTGTATTTCATTTCAGTTATTATTTACTGAGCCTAAAAGCCTCAAAGTTACTAGCTGATAATGAAACAAATGCTTTCTTGTGCTGATTTATTAGTAAGTCTTTATTGTGAACTAGTGGTCTTCTGTCTCTGTTTTTAATTCAGAAGGGAGAGAAACTCTTTTCTGTAAACTCTCCAGATGTTCCCTCACATTCAAATGTTTTTGTATAGACATGAACAATGATGTGTTTTGACAGCTTGTCAATCAAAGAAGTTCCTTTCTAAAAGGGCTTTAGCTTGATAATATTCTTAAAGCCTGATCAACACTATATAGCCAAAAGTCTATGGACACCTGACCTTCACACCCATATGTGGGTTTTCCCCAAACTGGTGCCACAAAGGTGGAAACACACAATTGTCTAGAATTATTATACATTTGTCCATATAGACTTAGACTTTACATAGCTTCACTAGCATGAGGATATGTTTTAAATGGAGACTACAAAGCACTTATAAAGCTGTCTGTCAAATTCTGTAAATAAGCTGTGTCCCTAGTTCATGGTAATATCACGACGTGTGACTTTAAATTGAACTCACAAGGGCTTAATTTGAAATGGTGTACCATCCACACTACTTACGTTAAATCCACCAGAAGCAGAACATAGTATGCAGACCATATGGGAAGAACTTGAATATTTCTAGCATGCCAAATTTTGTCCAAAAAAGAAATCGCCCTCTCTTCTCATGGACTTCATTGGTTAAATTTATATTCATGTTTATAAATGCATAATTATAAACATGATTATAAATATTTTATTTTAAATCTAGTATTTCTGTATCTTAATGTATGAAATTATTACTACTTAAAGAGTAGTGCAGGAAACAAATGACTAATACATTTAATATTAGCACTTTCCTCCATCCTTCTTTTTTTTTTTTTACAAAAGCATTAATCCTTCTGATTGTCATCTGACAGGCATTTTACTAGAATGAACTTTGGCTATTTATTTTGGGGTATTTTGTTTCTTGTGCCTTTACTGTATTTATATTGTAATCGTGTTCCAAATAAGGCTGAAGCCATTATTAACTTAAAACACAGCCTTCTTGCATCTTTTTTGGCTTTAACCACCAAAACATGACATATTTTAGATCACAGTAATAAAAACGTAATTTTCTTACAGTGGTGGAAATTGCAGTCCACCATTTTCAAAGCTATTATATCTATTATTTAGTTCTTCTAGTTATTACTGCCACTGGTCATTTGAATTGATTTGAATTGTTTAATCCAAACCTCAGTAACTCAAATCCAAATAGACCGATAATTAATATCAACTTGGAACTAATGTGTTCTGTGAATAAAAAGCTCTATGGCAGAAATAGAAATAGTAAATAGCCAGACTATTACTGTACAAATTAAAATAATGAGCATAATATCTGAATAGAGGAATAGGATTAAATAGGGGGTCTGTGGAATTTGTTTTACAGTTAAAGGAATCCCTGGCTGTTTGAGAACCCATGGTGTAGTATACCAAATGACAATTCACACATACTATAAGGAATAGTATTTAGTATATGATTTACTAGTGCACTATACAGTATAGCCTACAGTTTTGGCTGGTGAAATACATTCCGTGATTCTTAGAATAATGAGACATAATCAGGATAAGAGACAGCAAATTTGTTACTGATGTTGCTCTTTACCATCGCAAATGCAGCTGAATGAGAGCATTTGTAGATCAGGATGCTGAGTGGGCAGCTGCAAGCGCTCCGACCGGATGGAGGAGCAGCTGCACCGCAGACCCATTGCGCCCTCATTGGCTCTGTCCCAAACCGCATGCTGCCCTGCTAAATAGTGTGTCAGAATAATACTGCACAAATCAGTTCTCATAGTGCTCATTGCTAGTGTACAGTTCTGACATTACTATTTTGCTATTACTACTATAGTGTCGCACTACACTTTTAGAAAAAGGGTTCTTCGAGGGCTCTTTGAATAATTAAGCTTTGTTAAGCTTTCTTTCCTAAAAAAGGGTTCTACTTGGTTCTACTAAGAAAGTATGCAGTGGTACTCAACCTTGGTCCTGTGGAGAACCCCCTGTCCTAAACATTTGAGTGTTTTCTCACTTCAACCACTTCAGTTCAGGAAGAGATGTTAGCTGATGCGGTTACTCCAGGACCAGGGCTGGGAACCTGTAACCTAGAAGGACAGCTCTTAAATTTGGAAGATCAAAATGAGCTCTGAGCCATTGTTGGTAGTGATCACTATTCTGTATAGTAGCATGTTATTTTGGACGTGACCATTCACTCAGACCTGTAATATCTCTCTCTCTCTCTCTCAAAGTCAAAGTCAAAAGGTTGCTTTATTGGCATGACACATGTTACCATTTTTATTGCCAAAGCTTGGATACAGACTTTGGGTACAAGTTAGAAAATAAGTACAGAAATAAATAAATAGAAACAAATGTACATACATTCAACAATACAGTCAAAAAGAAACACGAGACTCAGAGAACCTTGATATTATACACACACACATACACACATACACATATACACATATATGCATATATACTCATACACATGCATACATACATATACATAGTAATAATAATACTAAAGTAATAAAAAAAGAAAAAAGATAGACATATATATATATACACACACACACATGCATACATAATCTATCTCTCTCTCTGTCTCTCTCTCTCTCACACACACACACATACATAATACTATCTCTCTCGCTCTCTGTCTCTCTCTCTCTCACACACACACACATACATAATACTATCTCTCTCGCTCTCTGTCTCTCTCTCTCTCACACACACACACACACACACACACACACACACACACGCCCCTCTGTTTTCCTACGCCACTCGCTGGCAAACGGCAAAAGAGTACGAGCGTCCCCTCCTCTCCTGCCTCACATCTACCTCCTCCTCCTCCTTCTCCTCCTTCTGCTCCTGCTCCTTCCCCGTTCTCCGCCGCCGCTTCTCGCAGCCTGCGCTGAATGAGCGCGAGAGCATTCGGACCCCGCCGTGTCTCCGGTTCCCTCCGGTTCCTCTGAAGCCGAGCCCGCGCCGCTGAGCAGAGCCCCCCGCGCTCACATCGGACATGATACGGAGATGAGGCTCAGAAATGGCACCTTCCTGACAGTGTTAGTGTTTGGAGTGTGCGGGCTCATATCTCTCTCCTGGTACACCGCGTTCAGCAATTCCAAAGGTAAGACATCTCTGTGTGTGTGTGTGTGTGTGTGTGTGTGTGTTGTGTTGTAGCAGATTTAAAACACACCGCCTTGTGAAATGTGTTGCTTGGTCAGTTGCAGGTTAGATTATAGGGACTGAAGGCTGGTGAGGAAACGCTGCACGGGAGCGCATGGCCTCGGTGCTTCTCTCGCTTTTCCGAGTTCTCTCACGAGCCCACCAGATCTGATCAACATTGTGTTTTTTTTTTCTTTTGTGATGAAAACCGAAAGTTCCCCATGGAGAAACACAGAAGGTGTGAAAGTAAATACGGCAAAGCTCACAAGCGATTTGTTTAATTTCACACAGAGGTGTAACTGCTCTTAGTCAACATCTGGACACGGATCCGTCAGGGATGCAGCTGCTGGTTGCCATCCTCGTGTCTTGCCTAGTGTCCATTTCCATTTTTGATACTGATACTCTGAAAAACTCTGAATATCGACCAATATTGATAAAAAAAAATCTCACAACCCCTTTTGTGACAGTCGATTCTTTGTAAGAAAGCCATGCAAAACCTCACGTGTCCTGTGTTTACGTGCATGTAAGTCTATGTACAGTAACCCACAAGCATTTATTCAGTACAACATTCAGTACATGTCACTTGATTGGATTGGAGAAATATGTAGTATGGTGACTCAGTGGTTAGTATGTTTACCTCGTACCTCTGGGGTCGAAGGTTCAATTCCTGCCTCCGCCCTGTGTGCATGGAGTTTGCATGTTCTCCCTGTGCTTTGGGGGTTTCCTCTGGTTTCTTCCCCCAGTTCAAAGACATTTATTGTATGTTGATCGACATTTCCAAATTGTCTGTAGTGTGTGCGATTGTGCCCTGCGATGGGTTGGCACCCCATCCAGGGTGTCCCCTGCCTTGTGCCCAGAGTTCCCTGGGATAGGCTTCCCTGTGACCCTGTTTAGGATAAGCGGTACAGAGAATGGATGGATGTCTGATCTGATCCAGTACCTATCCAGAATTTCAAGCTTTGTTGTACCCATATTCACTGTCAGATGTACTTGTTTGTGCTTGTATATGCATCCTCTTGATCTATATGCATCACAGATGATGTTAGCTATCATGCCTTTCAGGCTGGAACTAAAATGCAGTTCCCTTAGGGTAGGTAACCTCTTATCTATACTCCTGATCCATTGATTCCTGTCCTGCTCGGTGCAACTGTTTATACAGTCGACTTGCTTCCTGTGCACTTGTTTCAGTTTTATATAAAGATCGAGTCCGATGCAGTGATGCACGTATTAAATGTCATGTTCTTTATGGCCCTTAATAAATCGCTTCACCTTATATCTTCACAGACACTTTTTAGGTCCTATAAAGCTCAATTGTTCTAGCAAATTACTAATTAATTCTGACATTGTCTGCAGTAATACAACTAAATGAACCTCAAGGCCCATCTCTTTTGTTCCTTATATCGTTCGCATAAAAGGTCACAGTTTTATAGTTCGCAAGGCTGGTGACAGATGTGACTTGATTATGTATTACTAAAAAAAGACAGTATGTGTGCCATAGGCATGCCATAGGCACTTCATAATAACTTTACAGTTCATAAAGCAGCTATATTAGTGTGTGTATGCATTGAGGTTGTGAGGAAGTGCATGTGAGAAACCATATCTGAGAACTTCCTGTTGGCATAGCTGGTGGTCAGCTTTGATGGCTTACTGCTGATAGAATAACTCATGCATTCTACATTACTAAACACTTTTCAGTATATTTAGATCAGCTATATGCTGTAGGTTGTCTGCTGGCAGGGTGTGGAAAATTGTTTATAAAATTGTATTATGGTTTTGGGTGGTTGAGCATAGGAGGGGTATTTTTGCTCACTGACAGACTGATACTCATTATTGAAAGGTGCACACACAGGAGTCACACTGTGCACTCAATATAGGCAATATAAACTTGGATCAGAAATTCACCAACAAACTTGCATTTGAATAAATCTTTTTTTTTTTATTTAAATGATTATTTACTTTTGCAGTAGGATTGGCTAGTACTTCCCCAACAAACTTCCCCTGTTGGATATACTGCACTGCACTGCCTCATGAGCTTTGGTTCCTTTGTAATACCTTTTTCAGTAATGTTCGCTGTTTATACAGTTTTATGTATCTATTTATTTGTTATGCTTCACTCATCTTTCTAAAAAATCTTTCTAACTAAAACCGGATACAAGATCAATTTGGGACAGGACCATCCCTTGCCATTTACAAATTACATCAGGTTCACCTCTGATCCACATCATTCCCCTAAGAGATTAATATGGGGACATTACTTCAGTTATACCACTGTTTACTGTTTTTGTCACTGTATACATGGATGCATATTCATGGGTTGGTGACATACATGAACTTGTAAGAGATTCTAAAAACCTGTATGGATTTAATGGAACTTTCTAAAGTGAGGAATATATGTTTACAGCACAGCATTTTTCTTTTATTTTTTATTTTCTATAATTCCAGCCTGAAGCTCTTTTCCTGGGGCAAAATAAGAGAAAATGTACTTCTTGTTATTTCTGCTCTGGGAGAGAGGGAGAGAGATGTTGATTGACCTCTTGTTCCTCCTTTTCCTTTGCTTTTCATTGTCTCATTTGCAAAAGAAGAACAGGGCAGGGTTCACATTGCCCTCCTGTCCCTGACTGAGCTGACACAGATATTCCCTTGATGGAGTGGGTGTGTGTAGGTGTGTGTATATGATGGTCCATCTCTGAGTAATCTCTTACAGATGGTGAATCAGGTACACTTTAGTTCTTTAGTTACCCTCTTACCTTGGATAAAGAGTGTGGAGAAATGGAACCTGGCCTGTAAGGAGTGGATGATGTTGGAGAGAAGAGTTTGTGGAAGCCTTTGGTTATTTATCATTTATTGTAAATTGCTCAGAAGATGTCTTCAGAAGAGCAATGCTGATATTAACTTTGATAATTGAGTTTGTGTCTTGCATGACCTCTCAGAAACAAATTACAAGTTGTTTGTGGTGTCGTACTTTACTCCTCAGTGACTGATTTAGCACCACATAACTGGCTGAAAGTGTGCTTCTCTCTCACCTGGTTCCAACTATTGTTACCAGTCAGTAGTATTTGTTTACTACACTAGTAAAATGTAAGTTTAAAATGTAAGTTGTAACACTAAAGATGGGTCAAATGTGTAAATATTTAGTTATACATTCACCCACCACTGAAATGGAAATGCTTTGTTGATGAGAGAGGTCAGAGGAGAATGGCCAGACTGGCTGGAGCTGACAGGAAGGCTACGATAATTCAAATAACCACTCTGTGCAACCATGGTGAGCAGAAAAGCATCTCAGAATGCATGCCTTGTTGTGTGTTTTTTGTTTTCCACACTATTAGGTGTAAACTCTAGTGTGTGTGTGAAAATTCCAGGCGATCAACAGTTTGTGAAATACTCATGCTGAAAACCAGCCTATCGAGTCACCGAAATCACATTTTCCCCCATTCTGATTTTTGAGGTGAACTTAAACTCGACTTGTATGTGCATGATTTTAAGCATTGCGCTGCTGCTATATGATTGGCTGTTTGGATAATTCCATGAACAAGCAGGGCGTTCCTATTACAGTGGCAGTTGAGTATATAACCACAATAATACAGCATTTTATTTATAAAGTGCTTTTTAGTAACTCTAAAACACTTAATACATTTTGTATCATTAAAAAAAACATATATTGAGATAATACATACATGCAGGGGCAATTTGTGTGGAAGACTGTGGTTATGGGTTGAATAGATTGTGTGCTTGCAGAGTATGTTTAAGTTTAGAGAAGTGTGCTTGTTGATCTAACTGTAATTGTGGCACAGTCCTGCTCTTTAGAAGACATGGATACCAAATCTATGGAAGTTGGATGGTACGAGAAAGGGATCTCGTGTTGGTAGAAAGGATGAAACCTGACAAATAGGAGTGAGGAACACTGTTGTGTAGTTTGTTGGTGAGGAGAAGGATTTGACTGGGTTTCACTTTGTTATAGGGAACAGTCCAGAGTTTGAAATACTGGTGTGATATTTGGCCAGGGTCCACCATTAGTGGAAAGAGGTGGCTGAGGCTTGAGTGATTTAGAGCCTGGAAATGAAAGTGTGGATGAGGGCTTAAGAGGCTGAATCTGAGGGTTGAAATGCAGTGGAGGTTTTTGGCATGTGTCAAAAGGAAGGTTGGGGGACTGAAATGGCACCAAGATTACACTGAATCATTGACCTCTTTTCTAATGTTGGGCTGAATGGCGTCTTTTTTTGCATCTGCTGAGTTGCTTAATCAGGAAGAGGAAGGACCTAAAAACACTCCCCTGATGACAGGAAGTGTGTATATAATAAATATGGCATGGTTGTCATTGTCGCTCCTTATTCTGTTGACTAACTGTATGAAGGATTTAGAATAGTTTGCAGTATCTTGCAATTAGCACAATTGTTTCATCTACTGACCTTGACAGTGTCTTGAATATTTTCTCTGATCCAAACTGACAGCAGAGATACAAGCAGTTAAGAGGAAGATGAAGTTATCAGTGTTTTCAGTGAAATTGCAACTTGCCTTGCAGGCAGCAGATGGCTTGAAAAGTTACAAATCCTTTAAATGATGTAATATTAAATAATACACATTAACCAAGTGAACTCATTTGTATTAGTATTGGATAAAATGTTGCATTGCTTTTTGACCCTACCCATACTCTTTGTATGTCTATGATGTTGTAATTCATGTTTGTTTTAATTCCTGTTTTGTTTTTGAGGTTAGCACACAGCTTTGCAGACCTGTGTGTATTTTAGTGCATAGGTCAGGAACTCCAGCAGCATGCCCCGAGGAGGTACAACCATGGTGAAGCTTGAACAGCCCTAGAGTGAAGAGAGCATTTCAGACAGAAATGTACATGCTAGGCTCTCTACCACATTTATTACTAGAAATAACACACAAACATCAAGACAACAAGAGTGTGTGTACACTTTAAAACGCACTCTTATTATCTAAAAAAAGGTTACTTGAATTAGCTTATTTTTTGATGTCTTCTTCCAAGTGCTCCCTCAGATATTTGAGGGAGCCCATTGGTCTTGTTAAAGGCTTGAACTGAACGCGGTCTTTGTTACAGTTCCAGACACATTTGCCCAAGCTGCAATTTTGTATACTTAGTCATTAACGTGGCCTTGAATCCTTCAAACTAGGCACAGCTTCACTTGTGATCAGGTTTGTACAATCATACAGCAACGTATAATTAAACTACAGAGTTGAAAATTAAAATAATGTGAAATGGCAGCTGGGGGATGGGGCGTTGTCACAGTGGCTTAGTGGTTAGCCTTGTTGCCTTGCACCTCCAGGGTTGGGGGCTCAAATCCTGCCTCCGCCCTGTGTGCACAGAGCTTGCATGTTCTCCCTATGCTTTGGGGGTTTCCTCTGGGTACTCTGGTTTCCTCCCCCAGTCCAAAGATATGTGTTGTAGGCTGATTGGCATTTCCAAATTGCCAATCCAAGGTGTTACCTGTCCAGGGTGTCCCTGCCTTGTGCCCCGAGTCCCCCCCTGGGATAGGCTCCAGGTTACCCCACAATCCTGTGTAAGATAAGCAGTACAGAGAATGGATGGATGGATGGATGAAATGGCAGCTGGGAAATTTGCCATGACATTATATCGACAGCCTTTATCATTTACCTAACGTTATCCATTCTTCTAACCACAGCACTTTACAGGTGAGAAAATGTTGCTTAAGAAAACTGCTGAGCTGTTGAAGGTTAAGGATCTTGCTCAAGGGTCCAAAAGTGGCTGTCTAGCAGGACTGGGATTTCAACTCTGACCTGCCAGTCACTCACACAGAATATTAACTGCTAAGCTACTACTTCTGTACAGACATTAAAAGCTATATAAATAGACCAGGGTGTATTCCTGCCTCGTGCTGAGTGCTCCTGGATCAGGTTCCAGATCCACTGTGACACAGACAAGGATTAAGTGTTTCCTAAACATGAACGAATTAATGAATTTTTCATTCATTTCTTCATTCGTCTTAAGTTACTGCTTTAATCTGGTCACGGTCACAGTGGATCTGGAGCCTGTCCCAGGAACACTGGGTAAGAGGCAGCAATAAAACCTGGATGGGACACCATGCTGAAAAAAATCAGACCAAACATGTTATGTTGTTTCCATTTATTAAAGCTCCTGTGAACTTTTTTTTTTTTTTTCCCTAATTAGCATCTTACTATTAGTTATAGCCTCTGTGGTTAATTAGCCACCGCCTACAATAGAAAGAACAATATTGATTTTTCAGTTAAGAGATTTTATTTTTTTATGCTGTTTTCTTCTTGGTGGGACTATTTCTACTTTGGTAGGAGTGACGTCATGGCTGCCAGAGTACAAATCATAATTACTTTACCAATTACCTGTTTACTCAGCTTTACTCCAGCCAGTGTAGCCAAAGTTAATTCTTTCCTGCTCATTCACCTGTATCTATTTATGCCATTTATATGCAGTGTTCTAGTGTTCTTGTTCATGTTTTCATAATGGTCCCATCTCACAATTTTTGAAATGGTGACAGGAATGAGAATTAGCAGACGGGTAGCATGATAGTTGAGATAATCCTGATTTTTTTTTATTATTTATCTAATTAACACATTATTATAATATTCATTATTAATACATTGGCACATTGAAAAGCCAAGACAGTTTTTCTTTGTGTTTGTGTAATAAAATCTCACAACACATTAATAACAAACGATTTTTCCGTTTAATTAAACCAGACATGTTATTTGTGCTGCTTCTGAACATTGCAATGCCATGCTCTGTTAATTAGTGGAGCTTTTTAAGCTAGCTGGCAGGGTGAAGTAGCAGTGGAGTGCACACAAACCACTACCTTATCTTCATATGTTCATGAGTTGTGTGAAAAAAAGTATTGTGGAAACTCATTCTATCATAAGTACTTTTCTAGCACTAGCATTTCACGAGGTTTCTGTTGCCAGGGAAACGCTGCTGTCAATCAGTATGCAATCTGACACGCCCACACAGCCATTGGTAAGTAAGTGCTCATTTAATGAAACCTTTATTATCACAAAGTTTTTTTTTTTCTTTACAGTAAACTATGTTGCCAGGGGCTTTAAGAATGAATAAGCTGAAAGTCAAAATACAACACTTTGCAGATCATTTCACTTGTGATAAGAAATCTCCAGGAGCTGACTATAGGCAAAGTGGTTTAAAAAAAAAAACACTGTTTCCTCTGTTCACCGGCTTTGGTAACACCCTTACATTTTGCTAGCAGCTTTACAGGATTACAGGAAACACAGCTGCCCAACAGGAATTTACCACAACTGTTTATACTATATATTTGCTGTGCATCCACCATGTTCTCCTTTTCATATGAACAGACAGTATTATGGCAAGTTTTAGTTTTATACAAGAAGTGAAATAATCAAGAGTGTCATTCTCCTTTGCTCTGTCAGGTGGTTTTTTGTGACTCGGCTCTAAATGAAGCCATAATAATGAACGTCTGATGAATTATACATGCGGGCATTGTTTGTGACTGGATGTTATCCTTTCATTAGTAATCCAGCTACGGGCAGAAACAAGGCGATGGGCTCTTCGCCTTAATGTTGAGCTGTTTAAATGCAGACAGGACAACACCATGAGTAGTTTAGACAATGTGGCTTCACATTTTGAATTCACTTTGTCCAGATTCTGTGTGCATATTGTGAGACAGAGAAAGAAGTTTGAAATGTGGTTTAATTATTCAGGTTTGAAGTGGCTCCTGATAGCTCTAGACCACTTGAACTGCTGCTCCCACTATAGTATCTGAAGCTGAAAGGAAAGCCAGCGCTTCAGCCAGGCTGCTGAGAAACAGCCCTGCATTTATAATTAATGCCTGACTGCGATATGCTGCTCTCAATTCCGCTTTAGCTGTGGTTTAAACCTCAGGATTTGGTGCCTCCTGCTTTCAGATCATCTTCAGGGAACAACCACCTTTTTCCCATTTGTGGAAAATGCGAACTGTTACTCCCATTTTAAAAATCTGAGTACACGCCTTTATTCTAATACACTTTATAATTCATCAATTGTCGAGGACTAATGCAACCGAGGGTGGACACGTCAGTTGTCCAGGTGCCTAGGACTCACTTATATACTCATTTGTGTCTTTATTAAGGCATTTAACTAGCTAACTAGCTCACTATACTTTATTACGTTATGTTAGTTACCACTTTTCCTGGTCAATTTCAAATGCTAGGTATAAGAAACAGTGAAACATTAATGCAGTGTGAAAGAACTCACACATTGCCATGGGTAAATATGTGGTGTCACAACATTTTAATGCCTAAATTGATTTCTCGTAGAGAGAGTGCTGTAGGAGTGCATGTAGGAGGCTGCTTTGACATTAAAATCTGTTGGTATTAGTCATTAGCACATCTGAGTCCTGAAAGCAGATAAAAGATTAGCAGTTAATAAGAGAATTGTTCTTAAGTAGTGGCTGGCAGTACATTCAGTCCCACAACTTTCGTGTCTTTCATGTCTTTCGTGTCGACTTTCATGTGCAATACAAATTTATTATATTTATTGTAACATGGCAAAGCAATTTCCCCCTGGGATTAATAAAGTTCTTTGAATCTTGAATCTTGAATCTTGAAACTAGGCAGGGAACTAGACAATAAAGAATAAGACGTACACATAGAAATTATTGTCCATGGAAATAACGTATGCTCTACAGATGCAGTAGATAGCAGTTAAGTTGAAAAAGATGAAGTGTGCTGGAGTGTCCTTTAAATTAATTGTGTGTTAGTTTATGGAGTGCTATTTTATGAAGTGTTATTTTATGACAATGTGGTGTACATTTTATGATACTTCAAAATATCTCAGGGGAATGTGGAAAGATTAAAACCTTTCATTTCTACCACACTTGACCTGAAAGATGTCCAGGATGAGTGGCAGGTTAGTCATAATTAATAACAAACATTTGTTTTCTGCCACTGAAATTTTATTAAACAGAAATGAAATCATGCCAGTGTATGCCTAAATTATATTTATTTAAATGCACAGTCAGCATTAGGAGTTAGGAACAGCAAAAGTCAGTACCAGCCGCTGTGTTCTTTCTGTGAAAGAAAAATATTTATCAACTATGACCCCTACACTCATAATGCGGTTGTACTGTAAGTGCTACTCTCTTATCACTTCTGGCATCATCTCACTCTGTTGATGATTCATCCTGAACTGGTGTCAGGGCCAAAAAAAAAAATTGTCTGACACCAGACTGTGTGTGTGTGTGTGTGTGTGTGTGTGTGTGTGTGTCTGTTTGTGTGTGGGCTCCATGTTTTTATCCCTTTATGGTTACCAAATGTTCCCATAATCATAAGAATATATTAAAGTATTGACCTTGAGGACATTTGGCTAGTTCCCATGAGGAAAACCTGTTCTTTACAACAAATGCAGCTTTTATATTTTATTTTAAAAAAAAAACGACTAATTTTTTTCTGGCATTATTTAGCTACAGTAACACACAGGTTAATGGAAACACCCCACAATACAATTACTATGTGTATAACTATGTGTATAACGTGTGTAATACACGTGTGGTGTGTGTGTGTGTGTGTGGAGGGGAACACTTGCTGGTTATAAGCCAGTTATCAGGAGGGCAGCATGTGACTGGGAGTGACCATGTGGTCGCTGTTTGTGATGCCTTAGTCATTCATTTATCTCTCTCTCTCTTTCTCACACACCCTCACTCACTCTCACTCACACACACACACACACACACACACACACACACACACACACTCACACATATACACACCCCTTGTGTTCAGTGCTGTGTGAAATTTAACTCCCACTCCACTCCTCTCCTTTTCAGGAATAATTACCTCAGTCACTGCTTTGTTCATTTCCTGTCTGTCTTTCTCTCTCTCATTTCTCCTCTTGCCTTTCATTATCATTCTTTCGTCCAGTCTATGCTTTCTGTGGCCTGTCATTTTTTGCTGTGATTGGAATTTGGGCACCTGAGGATATGACCTGTATGCTCTAGTTACTGGCAGGAAATGTTCTAGATGAACATTGGGAAAGGATGTAATTTGTAATTTAGTGATGTCTATTATAGTGCTGTTGAATTGAAATGAAGCGTAGAGTTTAAGTGAACTATGTACTTCATTTTAAAAGGTCTTTTCTTCACTTATAAAAAGCACATATGAAAAAATGAGCCATTCCTACATCAAGATTAAGGCCAGTGTGGGACTAAAATACCTCCTAAACATTAAACACCAGAAGTCTACTGCAAGAGGGGGGCCAAAATGATTGACAGGCAAGTTGACGCTGTCCTGAATGGTTGGATGCTGGTGATGGTCTGCATCATTTGCAGAGTCTGGGTGCTACAGAGACCAGAGTTTTTCCTCTGAGATGATATTTTATTGTCAGCTTATGGACTTTGACCCTTTCCAGAAGTACACCTCCCTGTAGAACCAGAAGTCCAGGCATTGGAGTTGGATCTGATCCACAGATCCTGATCTAACTCCTCTTATCAGGGTGGAAATGACCCAAAAATACAGGGGGTGGAAACAACGCAGTGTATTTCAGGTTGGATAAATGTGTTTGTTCAGTTCAGCATCTTGTAGGTTAGAGTTAGGGTCAGGCCCAGCTCCTTCTGGACGATTAGTACTGTAGCGAGAACTCAGAAATTTTGCTATATGTCGCAAAAATGTTCTTGAAAATTGCTCATAGCACTTTTGATTAAAGAGTATTTACACCCATAGTCACAAACACCTCAGGATAGAGAATTCATGGCTGTCTGACTTCAGATCAGCTTTAGGGAAGAATCACATTTCCAGTTTATAGATAGAACCAAGATCCTTTAGGAGAAAATAAGCCAGACTGTTACTCCCATGTGATAAACTGATTTACAAGCTCTCCAAGTAAGAACTTCATTTGTATGTAGGTAGCTGACCTGCTGTTAAAGTTTATTAGCCATTTCATATCCAATCCTCTAGAGCACTCATATAAAAGATTATTAGAGATTAACAGGAGTATTGTTTTTATCCAGTCGCTGACTCACAATGCTTTCATGCATACTGAGCATTCGGCAATTATCTGGACAGTGAGATTCTCCACTGATAATATGCTGTAGTTTAGTTCAGCTTAATCTTAGTGAATTACAAATGATTCCTGTGTGACTGCGTGACAAATCATTGATGTCATTCCCGGTTTGTCTTTTATGGTTGTTGCAACTGATAATGTTGTAGCTTGTTGGCAGTCTCTGTTATAAAAATATCTAAGGTAGAGCACCGAAAAGTTGTCAAGTCCAATTTACTTTTGTGATTTTTTTACTTTTGATTTTTTTAAATGTCACATTTGAGTACATTAATAACTGACATTTACTGAAAATCGTGAGCTAGTCAATTTACTATTAATCAAACATTTCAGATTAATGACGCACAAAACCCGAAAGTTGAAATTCAGCCACCACAGAACGATACCACTTAATGCTCATCTTCTGGCTCGATAAACCATGACTACAAATAACATTTTCAGTGACAGACAAGTGAAGGTAAACAGAGTCAAGAGTAGTCTCTGTTGCCTCCCTTGACTGTTCTATGTAATAATATTATGTGATAAATGTTTTCAGCTTAAAAGAGTGATACGATTTTTACATCTAAAGCAGTCGTTACTTTGTCGCAGTGTAAGAATCATTCTATTTGTTTTTTTATATGTAAAAGAACCTGCTGTTAATCATCATAAACATGTGTCTACACAGATATTTTGCACAGATTATCTTTTATTTTGACAACTAGTTCTGGCTGATCTGCATTCACAAAAAAAAAAAAAAAAACGGAGAAAAATGTCAAATGCTTCAGTGGGCAGCTCCTCTCAGATCGTTATATCTTCTGATGTGTAAAAAGCAGTTTCACTGCTTTTTTTATAAGAAGCATAAATTGTCAAACCCTACATCTGTTAATGCTTTAAAGATAGTCCGCATCATTAAACACTGACTATCCGATCTTGTGCAATTCCTACTTCAAAATTAGTTGACAGGGTAAACCCATAAAGACATAAATGTTTTAAACCTATAAAGACATTTATTTATCAAAAATGAAGTTTGAGTCCTGTTGTTTTCATGTTGAATGCATTAAAAGCACTGTTTATAAATTTCTCTTCCATTTTCCCCATTGTTTGGATCAATACGAAAATCTAATCGGTTCATTTGCTGGTTACAGTGATAATAACATTTAGATCGTACAAACATTCAACCGCTTGTTCTTGAGCTATCTCGCTAACGAGAATCTTGGACAGACACATGGATGGACCGATGACAAAAATCATACCTAGGCATAAAATGGACCTTGGGTTCCTGACCATGAAGGTGTAAGTGAGATCTTTGTATGACAAATGGGAAAGAAGCTATTGAAGAAAAATTATTTCAGACATTTGACTTTGCTGTGACCTTGTCCCTGTTTGGATCAATTCCAAAATCTAAACAGTTCATTAACTGGGTACGATATTAATTCCCTATAAATCCTATAAACATTCAACCAGGTGTTCTTGAGATATCATGCTAACGGGAATCTCGGATGGACGCATGGACTGAGGGACATATGAACAACCTGAAAACATAAAAACTCCACCTACTGGTGGAGATATAAAGATAAATCTCAGTTCAGTTCAGTCCAAATCCACAGGAAATGAATGGCTGCCTTTGTCGCTTTGTTGCTTGCTACTGTGACTGGATATTTAAATTGATTTAGTGTAACACTAAGCCCTATAACAAATCACAGCCCACTATATACTTCTTTACCTGCTGCTGGTGAATTTCTTTCTCTGCATCCTCTTACTGAGCTTTTGTCTGTTAGTGGAATTAAGTAACGGCAGTACGCCAGCTCACATAGAGAAACTACTCTGTGTTCTCCACACATAATAAAGTGCAATTGATTAACTAACTCGAGACGTTTTACAGAGCCTGCCTCACTCATTTAATGTGAAGTTTACCCGGAGTAGTTTCCCAACAGGATGTACCTTTGTCCCTCAAGATGAGTCCCCTTCCTCCAGGCTTTGGTACGAATCCTCATGCATCAGCATAATTCTGTCTTGTCAACTTGTGTGAACTTGAGAAAGGACAATTCAGGACAATGCATGTTGACAGGGAGAAGGAGCATGACAGCTTTAAACCAACCGAGCAAATATTCCGAGTGGCGGAGATGCCGCAGCTGTCTGTCAGAATGACTAGCGAGAGAAATCTATTGGACGTTGAAGGTTTGCCTTGAGTGCGCTCAGTAAAACACACATTAATTTTATTAGCCATTTCATTATCACTCCTCACCTGCATAAATACCTAATGTCTGATTTATTGACATTATCACACATTACAGGAATGGAATTGAACTTGATACAAAATTGATACTAGGGGTGGGAATCTTCCCTGCAATTCACTGTGATTATAGTTCAGGATGCCAAAATGATTCTTAATGCGTCTCAATTCTATACATAATGGATTTTTACTTTTAATGCATAAAGCAAAATGCTCTGTTTTGAATCCAGCCTGCAATACTGAGCATAGGGGTGCCAATCATGAGATGCAGAATTGTTTAAAATTGTTTCCTACATCATGCAACGCAAGGGTTATTTAGCGGAATAATTTAGGAAACGTGGTTCTATGGACTTACATTAGGTGACTAAAAGTAAAACATTTAGGTTTTGCCTTCAAATATGTAAATATGAAAATTAAAAAATATATATTTGAGCAGTGAACTTTGTATTAACTCTGTGTGTGTGTATGTGTGTGTATGTGGCTGTTGAGGCACTCTATGCCAGCTCGGCTCTTTCCTGCTGGGGTTGCCATCTGCTCTGTAAAGAGTGTGCAGGTGTGTGAAATTTGTGCTTGGTCACGGCACCTTGTGGAGAGAGTGTATGTGTGTGTGTAGGGGGGTGTTCAGAGTAGGTAGATTCCCCATAGATACTGCTTGTTGTTCACTTTCTGATGTTTGATCACACACACACACATTCTACTCTCTGTGTGTATTCTTCAGCAGCTGAACACATTACATGTTCATTCTCACCAGTTTGGCTTGCTTCTTCCACCCCCCTTCTCTCTCCCTCTGTCTCTATTGCTCCCTCTCTCTAGCTCTCTTTTCCCACTCTGGCTCTCTCTCTCCCTTTCTTGCTCTCTCTCTCTCTCTCCATCTCTCTATCTCTCTTCCCACTCTCTCACTCTCTTTTCTATCTCTTTTTCATCATCTCTAACAGTTGTGGTTTTCATGAGTCTCTGCTGTTTCATGTGCCAGCCATCTGCTTCTGGAAACTGTTTCTCGTTCTGACTCTGAATGGGGTAAAGACCCTGAGTGTGTGTGTGTGTGTGTGTTTGAGTGAGAGAGTGAGAGAGAGAGACAGAGTGGATGAGATTGAGAGAAAGAAATTTTTTTTTTTTACAAAGATATTACAAATTCACTAGCAAGAAATTGTTTACCATTTTGGCGGCTGTGAAATTCTCCAGTTTTGTCTATTCTCCGAGCTCTAGGCTATTTAATCTCCCTGTGTATATATTACACTTCATCGTCAGGGATTAGAGTTTAATTACATTCTGTGTAGCTTTATCAAAATTATACTTTATTACACTGATAAGCCTACTTGACACAATCACATGAAATTTGAAATGAATTTCAGTTAAATATGCTGACATACACTGCCCTCCAAAAGTTTGGAAACGCCTGAACAAAATAGGGTTTTTGGGCAATATCAGCATAAATCCTCTTTAGTTAGTGACCATTTTGCATTGATAATAAGGGACAACACAAACTATGAAAACATATTTTATTAAATAAAAAGTTTATGAACATAAACATGAACATAACATAGAAAAATACTCAAATT
>CM040981.1:7360567-7377257 GCA_022985145.1 Pangasius djambal | reverse complement strand
TGAATCATCTTTGGGCAATCCTCCAGGAGGCTTGGAGTAATATATCAAGTCAATGTTTGAATAAACTGACTGCTCGGATGCCTAGTGTTGTCCCTTATTATCAATGCAAAATGGCCACTAACTAAAGAGGATTTATGCTGATATTGCCCAAAAACCCTATTTTGTTCAGGCGTTTCCAAACTTTTGGAGGGCAGTGTACAAACACACAAACACACAGTATGTTTCTGTATACGATCAAATCACAGAAAAAGAGAGACATTAGTTAGAAAACAAAATCAACACACACACACACACCCCCTACACACAGACACAAGCTCCCATAGTCCTGACATGCAGTTGCTTCAGTGTGTGTCATGCAGTGTGTCTGCAGGGAAGGGAGGGACATGTAAGCTGTGTTCTGGCACTCATGTTCAGCATGTACATTTCTTTTGCATTTGTTATCAACGAATGCATAGTGCTCCTGCAACTCACTGTCACACACACTCCTACGGCCCGCCTGTCTCTGTACCAGCACACGCTCGAGGAGTCTGAGCCAACATAGCCGACACGACCTGGATCCATTATCTATAAAAACAGGGTGGATGCAATATGTTAAGCACATAGCAATGTCACATCGACGCAAACAGAGACACTCTGGCTTTTTGTCACAATTTGTGGCAGAACAATGTGCTATAGAAGAGAAGAGCCAATCAGCACGAGGACAAAATGATGGGAGCATTATGAAGAGGAGAGGAAGTAGTGTAAGAGATTGGAAATGACAAGTGTTCAAGTGATTTACAGAAAATGGATGGACAATGAATGAGACTGCAAAGAGACCTTTTCCTCCTCCAGCAAGAGCTGTGTCCTATGAGGCAAAGCAGTGTAGATTTTAATTTTTGTTTGCTTTAGCCAGTTTGTAAGATGTCCAGTTATTAGGCATGCTACTCCAGCTGTTCCAGGAATGTTATGGGAAAGTGTCATACAGTTAGCTTGCTGGAAATGGTAACATGCACACTTCAGTAGCATTGCTGCCTCACAGGTCCAGAGTCCACGGTTCGATCCTAAGCTCAGGTTTCTTTCTGTGCATGTTCTTCCCCTGTCCATGTCGGTTTCCTTCAGTTTCTTCGACCCTGATCAGGATAAGGCTGCTACTGAGAATGAGTGAGAGACCCCTGTATTAGATACACATTATATGGCCAAAAGTTTGTGGACGCCTGACCTATCACACCCGTATGTGCTTTTTGAACATCCCATTATAGATTATAACTCCTTTGCTGTTAATAATAACCTCCAGTCCTGTGAGGAGGCTTTCCACTAGATTTTGGAATGTGACTTTGGGGACTTCTAATTTAGCGACAAGAGCATTAGTGAGGTCAGACACTAATGTCAGGTGCCATGGCAACAGTTTGGGGAAGACCGACATATGAGTGCGATGGTAAGGTGTCCACAAACTTTTGGCTGTGTAGTGTATACTGTAATGCACTATGGTCATTATATTAAGCCACATACAGCATAGTGCACTATGTAGGGAGCAAGAAGCCATTTTGGATTCAGCCTTAGTCTCTTCCTGCTTTTACAAGCTCAGTATCAATGACAGTTGGCATGTCTTGTCATAGCCTCACGGGCGGTGTTAGAAGGCCTATCCCTTTTAAAGGTGAGTTTTAATTTAAACTCATCTTGCTGGGCCACAACAAGAAACAAGTCAATGGAAAACAATACATGTTTCCAGAAATCAGAATGGAGCTGTTGGTCATTTATGCAGATGACAATTTTTTTTTATGAATGGTACAGTCTTTGCGTGAGTGAATCTGCAGCAGGCTCAGAGAATGTGGCTTTAGCATAAAGAAGGCACATGGAATTGAACAAAGTCAAATTCTAATTCGCTTTACAAACTATGTTAATAAATTAAGAAAAGTAAAAAAAAAATCTCTAACATTATTACACATTAATACATTTTAAACAAAGATGTGTGTTTTTGAGCCTCAGATAATGTTTTTAATAATAATAATAATAATAATAATAATAATAATAATAGTTATTTAGTTATTCTATTTAAAGTATCCAGTCTAATGATAATGTAAAAGTTCTCATAAAGGACAAAAGTGACAGGCAAAGTTCTGTAGCATGTGGCTTTTTTCAGAATCCTGGGTTGCAATATTTAAAAGAACAGAAATGAAAATTTGAAAAATGTTCATGTTTCAAACACTAACAACATAATTCAACACAAAACTATGCTTCTATTGTAACATCATATATTAAATGATTCTTAGATTAGATCAGATGCTGAGGCGTGTGCATATGAATGAACCTGACCCAGACTGTGTGTGTGTGTATGTGTGTGTATTGCATTGTTGCGTAATTATGCTCTGCGGCAAAGAGAGAAACTGGGTCTCAATATGGCTAACAAACAGCGTGTGCATACATGTTCGTCTCCAACCCCCTGTTTAATGTGGCAAAGAACTGTGTGTGTGTGTGTGTGTGTGTGAGGAACTCTTGGGATCTTGTTAATGTCTGCTGCACAATAGAGCAACAGAAACAGCACTGGAGAAGCTCTGAGTGTGTCTGTGTGTGTGTGTGTCTATGTGCTTGTACGATGGCACTTAGCCCTTGAGGCCTCTGGGTTATTGAGTGATTCTGGATACGTACAGTGTGATGGAGTGGTCAGTGTGGCTTCTAAATTATTTGACTATTTTTATCGCAGCATGATATATGCACAGACAGAGGAATAATCTGGTTTTGGTAAGAGTTCAGTAGAAATACACAACATGCCTGAGGTGAATATTTAACAAGAAAGAAGCAAATAAACTAGGATATTAAATGCACCCTCAAATTGTTATATATCAGAAGACTTGGACTTGAACAGTGTTAAATTTGCATTACCGTCCATTAAGACCAAAACAAATTTCACATGGTTAAAATTTCACTTTTAATCTCCTGTTGTAAGTTTATCAAAACATACAATTGCTAAACGTTTTTGGCAAAATGACCTTTCTGTCACTTAATGTAGTCACTTATGGCATACGTCATTTTGACAGATTTTTAATTGTGTATTCTAATAAAAAAAATTAAACTACATATTTAACATTTTCCAAACTGCACTCATTGGACTGAAATTGGTCCATTATTATTATTATTATTATTATTATTATTATTATTGGTAATGTAAAATGCAAACTAAATATCAGCAGTAAAAAAAAAAACAGGTCAATGCAAAAAAACCAAAGCAAAACAATAGAATCTTAGGTAATAGGGAAAAAATGACATTGCCTTAATGGGACACAAACATATTTTTACACTGTGGTGATGTAAAATTACAGGCCCATTGCTAATTGGATTGCATTCAATTAATAAATCTTTTCAGAAATTATAATTTGAATGCAATTATTAAAGTTATTTTATAGCTTATAAAGGTATTTGTGGCAGAAATGTTAAGCGAGTGTGTTTATGCCACTAATATAAAGCAAATCCCTCTGAGGAAATCAATAAAAGGCATCTTAACTGCTTTATTTTTGCAATACAAAGGCTTAAATGAGTCTTGGGTATTGGCAGATACATGTTCACATTACCAGGTTGAAGTGGCACAAAACTGATTTTCTGCTGGAATGTGACACTGATCTGATTTATTTTCATCCCTGAGACGCTTTCATACGTGGTCCTAGATTAGATACATATCCAGTCTGTGGCTATGTGACATTTGGGGAATCAATTCTAGCACAGCTGAAAGAAACCTACTGAAACTGAGTAGCATGTTGAAACAATAGCTCAAGAAGTCAGTGTGCTCATGCTGGCACATACAGATCAGTCGCTGGAATGTCAGAACTGTGAACTGTCAGAATGGACAGATTCATTCTGAGCCAGAAGATCTGAACTTGAATGTAGCAGTGTGAATGTAGCCTTAGAGCTCTGATATCAGGACCATATTGAAAAAGGAAAAGCAGTGGGAACAGTGCTTTATAGTGCCATCCCAATCCACCATGAATTAAAGCCCATTTAACTAACACACACCACATTTAGAGCCTCGAATGAATAAAGTTTGTGTTATTTGGAAAAGCAAAGTTGTTTGTCTATCTTCATGTCTAGACTTGTTGTTCCTGATTCCTGTCTGTCCTCCACTTCCTTCTCTTTCCTCCTCCTCCTTCTTCCTGCACATCAACCTCTGCTGATTTCATGTTGTCCATGGTGGGGAATATGACCTGCGCCTTTTTTTTTTATTTTTTTTTTTTAAAGAAGCTCTTTAATTTCACCACTGATGGCACAATAGCCTTTGCTCTCCCACTCCCCTGTACAAATTACCCCTTTGCTCAGTCTAAACACACACCCACACACACTTACTTCACCCAGAAGGTGAACCTAACCGTAATAGCCTTTGGTTTCTACTTGACCCCTCATTGGAGTATCTTCAAAGGCCACCTAATGTACACTTTGGGGTTTTCTGTCCAGCATGGCAAGCAGATGGAGAGGAAGAGAGGAGGGATGGAGGTGGGTGCAGAAGAAGTCAAAATGTCACACTCAGTTTGCAAGAGACAGATGATTTTGGGTCTCAGGTGTGTGTGTGTGTGTGTGTGTGTATGTGTGTGTAAGCATCAAGATGCTTTATGCAGGGGGTTGTAAGAATAACAAATGTGTGCTGATGAGGTCTGTGCCATTCTGCAGTTTCCTTGGCTTGGGAACGTGACCTCTTTCCAGTGGGAAGCCTTTCTGCCTTGTGGAAAATTGAGCCACACAGGCATCACTTGGAAATCTTCACGCACATTTCATTATCCATGCTGATTGGTGTCAGCTTCTCTGAACCGATTCGTGCAGTCTGACTGGTTGGTTTTCGATAAGCATCTCTCGGGTGTTAATGTCTCTAAGAGCAGTTGGTATTCCTGACGGCGTATCGGTGTCACCACAGAAAGAAAGATGCCCCTGTTTGAGCTTTTCTCTGAAAAGGCTCACCTGGCCAGTTTGTGGCTCGGTTTGCAGCTCAGTGGTAATGGAAGAGCTTTTAAAAGCAGTGAACAGAATTAACTCTCCAGAATAATCTGCGGATAAGCCTCAGTGTATCAAAGGGACAGTCTGCATGTGGATCTATCCGGGTTTATTTTTTAAGAGCCTGGGAAAGTCATTCTTCATGCGCTGCCTTCTGTTAAAATCATAGTTTCACAGACTGATTTAAAAATAACATAACACCTCATTAGCCACAAAAATAATCAAAAGGCCAGTGCTTTTCTGGTCAGCATGATATCGGATCAGGGCAGAATATACATTGTGTGTGTGTGTGTGTGTGTGTGTGTGTGTGCGTGTCGATTTTTCCCAGTGAGCTGTTTACCTTCCGCTGATAACCGTCTGCAGTGTAAATATGTACAGGCTTGTCCCACATACTACTGCACAACCCACACACTGTTCACTGAACATTACGGTCAAGGTTGAGTGTGTGGCAATCCAACAACTATTGCACTGTGGTATAAAATGGAAATAAAGAGGTTTTTCAATTTGGAAATGCTGTCAAAGAGATTTAGAAGAGAAAGCACAGAGACTTAGAACCACATAAAAAGAAAACCCTTTGCCCTAATATCTTGCCACAGCCATCCATAGCAGAGAGTATTACTCTCTCACCTGTTAATCAGTGATACTAATTAATTGTTGGCTGTGTGTGCTCATATATGCAGAGGAGGGTAGATAGTGCTTTCCTGCGTGTGTGTTACGCTTCCCTGTGATGCAGCATGAGCAGCAGTTTGAAAAGGTGTGGTTGGCTGGCTTCCAGCATGTGGAAGCCTTCCCCTTTAGTTGGAAGCGTGTGTTAGCCTTCCTAGAGGCTACACCTAGGCTGGAATTGGCAAATGACCAAATTCAGTGAAAATGGGGGAAAAACCCCATTAAGCTGGAGGTCTGACTTCTACTTAATCTCATGGAAAAATTTGTAGGAATCATACAAATTAAGTTCTGTCTTCCCAGATCTGTCTTCCCAGCCTTCAGCCTAATGTTTTAGTAATTTTTCATACAAGTTGTCTTGTGAATTTTTATGAATGTATTCGTCCTGTAACGTTAAAATATGTTAAATTAAAACGAGATCAAAGTGAGCACAAAAATGACATGAGCAGGAAACATCCATGGCAGATGTGAATAAGCTAAATAGAGACGGAGGATATTTTTCACCCTTCATTTTGCTCCTTGAGAGTCCATAAGCCGCATTTCCATATTTCTCATCAATTCTACTCCCTGCAGTTATCAAAATATTTCTCCCATGTTTTCAACTCTCCAGGCCTGGGTGCATATCATTACAAATGTAGCTGTGTAATTCATAAGATGTGAGTAGACACGTGAGATCAGACCTCCATAAGCATATGTACCCATGTACTTTGAGAGAATTAATGCTCCTTTATATAACAGCTTACTGGAATAAAAAGCAGAAATCTGACTGGGGCTCCTATTGTCATGATTATGGTTGAAGCACATGAATAAAGTGGTTTGTCAGTATTTTAGGGACCCCTGGCACAGATGGAAACATGGTACAACATTTTAATTTATTTATCAATAACCTTATTTAAAACAGACAAGGAGTCAGAGATACTGATATAAGGCCAGAACAGATACAAAGGCATAAATGTGAAAACCAGGAAAAGGTCAATGACAAATATAGATATCATTTATTGACAGAGAGTAAAGGCTAATTAACATCAAAAGCATTTCTGAAGCATTTTTGGCCACACGTCAAAGAACATTGAAATCCACATCAGATCCATGAGCAGCATGACTTGCATGAAAAGTGTTTTTTCACCTGCATCTGTGATTCCTTTCAAAAATACCTTTTATACCTTAACTCCTAATCTGCAACAATGTTGTGTGCACTGAAAACCCTAACAAGTTGACTGTACTCAATTGATTGAGTAAACTCCTTCCCTCAATTTAATTGAGTAAAGAGGTCACCAAAACTTGTATATTTAAGTTCACTTGACTTGGTGCTCATTTAGTGAACTTTATAGTTTACTGACCATGACCTGAACTCAGACCACGGTGGTGAGAGCGCTGCATGCTAGCCACTAGTCCAACAGAGAACCAGTGTATGGAAAATTTAAGTTCAATTAACTTGGCATTCATTTCAAGTGTACTTAAATACAGGGTGTCCCAAAAGTTTCCACACTTAGGGAAAATTAAGTATGGAGACTTTTTTAGCAAAATGTAACTTTATCTACAAAACATCCTCTACGCGATTTCTTTGTAAACACACACAGCGTCGTCTCTCCTTCTCATGATGGACTCTTGAACTTTACTACATCTCTACCAGCAACAGACCAGACAAGAGGACCGCCTTTTGCAATTATCTACCAATCAGTGCATTAGTTCTCTTGCTCCGGGCGGAGCTACTTGCATGGCCAATCACATCAAAGAAAGACCAGAGTGAGCTATTTTAATGAATCATGATTTTGAGTTCAAAGCAATTGAAATCTTAAGTTTATGTATTTCGTAGGTAAGTAAGTTAACAAACTTAGATTTTTGATGTATGGATACAAATCGCAACATTTTAAGTAATGTTTATTCATGATTACTTGATTGTTTAAGTAAAAACAACATTAGGGTTTATAGTGTGGCCTTAGCTGTAGAGAAATAATGTTGTATGGTAATGACGTTGTTACAATGTTATGGTTTCAGGTTTAATCATGGTGTATGATCTGATAATTACCTTACTCCAGTGGGTCAAATCCCTAATCTCAAAAAGTGTAGTTTTCAATTCAATTTCTCAATTCAGTTTGATTTGTATAGTGCTTTTAACAGTGGACATTGTTACAAAGCAACTTTACTGAAATCTGGATATAAAATTTTCATTTAATTTGATCCCTATTGAGCAAGCCAGAGGTGACAGAGACAAGGAAACACTCCCTGAGGCGACAAGAGGAAGAAACATCCTCCTCTGGGTGACACCGAATAGCGTGAATGTAAATCATTTTATTCTAAGGACCTTGAGTATGAGCATCATTAGAGTTTTATGTTTAGGTTTCTTGTAGAACTGAACTACAAACTGAAGACATCAGCTGTTCAGTGAGACTGGAGTGTAAGCTGTTCTTAGTAATTGATGAAAGAACATCCACAACCATCTTAAGGGTGTCTGTGTGGCACCGTCCACAGTAAACCTTTGGCGATCTCTAGGCTATCCATGCAAGGCCATCTTCAGCAGCGGTGTGTGATTAGTGTGATAGTTTGGATTCTGCAGCTTTCTGGACTCCCGCAAAATCATACTACAGGAACCTCTGTTTCTTTAGCATTCACAACAGCTATCAAATGCACAGAACAACATGGCATGGCTGACCATAACTACATGAAACAGCAATTTTTGGCTAATCAGGGCTGCACACTGGTGCACTAGTTCCTTTCTTTTTTTTTTGGCTCAGTGAGCTGGCCTTCCTCGCAGCCACTCTCTCTTTCAGCTTATAATGACAATGTGATAAATACAGACAGTGTAACATTACTTTAAGGAATGGAAAAATGGAGCAATTAGGGGGTTGACCTTTTTGTTTCCTTTTGGTTTTTGTTACATACACATATGCAAACAGACTTTTGTACAAAGATTTCATAATACATTTTTTCTTTAATTGTCAACACCAGCTTGTGTGTTTTAGACAGTTTCATGGTCAATTAGTACCACGAAGCTGTGACACCGTGATTTAGGTATAGACTAGGTTATCATTCTGTGAAAATTTCAAACCGTAACATCCCTACATGTCCTGTATAAATTAAGATGCTTTGTGACAGTTTTTATTAATGTTTTTTTTTTTTTCGAGATAATATAATTTAGTCAGTTGTATTCAGGCAGTAATTGGGTAAAATGGCTTATTTATCTTCAAGTGGGTGACATAAATAGGGGACATCCACAAGGGCTGTAAGAACTTGAACAGGGCTTTTAATATCATTTTTGAGATTGTGTTTATGCTAAGCATATATTTGGACCGAAGTGGGTTCGAAAATATGAGCTTGCAGACTGATTTCAAATATCACACCCATTGCACCACTACGTCCACACATCATTAAAGGTGTGTTCATTTCTTACTATGATAATAATACCTGAGAATAAACTGTGTTAAAATAACAAATTACACTCATACTGGCAGTAAAACTAGAGCCCGCAGTGTCTTATATATAAACATATTTTCTCATAAATTCTCACTACATGGGTTAACACTGCATTTGCTTATGAAGAAGAGAATGAATCTTGCTCTTTCTGTCTTGTTATCCGTTTTTTTTTTCTTGGATTCAAGAATTTGGCTATTTTGTCCCCTCTTTCTGTTTTGTCCATTATTCTCTCCACTCCAGACACCCTGATCATGGACGAGTTTTTTTTCTTGCTTGCCTCTCTCTCTCTCTCTCTCTCTCTCTCTCAGATCAGATTCTCTGTCTCTCACTTTACTTGTTTTTATCTGCAGTAGATGGCTCTGCGTCTGCATGTGGGAGATTTGTTAAATTGTTTGAATTAAGTGGGTCGTTAGTGAGATTAATTAGCCTGCACACACCAGATGGAGGAGAGGAACGAGAACCTTGCGGTGGACACCCAGCCCACACACGTACAGACACTTTTCATACTTCTTCATACTTTTCTTGTCTTCGTCCCTCATTGCTTCATGTCTTGTATTTGCCAGCATGCCTCCAGTGCTGTTGTCAAAGGACTATGTGTTAAGCTTTTCCTCATGTTTAGAAGGTATTGTGGAACAGTTGATATGTGATCTGTGATCTGAAATGAGACTGTTTATGCTCGAGCTGAATGGCTCATTAGATTACAAAATAGCGATTTTCACTTATGAAAATACAAATTATTCACAAATAAATAAACCAAAACAGATTATTTACAGGCATTATGAAAAAAAAAATCACTCAGATTTCAAGCTTCACTTAAAAGAACATTACAAATAATTGAATAACATTAGAGTCAATGGTGTCATTTCTTCTCTTCCCCAGTCAGGTTTCATTTTCTTTGTTTTCTTTTCCCTCTCTCACATCCAAGCACTCTTGACTTCTATTGAACTATTTTTAGTGGGCACATTTGTATTCAATTGATACAGACACACAGCTTCCATTGTTCTACTGCTTCAGGACTTTTAGTGACCTATGATGTCATCAAACTGGTTTGATGAATTCAGCATGGAAATGGCCGTTTTTCCCAAGTGGGTACCACACACACACACACACACACACACACACACACACACACACACACACACAAACAGTTTAGTCTTTTAACCACTTAGTCTCACCCTCATCGACATTGTGGTAAGGGGTCACATGTTTTCAGCTCTAGCAAACCAGTTAAGTTAAACTTTGACCTCAGTCTGACACGTTTTAACTCTCAACTCCCTCTCTCCCTCTCTCCCTCTCTCTCTCTCTCTCTCTCTCATTAATGTTTCATTACAAACCTGGTGTTCCAGGCACAACTACTTTTGTGTTTTTCAACTGCACATGCAAAACAGGAACTGGTCTAAACAGGAGCTGATGGAAATTTTTGGTTTTGGTTCTAGTCAGTTTTCCTTCCCACTTGAGAGATGACTGTACTGGTCACAGTGTTGTGTGTTTACATCCAACCTGAAAGAATTGCATGGATTTTCTTTGCTCCTTTGTCTGATTGGTTGATGTTAAGTTAGTAGCTGCAGCTCCTTTCAAACAGGAAAATTCCAGCCTGAAAAGCCTTGAGTTTGCTCTGTGTTTGTTTGTATGTATGTATGCTTTACGTTAATGGCATTTGGTAGATGCCCTTATCCAGGGCGACTTACGATTATCACATTTATACAACTAAGCAGTTGAGGGTTAAGGGCCTTGCTCAAGAGCCCAGCAGTGGCAGCTTGATGGTGCTGGGATTTGAATGCACAACCTTCTAATCAGAAGGCCAACAGCTTAACCACTAAGCTACCACTTCCCACCAGTATGCTTTAGTATGTTGTGTTAAGTATGTGTATCAAATCAATGAACAATGCTCCTACTATTTGCTACTATTAGCTAAGCCTAGTAGAAGTTGCATAGGAAGATTGCAAAGAATACCTTCTTTACAGTGGATTTAAGGCTTATTACAGTAATTTAGTTTCAGATTTATTTCTAGCTGATCTGTGTTTGCTGCCTTTAAATAACTCAATGAACCCATCTGTACATTCTGTTGTACAATCTATACAACAACTCTGCCAATAATTTCATAAGTTGGATTTTCAGGATGTAACGTGTGGTTAGAGATGTATTTTATTTAGGGTAATCCAAGTAGTAATGTCAATGTTCCAAGCAGGCCTCAGAGCACAGGCAGACAACATAAACCATGAATAATGCATAATCATAAAATGGGAAAACAAGCGAGGGTCAAAACCACGAGTTTATGGAAGTAGGAAACAAGGCTCAGATTTAATGCTAGAAATGCAAGATAAGACAGACACATCAATGGCTATGTTTACATGCACATCAAATTCTATTTAGAATCTATATTCAGGTTGCAGTCGTATTCTGAATATGATGTTCATATGCATACAGGCATTGGAATATTGCTGTATAAATGGTTGTTGTAAGTATGCCTGAGTTGCCAATCCTTGCGGACTGAGCATGCGCATATATCTCCTGTCAGTGGATTTTCTGAATAAGGTGTTAACATGCAACACATTTCTGATTAAAACCAGCATATTCCAGGGGTGGGAATCGGAATTTGGGGATGGGGATATTTAGGGAATCGGGATACTGTCTTAATCTGAATCAGGCAATCGATTACAGCATTTACATGACTCAATACTAAGTAGAATATTGCCAGATTCCGATTAATATCGGAATATTGATGTGCATGTAAATGTAGCCACAGAGAGGATGGGGCATGAGACAGGACAGAAACAAAAGCAGATGATGTTTTCTCAAAACAAAACAACATGGAAGCATGGAAGAGAGGGGGAATTCAGGACATGGGACTTAATATATATACAGAATTATTCATTTTGACATCTTATATTAATCATCAGCCTGCCTGAGATAAATAATCAGCATTAATCTTGCTTAATGTACTAGGGGAGAATCCTAATGGCGGAGTTATCGCATAGAAGTAGCCTACAAAAAAGAGTGCAGCGTAAAAGAAAGGAATGAGACTGAGCAAGAGGAAAGATAAGAGTGAACGTGAGTGACCTGAGAGGTGCAGAGATTGCTCTGCTTCTGTTTAACAGCTAATTGGTGGAATTTGTTATCCTCCTCTAGTAATCATAGTCTGTAATCATCACAGGGTTAATGAAGGCATATTTCTGATCACACGGACAGTCAGAGCTCAGTACTAAAAGCAAACACAACAGTAAGAAACTAAGGAACTAGAAAAACAAAAGGGATAAGGGTGCGGGGAAATTGCAGCAAATACATGCATTACCACATACACACACACACATTTGCCTAGTCTTAGCCACTTGTGTGTTTAGCAAGTGGCTAAAACTAGGCAAATTAAACTACTGTAACAAGCAACAGGTGAGAGCAGTTAACAACCATGGCAACATTGTGCTGCAAACAGGAAACACTGACCATATAAGGGAAGTCAGAGACAAAACAGATGGTATATAGTGGGACATGGGTTAACAGAGACAAATGGCAGTCAGCTCCATAGTTCAGTTGTCAGTGCACTGATCAGATAGTCGGCCATTTTAAGGGCTGTCGCATTCATAAAATCCTTCCAGTGTTTTTAACTTTATTTGACATTCTGTATACGGTTTGTTTGAGTCTGATGACTGTGACGAGGAGGAGGGAGGGGCCAGGCTGTGGTGCCGAAACCCGGGAAGGTGGAGGGACGCGCTGTCAGAGAGCCCTCGCCGCTGCGGGAGGATCGCAGTGCAGAGGAAGTGTGGTGCTGGAGCGGTTGCTGGAGGATGGAGGAGTCAGCCTGGAAAGGAGAGGAGTCGCAGCCGTCCGCCTGAGAAGAGGAGGAGTGGCTGCCGTCTGCCTGAAAAGGAGAGGAGCGGCTGCCGTCCCCCTGGGGATGGAGGTGCGGCTGCTGTCCTCCTGAAAAGGGGAGGAGCCGTAGCCGTCCGCCAGGAGGCCCAGCGCCAGCACCCGGCGTCATGGGGATCGCTTCCTGGCTGGCCGAGGACCAGATGACAGCGTGTCTGGGAACCAGGGAACCATTTTTTTCTTGCTGTCTCTACTGCTCACTCCTTCTCTCTTCCTCCTTTTGTCTCTCCTCATGCTTGCAGGATGCGGGGCATAGCCAGAAGGGCAGCACCGCTTCTTCTGAGAGGAGGGGAGGTGGTGTACGTCAGGCTGGAGGCCTGAATCTGCCCACAGAGGAGCGTGACAAGGAGAAGGGATTTGCCAGGCTGTGAGGATGCACGCCTGGCACTGAGTTGGCTAATCAGTGGGAGAGAGGGATAAAGGAGCGGCTGGTTGCCAAGGGGGAGAGAGAGATGCACTCGTGTTTTGTGTTTGTGGTTTATGCTATGTTTATGTTGATTATGATTAAACGTTGCGTTTAAGTTTACTCGGTTCCCACCTCCTCCTTGCCCGTCTTTGACATTTGTTACAACGACTACATGTCAATGAGTACATAATCATGTCGCCGGAGTCATCAGTTTCCCAATGTGTAGTGAGCCAGTGTCCTTACCAGTGCCTGAACTCGTGTACACGATATGCTGGTTCACATCCTAGAGAGCTAGGGAGCTGATTGAGACACACCCAAAATCAGACTGATAAATTATAGTTAGATGTGGGGTTTAGCTCAGGAAGTGGATTAAAAATCGGATGGTGCTAGAAATATGGGGTGGTTATTGACTTAGTTCTTGATAGAACTTGGTGTCTTTAAACCTAAGCTTGACCCCAGGGGTCATGCTCCTGCTTTATTAAATGTTTCCTGGGCCTGTTGGCATGGATGAGTGGGATTTTGGGGAGTTGTGAATGTGCACCTTTGTGAATGAGAGCTTCGACTGTAACTGTTATATAAAACTGGTTGTAAAGCCTCATCATATGAGTAAATTAATATTCTTATCAGCTCTCTCCCAGTGTAAAAAGATGATGGCTCTGTTTTAACAGGCATTTTGTTACTTTCCCATTCCACGCTTCTCACCCTTTTCCTCCCTGATGGACAATGTCTGGCTTTGTTTTTAAACAATTCATGCAAATGGTATACAAATGAATGATGCCAAAAAGAAAATGCAAACTGGAAGTGTTCTTGTAGGACAAACTCTATTCTTTCTATGTTGATAAACTCCAGGAAACATTACAGCAAAATATGATATTGTTCCCTAGTCTGAATCCTGATAGTGAATAAAGTTAAAAAAAAAGATGTGGGGTTCAGCTGTGAGTGTCGCTTGCACACTGCTATTTCTACAAATTCAGCTTCTGGCTGTAGCACGAAAAAGAAAGCTGTATATAAAAGCCTGTGAACACAGACAGACTACACAGGACTTAAGAGTTAATACATAAGCATGATGATTACAGATAAAGATAAGAATCAAGATAGAAATCGACAGAATTTCAACACAAGTGGAGACAAAGCAACAAGTCTACAGTTATGCTGTTACCTTACACTGGCTTCCTGTTCTAATTATATAAACATCAATACGATAATGGTAATTTTATACCATGATTAACAACAATCGAAACCTTAGCATGGAATAAAGGCCTCTTCAGTGGCTTAGCCCGGTGGAAGTTAGCAAGATCGCAAAGAATGTTTACAGCAGCTTTAAAGCTTATTAACTGACTATCCTCTCCTTTTATATTCGTCCCTCTGCAACCTGCTGACCTGTGTCCTCCATTTTAAACCTGATTGCCCCCACGGCACCAAATGGGCTCTTGATTGGTCTCAGAAGGCTCTAGCTGAACGACTATCGTTAGTTTTGGACCAAATCGGCAGTTTCACATGTGACTCCTTGCTGTGGGTCGATGACTGTGTACTCTTAACAGCATATGAATTATGCATACTAAGCTGATGAGTGTTTTAGTTTAAATAGCCTTGTGTGTGCTCCCTGTTTTAAGCTTGATTATCCAAAATACTTGCATACATACATACATGAATGCACACTATTTGCATATTAAACCCAAACATTACCATAATACTAGTATAATAGTCACTGCATAAGGCCTGTTCTTTTTAACCTTCATATTCATATGTGAAGGGCATTGCGATACAGAGTGAACTGCTTTAGTATGTGTGTGTATGTGTGTTGATTTTGGTTTGGTTTTTGCCATGTTGACAGAGTTTGGAGGAGGGTGTGCCACCCCATTGTCAGAACTTGTGCCCCTAAAGGGCTCTATGGCTTTATATAAAAAGACTTTGGTCCATGTTCAGTACAAACTTTGATTTGTCTAGCAGGCAAACAGATGTCTTTGCTGATGGATTCTTGCAGTAATATTGAGAAGTGTTGTGTTTTGGGAGTTGCAGGGAGTTTGTTTAAGGAAAGCAGGAAAGAGGTAGAGAGCTGCACTCAGGTGATTGTGGTGCTCTTGTGAGCACTGTGTACATTTGGTTATGCTGCTGACAGATCTGTTTGAAAAGAGATGATTGATATGTGCTTTATCTGGAACATTGTTTCAAACACACATTAGATTGTTAAACAATGCTATGCCTACAGCTAACCTTAATCCTAAATGAAACATCCACTCAGAAATACATTTATATTGAAATATTTGTGATAATTTGTTGGTTGGTGCTGTATTTCTCTCATTCCAACGAGAAGTCAGTGGTTGTGTGCTGTGCTGTGTGATGGCTGAGACTTGGCTCGGCTAGGTAGTACGATGGTGTTTATGGTGGTATTAGCATGAAAGTTGAAGCTTTGGAAGTTGATCTGTTTAAGCAGAGTGTACAGAAGAGGAGGTAAGAGAACTGAACAGACTGAAGGACTAAAGCACTGCTTCATCGCTCTCTTTAGGTAGAGATGAGGCGAGGGCTAAATCCCATTGGTATAACTATCAGTGTGACTCTAGCATGGCTCGAATGGACCCACTATCTTTCAGAGTACAAAGAAGACACGTATCAAGGCTTTTCTGTGTCCTGGCACCCAGGTAGTAGAATGAAACTCTGTCTGAACAGCTGAGTCACTGGCTATCTTCAGATGAAGACTAAAGACCTACCTCTTCACTAAGCACTTGAACGAGCATTTTGTTTATCTATTTTAAAATTCACTGTCTTGTTTTCTTTCTATTCTGTACTAATCTCCCCAACAGGGGAGGGTAGACTAATGATACTCTTAGTCCCTGACCTAGCATGAGGATGTGTTTTTGATAGAGACTTCAAAGAGCTTTTGTAACTCACTCTGGATAAGGCCATCTGCTAAGTGACGTAAATGTTAATGTAAAGCAGGCAGCTGAATTGCATTGTGGGTAAAGTAGGAAAGAAGTTTAAACAAAAAAAAAAGTCAACTTGGAGTTTCATTACAAAATAAATCTTGAACGCCTTTGAAGATCACGTTAAATATAAAGATTAATAATTAAGTGGTGCAGGGTGGATTTTTCCTTTAACTTCAGTACTCTAAAGGGAAATCTTTTGTAGACCAGCCAGCTATCTTCACAATGGTGAAATTATCTTGTATTTTTCCTGTCACAGGGAGGTTTGTTCTCTGTAAAGAGGACACACACTAAATACATCCCCCTCACACACACAAAAACTGTGTAGAGATTGTTTTCCTTGACACAAACTCAATCACATTTTCCCCCCTCTATCTTTTTCTGTCTGCCTCTGGCTCATAAACCCGACCATAAACCTGCCACAGCAGGGATCTAAAATCAGCTAAAGAGATCTGGGGACTCGAGAAGAGGA
>CM040981.1:7331095-7360467 GCA_022985145.1 Pangasius djambal | reverse complement strand
TGTATAAGATGTAAAGAACACTCGTGTGTACTTGCCAGAATAGATATCTGCTTTCTCATTAGTGTGAGTTTGCTTTACTTAAGTAGATATTTAATTGTGTATGTGTGTATGTTTTAATCACTTTTACTGTTATTCTGCGTGGGCAGGTGCCTGATGATGCAGCATCATTTATTAATTAGTTCATGGTAATCAGATTCCAGCAGCAGAGCTGTCACTCAGCCCCACACCCTCGAACGCATGAGGCACAATGTCCTCTCTGTAGCTCTCATGCTTGACTTCCTCTTGTTCATGTAAAACTATCTGCATTCGAACAGTTCCATCTGCCTCAGTCTTCTGCCACTGGCATAGTGTTACATACCTAGCCTAATGTTCACTCCTGGTTGCCTAAGACAATGTCTCAGTCCGAGTCTTTGTGAATTCACCGGCTGTGTGAGGTTGTGTTTTTGCTGCTCTAACACACTTGACTCTGCTCCAGAAGGCCTTGATAATTAGCTGATTAATCAAGCCAAATGTGTGCAGGAAAACACAACAGTTTGCAGGGGCCACTGGGCTTCTTTGCCTGGCATTGGGAAGAAAATAGAGACAGGTGCATGGTTTAAAAAAAAAAAGATTACAAGATTTTTGTGGTTGACAGGAACAGTGGTGAAGGGGGCAGCTTGGGGGGGAAAAAAATTAAAATTACTTTGCTTTGTGAATGTCTGTAAAAATGTCTCCCGAGAAATGTTTTTGTGATTAGGTGAGTTTCCAACTCTAACATTTTTTTTAATCTTCACCCACAGTACTGTGTTGTTGTTGCTAATATAGTATTTAGCTTGATTTTAAGCCTTTTAGGTAACATGAGCTCCATGCAAACATCCACCATCTTTTACTTGTTCTCACTCAAAACATTCTTTAATTTAAAAAAAAAATTTAATTCCAGGTGGCTTCCTATTCTCTGTATGTGCTCACCACATAGGGTACAACATAATAGTGTATGTACCTAGTGCACTATGTGCGTTATAATATTCTATATGAGATTCAGCCACAGAAAAGGCTGAATTAAGTATAATACATGCGCCTGTTGAAAACTGTTAACTAGTTAGATGTAATATAATTGCTTAGTGAATTGGGTCAAGAAGTGGCCCATTCCGTGGCAATTTGAACAAGTGTCCATTCTATGAAAGCTGCAGTGTATAAACTAAATGCTTTTAATGTAACAACCACAGTTTTTCTGCTCAGTCTTATGTTTCATAACTACACTTTTGCTACTGAAATAATATGTTTTAAGATGAATAACATATTAATATGGCTGTATGTTGGTACTCATTGATACTGATTATTTATTTAACTGCTTTTTATGTCGGTTGTTGCCGTGTGCTGCTAGCAATGAACTCCTCGTGCTGAATTTGATGTTTAATATGTTATGGTGTTTAAAGAGTATCTTTAATAGAGAGTGTGATGCTCTCTGACTTGAGCACACAGAGCAGTATCAGTGAGCGTGAAAATTGAAAACGATCACAAGGTGCCGTGACTTGAAAGCGTAGACTCTGGTGAGAGAGGGGAAAGGAAGCGTGTGCGTCGCAGTGCTCAGTGCTCACAGAGCTGAAGTGAGAGCTTCTCTGTACGCTCGCTTCATTGCTATATGCTCATGAATACCTTTGTGTGTGCGCAGTTCACAGCACCTTGCACTCATTTTCATGACCACTCTCACTGTTATGGCCATCCTTGAGCTCTCTATTAAAGATACTTTTTAAACACCGTAAGATGTTTTATCAGGTTACTTTTGTAGAGAGATAGTGTAGTTCCTGAGATACTGCAGCTCTTGAGGTTTTCACAGAGCACAGTGAAAATTTGCTTTGGTTTGATTGCCATCATTAATCGTGGAATACACCTAGTATAACTTGGTACCGGATGTTGGTATCAGAGCATTTTTTACGAGTATGTGTAAATGAGCACAGTATCACTAGTATCATTATCAATGCATACTGATACTTAATAATCTGACTTTGATTTTCTGCTCAATTGTATCTGTCTTTCAGCACAAAATAAAATCAACCTCATGTTTTATAAGACAGTAAAATGTTTTTTTTTTGCATTGTGCAGTGAAGCTGGGTGTAGCGGATGCTTCCTACTGGCAAGCAATTTTTACAGATTGAATTAGTCCTTATTTAGCCTTGCCATTATTGAAAAAAATAGTAAAGCAAAACAAAAGTGTCATGCTTAATGAAGAGACAGATAAAGAGAAGTGAGACACACACATGCACTCATGCGCAGCTGGCTACTAAACTTCCCTGCCATGCTATGCTAATGCAGCCTCCCTCCTCAAGACATAAGGAGATTAGTAGCTATAAACATGCCTCATGAGACATCTGCACATGATGTTTCTGCCCATGCTAATGCTCTGCCTTTTGCTCTTCACTAGAGCTGTGTAAGGCATCAAAAGCCCGGAACATGCTGTACTTTAATGTTCTGTGTCAATTGGATTTGCGTGCTCTTAGTGTGTGTGTGTAGCTCTGGAGGAATGTAGAGCAGGAATAAAATCAGTCCATTAGAATTTTACTCTTTTGTTCATGCATTTTTACATTTGACCCTTTTCTTATGCCAGTAATAGATACCACAGATTACATACATACATAATATATAATATAAAGTTTTTTCGCCCCTATAAGTCAATTTGCCTTCAAATTCTACAAATATATTTGTTTTAAATGGACATATATATATATATATATATATATATACATATATTAGAACGTGAGCAGTATATAAAAAAAGGTGTGCAGTAGATAAAAACAAAGTGTGCAGCACATAAAAATAACAAAGCTGAGCAGTATATAAGAACAAAAATGAGCAGTATATAAAAAACAGATGAGAAATGTACAAAAAAAATCAATCAAAGGTGAGCAGTATATAAAAAACTAAGGTGTATAATGTATAAGAACAAAGCGAGCGGTATATAAAAAAACTAAGAAGCTCCCTCACATTATTAGTTATAGAAGTAAGAATCTTTTGATTTTCAAAGTCCAAGTTGTTTTAAGAACGCATCATAATTCTGTGTACTTCTATGTTTATATAAAAGAAATCTCATTTTAGTTCTGTGAAAGTCTGCAAAATGAATCCATGACACACAATGGATGTAGTAGACTTTGAACTGCTGTGACTAGATAACAGCTAATGCGACTGAAGTTTGGTAGAGCAGTGGAGTGGGTTTGTTGTGGATGTTAAGGAGCTTCCAAGTCTGATTGTTTTTTTGGATATCTTCATCTTTCAAAGCACCGTCGTAAAACATTTTGAAGACCTGCAGATGTAAGAGAATGCAGGTCACATATGAACTCATCAGAGTTTGATTTGCTGTGAAGCACTTTATAGAAATAAAATGTTAATCTGGTGTAATACTGTGTTTATTATTTCACTGCCTGTACTGTATCCTGGAGAGTACCTGTTTAGCGTTTCACAACAATCCAGAGTTTCCAGAGAAGATGTGGGTGTGTTTGGAACAGAAAAAAGTACATTGTATTGTCTAATGTTGCTTCATCTGAAAAAGCTTTAGGGCTGAAAGACTCTCAGGGAGTAGGGAGGAAAGCAGAGTTCATACGACAGAATAATATCCTCCTGCTGCTCAGTACTGCCCATTACTGTTGTTTGTAGTTACAGAGGGAGAAAGTGAGACAAAAAGTGAGTACCATAGTGAAGAAAATGGAAAGGAAATGTGTTTTTTTTTTAATTACATTTTTATTTAGTTATTACAGATTCTTAGTACCCAGATTTCCTACTGGTATTTCAGACTTTTGTTATGATAAGTGTATTAACTCATAAAATATTCTATCATATAAAGATTAATTTAAATTGTATGCATGTACTTCCATGATCTTATTCCTGTTAGACCGATTCATCAAAAGGTTCAGACAATTTTTTGTTCTTCCACATGCTGGTGCTGAATCGCACTGACATACAGCTGGTTTTAACAGTCCCCTCTTTCTGCGTCTTTCTTTTCCGATTTCTTTCTCTCTCTTTTACTTGCTCAGTTTCTTCAGCTGAAGGCAGAGGAGGTGTTGCTTTTCTAGGTGTGAGAATCAGAAATAGCTGTGCCACCTCTTCACATGTGTCGCACAGTCATTTGAGTGTGTGCGTGTGTGTTTAGCAGCCCTGACGAGCAGCGAAAGAGCTCTTCTGGCAGTTGTGTCTGAGTGAATGTGACAGCGTGGTCGCGTCAGGTCTGTCGCTGGGGCAGAGTCGGGGTAGGTGGTTTTGGCTGGAGTGAATGCTCTTTTGTGTCAGTCATAGTCACAAGCCAGTGTGTATGCTGTATCACATGGTTCCATTTTACACACACACACACACACACACACACACACACACACACACACACACACACACACACACACACACAGAGTCCACACCATGGTGCACCAAATCTGTTATTCTCTGTGTAATAATCATTTTTATACCACAGGGTTGCTGAATTCTCAAATCTGATTGGTCATATGGTGTTCATTTTCTGTAACAGCAGCTCTGACAGTAGTGCTGGCTGTAATTCAAATGATGGTTTATATTTTATGGTTTATATTAGGCTTGTGTGATATTAATTTTTCCCTGATTTAAATTTTCATTTTACAATATCTCGATAAACGATGTAATTGTTCAGAAACGTCTAAAACGCCTAAAAAAGACAGGTGATACCTTGACAAAAAGCGAGGGAGCCTGCGTGAGCATCTCCGGGTGAGCTGAGAGCACGTGAGTTTGGGGGAAAAGGGTGGGACTACCAGGAAGTTGGCAGGTCGGGTTATGTAATATAATCTGCGATAAACCTCGCCGGATATCATGACGTAATATCGTGTAGGGACAACAATATTGTTAATATAGTTTATATTAATGCACTTTTTATATGTGATAATAACAGATTGAAAAAGACAAAATAAGTATTATTTAACAAAAAGAAACGTATAGTCATTGAAGCTTTCAGATAGGGGACATTTATTTAACATTTATGAAATGTACTTCAAGTAAAATTGGCGTCCTTTCTTCCTTTTCATTTTCATCACAGTTATATTCCTGAATATTTGCCATGTCCACTGAAGATGTCACTAACACTACCATAGGAAACTGTTCACACTACGAAGTGGAATTTTACGTGACGAACATGAACGAGTGGAGTGATACACCCAGTGAAACGTCCCAGTGCCATTATAGGAAATATAAGCACTCTTGGAGCGCCGCTCGACCAATCAAATTAGTGGACCAGAACTAACTGTTATATAAAATAAATTTATATAATTGAAACTAACAGTTGATATGTATTACTACATATTCTATAGTTTAAATGCCTAAATAATCTCTAACACACACACACACACACACACACACACAGGTTTAAGTGTGGCTGAAATGGGATCATGGGGATTATTTGGTTCTAGTCTCTGCTTATCACTTCTAATTCTTGCTTGGTTAATGAAGTGCATATCATGACGCAACTATGCTAATCAGACTAGCGTGCACACACTAACAATACAAATGACCAGTGTGGCTTCATTGTTCTATAATCTAGATACGGGTACCATCAATGCCTTTGAGAGAATGTCATGAAAGCCTCCAGTTAGACTCTCCATGTCACTGGAAGGTCAGATTGATGAATACGGCTTTAACTGAGCTACCAGCATAATTATGTTTACTTAATACTTCTACTATTGATTTCCTAAGGCCACTGAGCTGTGGGAAAACATACACATTCTGTTTAAATGAGCAAACCGTGTAGCCAAGATTCACAGTGAGTCCTTGAGGACCCTAGCCAGTCCATGGTCTTTGTTCTGTTCCAGCTCCTAACACACCTGAGCTAGGTAATTACCATTCTGCAGCCACTGATTACTTGGCTCTGGTGGTGGAAGCTGGAAAAGAACCAAGATGTGGATTGGCTGGCGATCTGCTAGGACTGGATTTCGATCATCTGGTCCTGAGTATTCATTAGATTGAGAGGCCTGTGTTTAGCAGTTGTCATCATCCCAGCACTTGTATGGTAATCCATGTTTCCTTTTAAATATAAAGTAACTACCTTTTTTTCTCCTCCGGCAACAGTGATGTAATTTACCCACATTTGACCACAATGCTGGCAGTGTATTTAACTAACATTATTCTGGAGTCTTTTAATAGCAACTTTTCTATTAAAGTGTCGAAGTTCCCATGTTGAGAACTGTATTCTATATTCTGCTGGTGGTTATGGGTCATTACGTGGCATTGTTATGGCATTTTTTTTCACCTTTAATCCCCGATTGGCCTGTAAAAAATAAGCGAAACTGGAAACCGCTCCGTACATACCAGGCTTCTCCTGTCATGCGGTCTTATTTGGAGCACAGCAGAGGGTAAGAGACTCAAGGGGCAATCTCAGCAACTCCACAAAACTCAAAGGAAAACTCAAAGAACGAATAAAAGTGTGGGTATGTTTATTGCAGAGATAAACCCTGGGGGCTTTTTAATGAGACAACAGAGCAGAGCTGGTAGTCTGCAATGCTATGCCTGGCTGTGAGATCTATGACTGATGGTTAATTTATATTTCAGGAACATCGTTAGCTGTAGGCATCTGTAGATAGAAGCTTCCTCCGGGCTTAGGACTTTGTTCTGCTGTAGTATAAACAGAAATGATATAAACTCTAACAGACAGGGAGAGAGAGAGAGAGAAAGAGAGGTTATGAGGTGAAAGCAAGTAAAAAAAAGTGTAAAATCTAGACATGAGGTTATATGAGAAGAGCTATAGAAGAAGGGAGACAGGCTTTCCAATAGCTAATGTGACAAACAATCACACATACGCTGTCAACTGTACTCCACAAGTCTCTCTTTAGGGACCGAAATGCAAACTTTAACTCCTTTCAAGTCTTTTCAGCATCAGTAGGCAGAACGTCTCAGCCTGTCGAGTCACTGAGATGGGAAACCAATGAACATTTTTAAAAAAATTTCTTTTGAATGACACATCAAACTTCAGTATGAACCACAACACGGCATTCAATATAAATGACAAAAAAAACAAAAACAAAGAAAAATCCCATTAAGTATCCATATTTGGACATATTGTTTTTTATGGAACACTAAAAAGAGTGGCACTGATTTTGCTCTTATGAAACCATGTTGTATAGTTTCCATAGTTCTTCATTCTACTAGATAAAAATACCAGGATGAAAACACACACTGAGGCTTAAGAGGCTATATCTTACCCATTAAACTTTGGGAAAATGCTTTGGCTATGTGTGTATGAGAGAGAGAGAGAGACAGAGAGAGAAGAAAAGTGCAGCCGGAGCTTGTTATGCTCTAAACAGCCCACTGAGATGCAGTTATGTTGTTGTGGCTCATGATGTTTCTGTTGTGGAAGAAGGGGGTTACTACAGAAGCGTTGCTCCACTGGGATTCAGACCTGCTCCACTGCACTTCTGCAGCAGTGTGTTGCATCTCTGGTGCCTATGCACCGTGAAATATTAAAAAAAATATTTTTAAAAATTCTGTTTAACACTCAAACCATTATAACATGCTGAGAATGAGAATACACATACAGGCACACTCAAGACTCAGAAACACTATTTTGCATTTTCATTCACTCTGAACAGAAACAAGTTTCCATGCCTCTCTCTCGTGTCTCTCAAAATGGTGGGAAAAACAAATAACATCCTGTGTGCGGAGGGTCTGCAGACTGAAACACCTTGTTGTTGAGAGAGATCAGTGGAGAATGACCAGACTGGCCTGAGCTGACAGGAAGTCTGTAGTAACTCAAATAAGCACTATGCCAGCTCCTGTCAGCCAAGAAGAGGAATCTGAGGCTATCATGGGCACAAGCTCATTGAAACTGGACAGTTAAAGATTTAAAAAAAATCACCTGGTCTTTATCCAGTCTTCAACTGTCCAGTTGAATCTGTGCCCATGATAGCCTCAGATTCCTGTTCTTTGCTGACAGGAGTGGAACCCAATGTAGTCTTCTGCTGTTGTAGCCCATCCACCTCAAGGTTCAATTTTTTGTGCATGCTGAGATGCTTTTCTGCTCACCGTGGTTGTAAAGAGTGATTATTTGAGTTACTATGTCCTTCCTTGCAGCTCGAACCAATCTCCTCTGACCTCTCTTACCAACAAAGCGTTTCCACCCACAGAACTGTTGCTCACTCAATAATTTTTGTTTTTCACGTAATTGTGTGTAAACTCTTGAGATTGTTGTCTGTGAAATTCCCAGGAGATCAGCAATTTATGAAATACTCAGACCAGCCCTTGGTACCAACATCCATGTTAGTACATGGGATATGCAACAATATATTAAGAGTTATTGACGTTAAGACTATCTGTTCCATTAATTCTGCTCACACAAAAATTGAGTGGTCTGCCACCAAAGGTGCGGTGTTCTACGTTGTTTAACACATCTAGATGTAAATATCAGGAAATGAAAGCCGAAACCCAAATGTCTTCTGTGTATAGCAAAAACAAAACAATTGGCCTTGCCGTTCCAATAGTTTCGGAGGGGATTGTATGCATTACTGTTGCTCATTTATCTAAATCTTCTATTTAAAAGATATTTTCCAAGAGATGCAAGGGTCAAATCACAAGAAAGCTAACAGAAAATGGTATAGCAAATGGTAAAATATCTTTGGCTGGCTGTCAAAGTGAGATTTACTTGCATTCTTTCACTTTGCAATGAACTTGGACTCTAGTCTGCATCATTAAACACACACATGTACTCAGCTGTAGAAATGAATTACACAACATTACACATAGCTGTATAATGTTTGATAGTTAACACAACTGCTGACAAATGCATATTTTGTGTAATGTGACATAACTGTGTACATTCTATGAAAACTAAAACGAAACAAATAAATCTCCTGACTAGTTAACCACATTTAAAGCAAACATTTCAGCCTGGAACAGATAAAAGTGAACTTATTCTTTTGTTTGATTATATTTATTGAATTATGAGGCTCTATCTAACAGTACTGTGATTTGCCACAAGGTTTGGACCCTTTACAACTTAAATATTTTCTATTTCTTAAACTTTTGTGCAATATCTTGATATATATCTCACACTAAGTAGCGTGTGCATAACATGTATATTTATACCATCAGATAGAACTTTTTAAATTTTTATTGTAGTAATTAATAGTATTGAATTATTGTTCATTTTAGGTTTATGTGTTCATTCCTTGTCTTAGTGTTTCTAATCCTGACCATCAGTCAGAAAAGATGCCAGTTGGTGTGTTCTTTTCCATTGCAAGTTTGGCATTTACACTGAATTACTCCTTCTTAAATTATCTTTGCAAGCAAGATTCTTTTATGCGCAGTTTGCACGACCTGCCCTCGGTATTTGCTGAAACATGCCACTGATTTAAATTATTCTGGAAGATGTTTGAAAGAATATCTCAAAACAAGAGCATTTTTTATATGAGGTAAGATGAGCTACCTGGAGTTCATGCTTTAAAGTTTACTGCTGTTGTAGTTGAGTTATGTTTTCATGTTTGTGTATGGACAGGCTCATAGTTTGCCTGAACATTGGGCCTCATTTATGAAAATGAAAACGAACTGATTATGCATACATCGTTCATATGAGCGTTTATGCAAAAAAAAAAAAAAAAAAAAAAAAAAAAAAAAAAGGTGTTCATGAAAATCCCGTCATTTCGGGAAAACTTTCGTATCTCACTTCTGTTCCTGAGTGTGTTTAAATTTACTCATAAGAAGACTGACTTATGTAAACCTTTATTGATCGGCTTAGAATCTTATACATTTATACATACATACATACATACATACATACATACATACATGCATATATATGTATTTATATTTATATAATATAGATTTATATTCACACACACACACACATTGTTTCATTAAGATGAAATGCTAATAAAAGGAGGATAGGCTGGTCTGTGCAGATGGTAGCCATAAGGCATGGCAGTGTAAATGGCAGGATTTATATACCTGGAAGAGTCAGGACATGATGCTCTTAGGAAGCAATGGATTTTTAGAGACCGATTTTTTTTTTTTCGGAGGATGAAAGCCGGCTTCGGATGACTGAATTCACCCCTGTAACTTCTCTTCACATTTTAGTCTTTTCTGGTACTATGACTCCACTGGATACACTGCTAAATAATTTTCTTTTCTCGTAGTTATGACTTGAAAGCACTTCAACTTCTGCAATTTTGTGCGTTTCTCTCTGTGAACTTGGCCTTTTATCGAGTTTTGTAGGCATCACCAAATGCAAATCAACTGTGGCGTGCGCATGCCCAGTAATATACAGCTGATTGGCATTCATCAACATACACAAGCGAATATGAAGAAAATCAGCGTTTATGAAAGATTTGTAAATCTGGTATAAATTTTAAGTTTGGTTTGGCTTACGCAAACATTTACACACATCTTTACTCAAAGATTGATGAAAGAGGCCCATTGTGTGTATTTTACTGATTATCCCTTGAAGAGCAACTAGGATAAGTTCATTTATTCAGGATAGATTACTTTTATGTAGGCCTAATCCTTTTACTGGTGTTGCACATAACTTGAGTGGATGGAGAAAACGTGTCTCGTTACAGGTTTGATTACAATGTCTGTGCACTTTGGGTTAGTTTCATTATCCTAAATCTAATTAAACTGGATTTCACTGGCTTGTCATTTTAATACACTCTTCATTGAGAGTAGTAGCCAGTTCAGTATTACTGAATGAGCTTTTGAAACTGCTGTACTATGTATATTTCTGTATATTGCTAATCAGTTCTTCTGTCCTGATACTGGTGCATGTCTGAGTTAAAGGAATCATTCGGCTGTACATTTACACACCGTAAACACACCCAGTTATTCAGTAATATCCCACAGACTTGCTGCTATGGTTTAGAACACAGTAGGTTATTGTAATCTATAAACATGAAGAAAAAAAAATTACTGTGTAGCTGAACGCTGTAACTGGAAATACTTTTTCCCTTTGCACAGTTTGCTGTCATTCTGCACAAGATGATAACCAACAAGGCTGTGCTACAACACATGTGCCCGTTAGGCTAATAAGCTCTAACTCAGAAGCTAAGCAACTATAACATTATTTAGAAAATCATAAGCTTGTACTTGCAAAAAAATTTTTTGGGCGAGATAGATTTCCATTACCTGTTAACTACATTATCCTTGTAATTACCGTGCAAAATTAAAGAAGCAAACATGAGGCACCAACGCTATCTTGGCTGATTGACTACATTTTGTGTACATTGTGTAGAATGATGCATTTGAAAATCATAATAATACTATGTACCTAATAATAAATGGTTCAAAAAAATTTTAACAAAGAAAAAAAAAAAACGCAATTATTGATAAAGTGAAACTTTCTGTAAGGACAAGTTTATTGAACATTTATGGAAGGAGTCTTCAGTGTCAGTGCTGTTACCATGACAAGCAGCATGGTTGTGTTTCAGCATGTTATTAATATATCTAAAAGAATTAATATAGATAAAAGAAAGGCTGGTGAGGGAATGATAATTTATACCTGATATAACAATTAACAACAGGAGCTAACTTGTCTAACAGACTTTGACAACACTAAATGTAACTATATATGGTTAAAAAGCACAACATGTACATTAATAAATTAAAAGGTGTAATCGTTGGAATATTGCTGTGGCATAAGAGGAATAAAACACTTCAGGATGTGCTGTTATAGCAAAATAATCCACTTTGAGGTGGGAATGTCATCACATCACCCCATTGTGGAGTATTTTATTATAATAGCACCTCCTGTTGTGTTTTATTCCTTAATTAATGCCTTAAACTTAAGACTGTGGTATGTAACAGTGATGAAATCACCAAGGTGACATCAGAGAGAAGGCGACAGTAGCCCTGCACTGATAAGTCCCTAATAATTAATGAGCGCTATTAACAGCTCACTGGTATCTTTAATTAAAACCATACATAACTCACCTGCTGTCAGAGATAATGGCTTTGTCTGACTTACTTAAGGTCTTCCTCTATATCCATCTTCCTCTTTTCCACTATTAATCCTCTCATGCTTATAGTCATAACTTGATATCTCTGATGTCTTTAACATTTTGGTCTATTGATATTTTTGGTTGGTCTGTTGAGCTTCTTGGTTCTTACTTTGTTTTTTCAATTCTACAGTTTTCATTACACATAGACCAGTGGTTCTCCTTTTTTAATTGGCTGGAGTGCCTCCTTTTAATTGTCTTTTAAGCCACAAACCCATTTACTGGACTAGAATTTTTAGAAAACTGTATGAGAAAGAAGGTAAAATATATGATTTTACATATAGTACAGAATACTGGAAATTAATAGATTATTTAACAATAAAAAGTGAGACGATTAGTCTCATTCAGATACCATTCCTACGTAATGGCCCAAAATTGGCGGTTTCACGTTTTAATTTTCATTTTTGCTTGATTTCAACTGTCATTTATACAATATTCTTTTAATTCTTTTAATTATACTTTTTCTCAAAGCCATTTTGCTTTTGTCTTCTGTATTATGTTTTGCCCCATTTTGAAACAGAGGATGCCGTACTACTTATATTACTGTATATTGCTAATCAGTACCCCAACAAAATACATTTGATTATCAAGCCAGTTCTGGTGCTCAGTAATTATTAGTTACCAGTGGAGGACATGATTGAAGTATATGACATTTGTTACTGTACTTAATTACTTCTTTCATGTATCTGTACTTTGTAAAATATTTCAATTTTGGCAGACTTTATACTTTTACTCCACTACATTTCAAAGCAAAATATCCTTCTTTCACTCCATTACGGTCTTATCACTCTGAAGTAGGAGAAAACTGAATTGGCTAAAATATCTGAATACGACACACTTTCAAATTCTAAACCAGCAAAAGTACAAATTTTAATTTCTGACCAAACACATAACCGGATTTTCATGATGCAGGTCACCTCTGTAGTTATAGACGAGTACTGTTTTTCCTTTTTTTTTTTTATAAATAGCACATTTGAGTGGGAGTGTGTGTCATTGGATGCTGATGTAAATAGACAAAAAATAAGAGACACAAGTCTTGTAAGCTACTTGAATAAGAAGATAATTTATTTGAAAACCACGATTTTATGACTGTGTGCAGTGAACATATACCGTCTTGTTTTGTTCCGAGTCAGAAAGGTCTCTAGATTATCATAATAATATAACTAAATTAACTCAATAATTCTGACACTTAAGTACAGATAAAAGCAGGTACTTTTGTACTTTAACTCAACTCAAAATGTAAAATGAAGACTTGTATTACATATTTAATAAGTAAGACCACCACTTGGGATTTGCAGAATGCTCTACTACTTTGCTTTTGAAGGATGCTTTGGGTCATATTCATGTCCATATTCAGGATGAAGCCCTATTCAGCCCTTTCCACTTCAGAATTCATCCTGTTTGTTTTTGTCAGCAGTCACATCATTAATAAATACAAGAGAACCAGCAATGCATGCCTTTCTGGAGGATCTTGTTGATCTGGCCAACTGTTGTGAAGAGGTTTTTCTTCACCAGGGAAAGAATTATTTTGTCATCCACCACAGTTGTTTTTCATGGTCTTCTGGGTCTTCTGGTGTTACTGATCTCACACACCTGGCCATGGCCTTTAAAAGGGGGGACCACATATGAAATGTGCTGTAATTCCTACACCGTTCACCGGATTTGGATGGAAATATCCTTTGATAGTATAATAGTACAATAATAATATACAAAATGACATTTGTATATTAGGAGGAATTTGAATTAAATAGTGGAACATATATTTAGACAAATCTCTAAAAGGATTTCTTGTAGGTCTGTTGGAGATCTTTCACCACTTGGTTAGTCTGTATAATTATTAGTCATGCGGCGCACGTCCTGTACCTCTCTAAGGACCCCAGCTTTAGCTGTTTTATTGGTTCCTTTAGTTCTTCTGAGCTGCTCCACCTTTGAAGCATCAGACCCAGAGGCTGTGATAAGGCAGTTTCATCTCGGTGGCATTTGCTTTGTGAGTGATGATTATCGAGCCAGAATGGCGGTGGCGTTTCACCTGCGCTCACTGAGTGATGATCTGTTGTCTCAGAGCCGTCGTAGTGACTGTGATCACAGTTGCATCTCTTTTAATCTGGACTGTCTGCACAAGGTGCTTTATCTGTGCGCTGGCAGATAGAGGCAAAGAAATGGAGGTCACTTTAGAGGACATTCACCACTACTTTGTGTGTGTGTGGGGGGTGTGTATGCGTTTATAGCTTGCTTCTTTTTATAAGAAAAGATTAAATTACCTACTGACCCAGTGTCTAGACATATCTCCTTTTCACTGCACGTATGCACATACACAAACGTGCTCTTCTACCTAACAATAATAACAAGAGTGACAGGTCTTTGAGCTTTTTTCATTCCTTTTTCTATTTAGGGGTCTTTTTGGCACACTGAAATAAAGAGACGGACAGAACAGCAAGAGGACATGAACGCACTTGTCCCTTTTAGTCCCTGTCACTCTTTAGTGCTGTGTTAAAAGTGTCGCCTAAGGGCTGCTGCTGCTGTTGCATCTGTAAAACATGCACTCAACAGGGAGCACTGCTGACACTTTTCATAACTAAGCCTTTCCCTGTCCACTCTCTGTGTAAACATATGGCATACTCTCACTGAATTGGGCATGTTGTACAAACACATTCAAACACAATCCCGTCACCTTTTAGGCAAGAGAGAGAATTTTTGAATAGTCTTAAGACAATGCAAACCCTGCTGGGTAGAATACACAGAGCAGCAGAGTTTTTTTCTTTGTAATGCAGATATTTTGTTGACGAATATTTAAAAATACTCCACTGCACTGAACAATACAGGACAAAAATAAGCAATAAACATGCTGTTATAGGAAATACAACATTTAATGTTGTGGAACGTCCATGATACAATTTATTTCTCTGTTTTTTGCAGCTATAAACAGTTGGTCCCTCACTAGCCACTATTTTTTCTCTCTTGAAGTTAATAAAAATGTTACAGAGGAACATAAAAGTAGAACAGAGCATTCAACAGCTCTGTGGTATAATACATTTTAATGAAATAAATCAGGACACATTAAAAAAGTTGTACTCTAGGGGATATCATTTCTGTGTAATTTGTGTAGGATCAGCCCTGATCAGCTTTCTCTTAGGAATTTCCAGTTCTTGCAATCACTGCTTCAAAAGAACCTACAGATCTTCAACCAGCGTCAAATCTGTCATTAATTTCAACCATTCAGAAAGTTCTGGCTTTTCTAGACTCAGTTATGAGAGGTATTTACAGCAGTGATAAATACTGTCAGAGTAGGCCAGAGTTCTGATTTAAATATGTCTGGTCGTAAAATATAGACATCTCTTGGCAATTATGGGGAGATTGTTAGCTATTTTTAGAATTTTGTTTATTTCTTTTGTTTAGCTGTAGAGTTTACAATTTTGTTCCAAATGGGACAGTGATATGGGAGACACCTCAAACCTACACTTCTGCTTTTTCAGATAACGCATCAGTTAGACCAAACACGAATAAAATTCACCTGATGGAAAAAGCTGAAAAGGAAAGGACTCAGGAAGTGAAAGAGGCGCATTTGCTTAACATCTAGTTTAACATTGGTCTGTGTATTCACAAACCTCAGTCTTGTGACCCAACAGAAAACAAGTGGGCAGCACTGTGGTCTCTTTGATTGGAGGGCTTTTGTGGTAAAATTCTTATTTTTTTCTCTCTGGATTTTGTTGTTAGCAACGTTGGCACCTCTGTTATTATAAAACCTTGCTGTACACTACTTTGGTATAAAATGCTTGTTAATATTGAGAGCCTGAATTGATAAATTTGCCGAGTTTGGAAATGAACATGATCATCTTAGCTATTCATGGCAATGAACTTGAATATATTAGTAAAATATTAGGCTACTGTTAAATGCTCCAGAGAGTGATTAATTAACTAATTAATTATATCATTGGAGGGGGGGCATGGTGGCTTAGTGCTTAGCACTGTTGCCTCGCGACTCTGGGGTTGGGGGGTCAAATCCTGCCTTCTCTCAATGTGCGTGGAGTTTGCATTTTCTCCCCGAGCTTCGGTGGTTTCCTCCGGGTACCCTGGTTTCCTCCCCCAGTCCAAGAACCTATGTTGTAGGCTGATTGGAGTTTCCAAATTGTCTGTAGTGTGTGAATGGTTGTGAGATTGTGCCCTGTGATGGGTTGGTACCCTTGTGCCCCGAGTTCCCTGGGATAGGCTCCAGGCTCCCTCTGCAACCCTGTGCAGGATAAGTGTAATGGAAAATTGAAGGGTTATATCGTTGAAGTAAAATTAGACCTTACTTTAAGATGCAAATTAAAACTTCACCTGCAATGTCTTAGTCGAGTGCTTTGTCCACCACTGACACTTATTTTCATATTATTGTAATGCAAATTACTCTTAGCTCCCTTGTGTACTAGTGTGTGTGTGTGTGTGTGAGTGAGTGAGTGAGTGAGTAATAGTGAAGTGTGATCCAGGCAAGTAGAAACGGAAATGCCAGTCAGTAGCTGTGCACAATGGCAGTGTTGTTCGAGTTAGAGCAGTTGACTTGGGCTAACTGAGTGAGGTTCAGTAGAAAGAGAAAATTAGCCACCTACACACAGCAGCACCAGCAAAATCCTCCACACTGTCTGTGAAAGGAGCATTTAATGCTTTACAAGGCTTGTCTTTTTCTTCAGCAGGCTGCAGTGCATTGTCAGGTGGCACTCTAACCATGCTATGTGACCATGCCATGCCATGCTTCAGTTAAAGTTATGCATAAATCCATAAAACCTTAAAAAACTCACACAATCAGATTGTGATGACATCATGAGTAGTGCATGGCCATAGGGTGAATGTTGCAGCTCTTGTTTCAGTCAGTGAGAAGAGGGATAGAGAAACAGAGAGATTATACAACAGGTCAAACAAACAGCAAGCTTATATCCCACATGGGGAGTATCGTACTACTGTATCCCAGGATCAGATATGCCATCTGGAGAAGCACCAGATACTGGGAAGGAGTAGAATTCTGGGTAATCAGGGCTCTGGTTTTACTGTGGAACAGATCCATGGCAATTAGTCAATATGAAGGCGAAGCTGATATGGCCTGTGGTTTAAAAAGAGAGAAACGGAGACCGATGTGTAGTAGTAGTAGTAGTAGTAATAAAAATAATAATAATAATAATAATAATGATAATAATAATAAAACTGAACAGTTTCTTTGTGATAATAAAATTACAGACATGGCATTACCCCCAAAACTACTTGTAATGAACGTCTGAGGGCAGGTGTTAAATTCTGTCAAAAGGTTAAGTGAAACAGATTTTTGTGGAAAACTTTCATAAACTCTTCCGGTCAACAGGAAAGCTTTAAATCTGTACAATTCAGTCCGTCAGAGATGGAGCTAATTTTTCAAAGGGAAGAATTTGTAGTAAAACGTACAGATGGATGACAAATTAAAAGAAAATATGACAGTAGAAACGTAATGAGTAATGCTGTAATGCACAAAATTGGAAAAAAAAAAAAAAACCTTATAACTGTGGCTTCACTTTATCTGTTTATAAATAACTTCCCATTAAATATGCATAACGACATTACAAAGAAACATAGAGCTTGGGAGGAAACAGCCGAGAACATTGGTTTACTTGTGCGAGTAAAGAGCAACTGAGTGAGTCAGACAGAGAGAGCTGGGCATACTGTTTTAAATATATTATTTCTCCTGAATTTCCTAGTCCTAGTGCTTTGCATTATATTCTGAATGATTCTTATGTAATAATAAAATAATTTGCAAATTGGAACCCTTCCTTCTCTTGTGTATTTCCATATGTGTTCGTTTGTGTGTAGGTATGGAACACAAATAGCACTGAGGAGCTGAGAACAGTGCTGATTCTGGGTAATTCTGGGTAATCAGGACTCAGGAACAGATCCATATCTATTAGTCGATATGAAGGCGAGCTGATATGGACTGCCGTTTGAAAAGAAAGAAGGAGGCAGATACAAAAGGCACCAGAGAAGAAACTGATTGAGGAAAGACAGGTTGATGGTAAGGGACAGATGGGCCAATCCCATGCCTGCTTGCTGTTATTGCAGCTAGTTCTGGACCAAGCAGAGCTTTGGGTAGAATGTCTGTGATTTTCCTGCCTACAGCCAAGTGTGAGGGGGATGAGCCCAAAACTAACCAGCATTCCCTTGCGTCTAAACAGGCATGGCATTAATTCCCTGCCCAAACCCTCTGAGCTTACACTAGCTCTTTCATACACATTCCTTCAGTTTCTCTCAGCTTTCACACTTATACACAGCCATTCATTCATTGACTCAGTTACTGTATGTAGATACAACCTCTTCTGCTAACAGTACTAAGGATTCTGCACTGTTTGGCTGTGAACATTAGGGGTAAAGTCTATTTATTTGTTACAGTTATAGTTATTTTTAATGGCATCTGAATATTAAAATAATAAAATAAGGGCCTCTCAAGTGGTGCAACAGTAAAGCGTTCACCCTGTCGTCTTGAGAGCACGATGGGATAGGATGGCATTACTCTCTCCCATCTAGCCAATCATGGGAGTGTGTAAGCTCATGTATGCAGAACAGGGTAGATAGCGCTTTCCTCTCAGTGTGTAAAGCCCCGTGACATAGCATGAACAGCAGTTTTCAGGTGTGTTAGCACTCCCGCGTCCCCTTTGGTACCTGGTATGTGATAAGGGAGGACGGGTTAGTGAGTGGGAGTTGGCACTGACTAAAATTAGAAGACAAATGAAAGTGTGGTTAACAAAAAAGAGAATAAAATAATAGCACAGGATCTCTTAGAGGTCTGTAAAAATAAACGTCAAAACTGGTTGAACACTGGAACAGGAAGAAGGAAGCTTTTTATCTACCTCCGAGTCTCTCATTCTGTGTTTCTCTCTATCTCTCTGTCCCTCCCTGTCTCTCTCTCTGTAGGGTTTTTAGTTGAACTGGTTGGCACAAACATTTTCACATCTCACTAAGCCTCAATATGCTCTTGTCACAACGAATCCATTGCAGAAGGGCAGACTAAAACAATTGGGTTTGCGTAGAACACAAGGTTACAGTGAATTCAGTGTAGGCCATGACTCTACTGGACAATACGCTGCTGTCTGTCTGTCTGTCTGTGTGTGCGTATTATGTGTGTGTGGTAACTCAGGATACGATAATTCAGAAAGCAGCCTCGGTTTTTAATGCACTCCATCCATTCAGTGTCTCCAATAACAGCTTTTTTACTGCGATGCAATGTGGTCTTTTAATATTACCACAAACCGCAAGAGTGAGCTGTGTGAGCTAATGACACTCAATCACTTGCATACACACACACAATCGTGCACACACACATTTCCCAAGACAACTCCATATCCTATTTACTCAGCGAGACGTGGCGCCAAATCTTGGCTTGCGCTTTTGCAATTAAAAGTGTGCATGTCGTGAATTTTCTTTATTACCAATTAAGGTAAGTCTCTCCCCATGCAAACACATACGAGAAGAGGGTGTGGAGTACTGTGTGCTGTGTGTCACGCTCCATTAGTTTTTATTGAACGTGAGCCTTGTATCAGTGAGGCTGGGGAATGATGCTGGCCTCCTGCCATAATTGTGGAGAAACTGAAAATTACATTTCTTTCTTGATTAGTTTGTATGGAGCAATCTTAATGATTGGGATTTGCTATGGGCTGCTAAAAGATTAAGTTCTTTTCATGAGGAGTAGTTCATTTATTTAGGCTTTAGAATCAAGGGAAATTAGGGAGCATCGTGTGTGTATTTTACCTCCAGTACAACAATGATCACACTGGATATGTGCCACTGTAAAAGAAAGACATTAGGCTAATGATGTGGCTCCAGGGAATTGACTCCCAAATGAGAAATACTGTGACTGGGAATGTTTTTTATCTCATTGACCCAAAAAATAGAATTTTCTGAAAAAGGAGGCAGTTGTCATGATGTCTTGCTGCTTATGTTGTCTCATAAGTGTTAGATGGCAGCGCTGTGACACTTCAAAGGCAACAATATGTCCTGACATTGCTAAAATAACCAGCTAGATGCAATCTTGTGATATTGGCTATTTTATATTGTCAATAAATAACATTTTTCAAGCAAATATAGAGGTGGTTAATGAATTAAACACCAGGGGGCATGTTGTTACAGGGGGGGGAAAAAAATGGGGTGGTGTTATGTGCTATTTTCCTGTAACAGCACATACTAAAGCATTTTATATCCTCTTGTACCACAATAGTTTGCTAACGATTACAATATTTTACTTATTAAAGAACAGCATATTATACTTTTTATCCATTTATAGTTACAGTGGGGCCCAAAAGTCTGAGTTTTTATTTAAAACTGGAAATAAACAAAGTTTTTGAATTTTGAAAATTCTAAAACCAAAACAAAAAAAGGAACTGTGCAACATCTTGATTATTTAATATTCAACATGTTGCACAATTTCTAGGTCACTAATAATATTTAGGCAAATATGTGATATGGACTATGTTAACTCATTTGTAGAAAATGAGAGATTTTCTGCGAGACTTATACCTTTCATTGAAGCTCGTGTTCAGACAGCACACTGATGGATTTGATCTAACATTGATCATCAGGTTTCACACAAATTTCTGGAGTCTTTGTCAGCTCGAGTGCACACTGTCATTAGAGCGAAAAGGGGACATACCAAATACTAAGAAATTCTGAAAACCTTCGTGTTAAATTGAAAAAGAATGCAAAAACAAAATCATTTTCGGCATTGGTCTCAGACTTTTGGACCCTGCTGCACGTTTAATATTGTGGAACGCTCACGAAAAAGGTATCACTTGCATTATAATATAAACACTAGTAACAGTTGTTCTGGCACCAGCCTCTGTTTTTCTCTCTTTTGAATTTAATAAGACAAAAAAAAAATGCAAAGCACCCTCCATCCTGAAAACCTAAAGTTGCAGCTTTACCTCTGGCTGTTGCAAAGCACTGACATTTGAGACTCCTTCCAAAAATGCGAAATAAGCATCTCTTCACAGAAAAATTCACCATATCAACAATTACACACTTTTTAGATTAGTTTATGTATGGCATCCTCCATAAATTTCTGTGAATGAGTTGTTAATATAGAAACAACACAGTTATATAAACCTATGATTTGAATTATAGCCGGAACTACTGCCAGACCACCATCTGACCAATCAGGATCAAGAATTCAACAACACTCTGGTGTAACAAATGCTAATGTTCTCTACTTCTCAAAATATCCATTAGGCTAGCTAGAATAAACAGAATTTGTACTCAGTTGTACTCAAACTCTGGTACAACAGACTCTCTGTTATACCAGAGCTGACATGTTTATGCAAACAGCCAATTCTGATGAATATGACTGAATGCCTCTGAATCCTGCCAGAGTAACATTGGTTATACTTTGGACGACTGGGTTATGATTACAGTAGTATCTGCTGTCAGGTATTGACTATGTATGAAGGTACTTGTCTACCAGATACCCTGTCGATGTCCCATACGACATCATTGTCATCATGATAGTCACTTAACTTTATCAGTATTGTGTTAATATGATAATAGGATAAAATGCACTTCTGCCTTAATATCTAACCAAAATGAAGTTGTTACCTTATTCTCGGCCTCAGAATGCACCTTCATCTCAGGATTGCATGGATTATTCCTACCACATGCAGCTGCTTTTATTGAGTGTCGCATGGGGTAATGATCGTACTTTGAAGACTCTACAATGGCAATCCTATGCATAGTGAAGATCATAATTTATCATTATTTTCTGATTTTATTATGGCTTCTGTGTAAATGTGTGTAGGATAAATGTGTGTTATAGTAGCAGGTCGATCCTATAGCTTTAAAACATGAGTGTCAAGTGTCACTGTTAATGCAGAAGGTTTTAATCGCAGAGATTTGGGCTGATCTATAAAGGTGGGCGTGATGCCTTGTGTTTGTTATTGTATGGCATTGGAAAATGAATGGCAGCATGCATGATTATTCGCCCTTCTCCACCAGATCATTTTCATGATTAATCACCCTGCCCAGCTTTGCATGACCCACACACTGAATGCTCCTAAATCACATTTAACGCTGTGATGACTTTCCCACAGTTTATTGGGTGCAGTTTGTTGGGTTTTTTTTTCTCTGAGTAAAACACCTCTATCTTAAAGTATTTCTTGGGCTCAGCTCAGTGTATTGTGTGTCTGTGTTCTGTCACGGTGTATGTGCTTTAATTAAATTCCCTGCCATGGGTATTGAGAGGAGTTTTCAGCTGTAGTAGTTATTCTGCTGCAGAGTTAGTGTGAGTTTATAAAACAGAAGTGCCTGTGAGCAGGGTTTAGTACAGAGTTGAACTACCATAATTTATTTACTTGCAATGTATCACCTTGTGTATCTTGCCACCTGTGTTTTCATATTTGAAGAGAGAATCAGATGTCTGACATTGTAAAAAAAAAAAAAAAAAAAAAGATTTAATTAGCAACATAGTATTTTAATACATTGTGTCATATTGTGTATTAGGAGAGATCTATGCTAGTGTCCATCACATTATTGTTTAATCACATTGCCGACTGCAGATTACATCACATGTGATTCAGTGAAGTCGTTTGTGATGCTTGTAGTTTGTCTCTTTTTGGTAGTGACTGATGCTGATACTAAGACCAGCATTCAGATGAGAAGCGCTAGTATCTATATATGTAGCTTCTAAAGCTAATTAGTTAAAAACGAATTAAACAATGGACTAAACAGTGTGAAATTGGTTGTTTGATATGTATGTTACATGTGATTACGTGTGATATGTATATTACGTGTTAGGTTCTTGAGGCATAAGCATTGCTCTGTATTAACACTGTGCATGCATATGATATTAACTCTTCTTACCAGAGGCATTTATTTGTGATGTCACACTCCACAGTAATGGTTAATGGCTTATATGAAAGTAGACACAAGAATTTGCAGTTTTTCATAAGTATTTTTTTTTACCTAGCCTACTAGGTTTAAATGTTATAATTTTATTGTGGCAGTTGTATACAGTGTTTTACTATCAAGAAAGCTTTAGTTGTGCTGTCTGTTTTATTTCTGTACCATTATTATTGTGGAGAGGTGTGAACTGTTTGCCCAGCAGGGGCTCACACCCCTCCCTTTCCCATCGCCCTGCTCACCAGCAGCTAAACACAGAGTCACGATACTCTACATACAGAAACCCAACAATGTCCTGACTAACCTTATAACAGACCTGCGGCGATAAAACAATTCATTTCCTTCTTCCTGCCGGCAGAATGGAACGCCAATGTTCTGCTAGACGGGGTTAAAACGACTCCCACAGGTTAACCTGAGTTAACTAACTAGCTACAAAAGCTCACTTTGGCTAACAAATGCTTGATAATCTTGCAAATAGCTAGCAGAATTAAGAAAGAATGGTTATATTGCTAGATATAGCTACACTAATTTGGGAAAGTATCATTTTTTAGCAACATATTTACTTCTTATTATTCACTGAAGTAAGCAAACAGCAAGTTAAATGAGCTTTTTGCAAAACTAGGATACAGACTTGGCTATCTGTACATGATTGCCTCATACCAGTGAATAAATGTTGATGTTTACATTTTGTAATGTGAACCTGAAATTGTGCTGACAGAGAATTTAATTAAAATACACATAAATTTATATGTATTAAATAATTTGTCCACTTTTAGCTGTTATATAGCACTAGATGTCTGACATAGATTATGCAGTAGTAAGATAACACTTCTGAACACACTGCTTGTGTTAAATACAATTACACTTTGTGTGGTGTTAAAAGTAACACAAAATGTGTTGTTCTTAAGTGTGCACAGATGTGTTAAAAAAATAACATATTACATGTTGTTTTTAATCACATCTGTTTTGGGAGTGCAGAGAGAAGAACATTTTTTTGGAATCTCTATTGTTGTTCTCTCGGAGACTCTCGGCTCCAGATCTGGATGGAAAAAAGGTCACAAGCTGTGTGTCTCTCTCCATGACCTCACTCTCAGTCTCCTTTTAAATGTTTGAGTAACCAGAATACAAACCCACCTTCAGCCAGTCCCTAACCAAACTGTCTCCAGGAGATGGGGCTCCAGGGACACGCCTCCTCATAGAGCCAACCAATGACCAAGCTTTATTGGTGCCCCTCCTCTGCCTCACTCTTTTTCCCTTTTCTAAGTGAGTGAAAGAGTGAAGGTTTAGATTTTCTCTTATGAGGGTACATGTGTTCCTCAAATCAGAGATGATGAGGGGAAAAATCCAGAACATTTCCAGCCTTTGTTCATCTGATTTATCTTTAATGGCAATCACATTGATGGGCTGTCACTGTCTCTCTCTCTCTCTCTCTCTCTCTTCAAATGATAATTGGACAAAATCTTGGAAATTTGGCTAATTTGAAGTATTTTTTTTTTCTTTTTGTTGGCAGCTCAGAGTTTTGAGAGCTTGTGGTTTCTAGAAAGTACTGCCAGCCTCATGGTGTCTTTAGTTATTAGGATTGTGTCTGTCTTTGTGTGAGTGTGTGTTTGGGTTTGTTTGGGTTTGTTTTGCAAGCATGTATAAAAATTTTGAAAAGGTGTGTGTGCGCGTGCGTTTGTGTGTGTGTGTGTGTGTTGGTGTGTTTTGTATCTTGGTGGGGACCAATTTTCCCACAAGGATAGGAATATCTGATAGATTTGACCATGTGACATTATTTATCTATCTATCTATCTATCTATCTATCTATCTATCTATCTATCTATCTATCTATTTATTAATTTTTTTTTCAAAAACTTTTAATTTTAAAAATTAAAGAGTCCAAATTTGTCCCTTTGGTTACTGAGCATTAGATTTAGATTTAGATTTAGATTTAGGTGTAGGCATAGTATTAATAGCTGCATTAACAATTATGTCAATGGAATGTCTTCTGTGTGCGCTTGTGTGTGTGCGTGTGTGCTTGTTCATATTTTGCATAGGTTTCCATTAGCTGTTCTAAAGTAAGAATGGAAGTTTAATGAGGGAAATAGCAAAGCAGACAGAGGGAGAAGCAGGGCAATCTTAATGGCTTTGTTAGAAATATTTTGGTTTAGAAAGGGCAAAGAGGAGACACTTGGAGAAATAAAAGTAACAATAAATTCTTTATTTTCTGTAATTCCATTTTCATAAGCAATCAATTCATTTAGTCCTCCTTCTGTCAGGGGGTTACTGGCCTTTGAGCGTATATCCATATTTTTAAAATACTCAGTCTCACTACTAAAGACATCCAAGTGGTGCATGTTCAAATACTCGTGTTCATGCCCCAAGCATGCCTCCTCACAAATTCCCCCTCACAGCGTGTGGTGTGGTTCTGAACATGACCAGTATTGCTTTCATGTTGTTTTGTTCTGAGTCATGTGCTTTTGTTTACTTTGCTATATGCTTTTGTTTCTGTTCTAGGTCTGTCTCCTGTCCGTCATTAATTGACTACCCTAATGTGTTCACCTGTTCCGTGTAAAGCCCTTAATTAGTTTGTCTGTGTATAGTTTATTCATGCATTTATCTGGTGTATTAGTTTGTTTGAGCATTTATCTTGTTAAGTCCAAGCCTTAGTTCCCTGTCCTTGGTTTCTTGTAGAACGTCCTTGTTTTGACCTTCAGTTGTGTTCGTGTTTTTACAATTATGGATTACTCAAATTAATATTGTCTGCCTGTGTTTTGTCCCCTGCCATGAACACGTACTAGGATTCGCCCAGATAAAGCACACATTGAGTTATCTCACTTGGGTCGTGCCTCATCTAAACGCTTGTTATAGTAATGGTACATGTCAGAGGAAATGTTGTTATGCTGCTATGGGACAGTTTTTACTATGGATTTTTCTCTATCCAGATGCTGCTGGGACAGTTTTCCAAGAGAATCAGTGCTTCTGGAACAGCTTTTCTACTCAAATTGCAAAGTCTAGTGTGCACTGTCTTGTATATTTATTGCCTTTGAATTTATTGCATATTTTGCACTCATTTCACATTGTTGCGTATTTGCACTTCAGGTAGTTCAGTGTACCATGTATCTACTGTATTGTGTGTTGCACAATGGTCCTGAAGAAATGACATTTCAATCCAAAGTTATATGAAGGAATTTGCACCTGACTTTACTGGGAATATCATCCTCACATACTAGTGTCTTTTCAGTAATGAAACCCCACAGTTGGGGAACATATAATCCATCCAAGATGTTTCAGAAAGAGAAAGCTAGAAGCCTGTAGCTGTGTGCTGATATGTATCAGCAATTTAGTATCAAGACTGTCTCCTACACTATACATCTCAGCAGTGATCAACTCAGTAATGGCTTCAGGTGTCATTAAAATAAACACCATAATTAATGCTGATGAAATGTATTTGTTTTATCAGTTTGTTGCTTAAGGCTTGGTGTTTTTTGGTGAGTTTTTGGCTATGATTTGTGTGTGTGTGTGTGTGTGTGTGCGCGTGAGAGAGAGAGAGAGAGTTTGCGTCCCCATCAGTACATGGGGACTGATCAGAATATAAAATAATTTTGACATTATGAGGACAGCACAAGAAATCAGATTTCCTTTTAAAAGCTAAACTAACCTGAAAAAGGCATTTGGCTGTCATGATTTGGGTCCACTTGTCCCTTTAGAGGGGAGAAAAATCAATACAAACTTTTCCCACACACTCTTTCTTACTGCTTAATCAGTTATTTTTTCCTGATACCGATCAGCTTGTGTTCAATGAGGGTGTGGTAGACTCCATTTCCCCCAATCATCATTAGAGTAGGAGTGAGCTGTAATTAGATTTGCAATGATTTACACATGCTAGCTACTGTAACTCAATCCAGGACAACCCGCTCAATCTAGGTCCATTTCCTCAATCAGAAATGCTGCGTTATCACAAAGTCACATGACACCTGAATTAGGAATTGAATTAGGAGAGTGATAATAATACCGTAGTGTTGATGTACCATGATCAGGATATCTGAAATAGTTTGTCAATAATGTTAAGCTTTTCTGGTTTAAATTACATCACATAAAACATAATATCAAGCAACACCATTATGCAATGTACATTTGAGTTCATTCGTCACCTAATAATTTCTGCCGTGAGAAACCTTTTAAAGATTCTCTAATAGCTTCACCGAACATCGTTTCGATTCTGCTGCAGGATGCACCCACATTTCATTTTTTCTAAACTGTTTATTGCTAGTTAAATTGTAAATTAGTGGTAAAAGCACAGGGGAAATGCAACTTTTTGCACTTAGCCCTACCAAAATTGTTGATCTTGTGTGGTGAATATATCATACTATGATTTCTTTTAATACTTCCATCCCTAGTGTGAAAAAAGATGGGTTTCTAGCTTCCATTTTTTTGTTTTCCAATTTAACTGAGTTGAAACGCATTGCTAAATATAGCAGCCCACCCATTCTAAATATAAGCCAATTGAACATATGCTCTTTCAGGAACTTCAAAATGATTGATAGCAGCATGTTCCATCTCTCATTCAGCTGCAGCATTTATCTCTCAGGGGCTACGACACCAGATTAATGACTAGTTGATGGTGCCAGTGACTCAGATGGTCCCAGTGAAATATCTTCAGGCTCACCATTTTGGACCAAGGCAATAAGACTTAAACTGTACACTTTAAACAAATATATTTGCCACAGATTTGAGCACATTTACAAAAAATGTACCAAAATATATATATATTTAAAATTCATATGAAACACGTAAGCTCCACTGTTGAAATGAACCGAGGTTCGAAGTTACTGTCTACATTATGGGTGTACACCTTCTACATGATATGATACAATTTTATTGCAATGATTCAAAATTTGACAATACCACTGGATCTGCTATGATACTGTACAATATGATTCAGATTAATAGGCTCCAATCAATATGTGATCAACTTTGTTGAGAATCTGGGAGTTGTTAATTGTGAATTATAACATAGAGTATGACTCTTTTAGGTATCAGAGTTATGGGCAAATCATCTACCCTGCCAGTCTATCTGCATATCAGTTTACAAATATGAATGATGTTTTTCACACCAGTTTTTTTTGTCCTTTTTCTGTAATAACAGATTAATAATCATTTATAATCAGTAAAAAACGATTTTTGTTTGTTGCCTTGATTAATTTCAATCATTGCCTTTTAAATTGATGCATCGATCCGAATCATCCGATTGTAACTCGTCTAGTCTATATTGCCGTTGAAATGTAGGAACGGTTTTAGAGCTGTGTGTGTATCAGACCTAAAAAGGAGGAGGCTGCTCTCATGTCTGTTTCTTTCATCTTCCAAAATGACAGCGAGACATATTCACAAAGTATGCTGTACCCAAACCTGTTCTCTCCCACACTTTCATCTTTTTACCATCTCGCTCACTCAGTTATTTACAAACTCTCACAAACGCTTTCCTCTTCCTTCCTCATAATCTTTTCCTTTTGATTATGAAACTGAGCCAAGCTTGGTCATCACAATGTCTTCTTTTGCATATTTCTGGACTGTGCTCCAGTAGCTTTCTGTTTCTCTCACATTCTCTCTGACTCACACACACACAATTCCCTGAATCAGCTGCTGACTCAGCTACGATTCTCTTTGCACAAACACTTTTCCCCAAGCTGTCAACAACATGCCATCCGAGGTGAACAAGGAGGACACTGACACTACCCATTAGTTAGTGAATGGGGAATATGGTGGATATACTCCATGTATATATTTATATAATGTGTATGTGATTGTATGTTCCTGCATGTTCCATCAGTGTAATGTAATTTCTCCCCAGAGGAAAAAGTGGATCCATCAGACACTAAATGCCTTGGTTCAGATTTGATAAGTAGCAAACAAGCATTATAGTGTGGGCTTCTTGGTCCTCTGAACCCCAACCCCCCATGCTTTGCTGAAGATGTAGGTCTGGGGTCATGAAGATCATGCTGCTGTAATGATGACTATATCAGCTCTGGCTGTAATTGCAGGTCCAGTTCAGTCTAAAGCTGCGGTGATCATGATGTAGATTGGATTTGTCTGCAATTACAGGTTTAATGGTGCTGCTGTAATTATACAGATTATATCTGGCAGTATATAAAGGTGATCAGCATGATCAGATTTCTCGGGAAATAAAGGTGTAGCATGATATATCAAAAGATTGATGCTTCTTTTTGATACTACATAATGGAAGACAATTCAGTAGTGTTAGTTTTTTTTTTTTTTTTTGCTTTTTCTTTGTTTGAATGAGCTATGCTGGTATACTCTGTGTGTAGGCAAGTCATGAAAAGCGCTAATTTGATTTGAATGAACAGAAATGCACAATAATTCATAGAGGCCACACGGAATACTCAAGTGCCAGGTTTGGGGCCAGTTTATTGATTATGTAGATTAGAATTAGCTGAAAGTTCAAGTCTGAGCTCAGTCTTATGCTGGAGTGGTTATTGTGTAAATTAGATTGGCTGAAAGTTCGGTTCTGGACTCACTCTGATGCTGCAATAGTGATCATGT
>CM040981.1:7307355-7330995 GCA_022985145.1 Pangasius djambal | reverse complement strand
TGTGTGTGTGTGTGTGTGTGTGTGTGTGTGGCATTTTGGAATCATTTTCAGGTTTTAAGGAGTATTACTGTGCTGTTTTTATTACATTCCCATGGCAACCAATTTAAAGCTATTCTCCATGGCAACTTGTGGATGAAAAGACTTTAGGGACAGTTTCTCTCTCTCACACACAGACATACACACACACACACACACACACACACACACACACACACACACACACACACACACACAGACAGTGCTTGTCTGGTACCAGGAATTCTCTAAATTAGATGTGTTATACTAAGTAGTTATTGATTCTGCAATAATGTTAATGGTATCCTAATGACATTTTATTATTCTATAAAAGCTCATGGTACATTCAGTCTATGCCAAACACTACAACAATGCTCTGATGGACTGTGTGTGTTTAGGTGACAGAAAGAGTGTGAGCTGAGCAGTTCAGATTTGCGAGTATTTTTTGATTGCAGCTCTTTAACTGTTTACTAAGCAAGGATTAATGCTGATGGCTTTTATGCCTTCTTACAGTGTGTGTGTGTATGTGTGTGTGTGTGTGTGTGTGTGTGTGTGTGTGTGCATATGCCTGTGTTAGTCAGTGAATTAGTGAGTGTAGTGCATTAGGCCGCCTTGTGCTCCATCTGCATTGCTTTTTTTCTTGAGATTAAACTCAGCAGAGGGAGATGATGGTGTGCTGCATTTGCTAATTGAGTTAACAGGAATTTAGGATTATTAGTCCAGTGGTTTTAGTGCTGAGTGCTACCGTAATGCTGTTGATAACGACGACGACGATGATGATAACCTCGATAATGATGATGGTAATGCTGAGTGGACTGGGTGTACATCCACACACTTCCGTGTTTAATACTGTTTGTGTACCCATCTGTCATGTTTTCTAATTAACAATCTTGGTTCCAGTATTGAAAATATCAATAAATAAGGAATTTAGGTTGATTTACCCAACTTGCTATAATATCCTGAACAGTACAGATGGTTTTTATCACATCCAGTAGAATCTTAGGACATGTTGCTGTTCTTGGGAAATCTGGTGCGACAGAAGAGCGTTCACCCTATTGTCCAGGGATTGCAAGTTTGAATTGGTGTAACGATGTACGATGTAACAGCCATCCATGGCAGTGAGCGAGCAGAGCAAAATTACCTGTTTTTCTCTCTCTCACCTGTCAGTCACAATGGCACTAGCCAATTGCAGGTGTTTGTCAGCTCATGTATGTAGAAGAGGGTAGATAGGGCTTTCCACTGAGTGTGTTACACTGCCCTGTGATGCAGCATGAGCAGCAGTGTGAAAAAAGATCAGAAAGAAAAAAGATAGGGGAGGGCTGACTAGCGGGTGGAAATTGGCAGCTGACCAAATTAGGGAGAAAGTGGTGGAAAAAAACAAAACATTATTTCTGGCCACCTCCCTTCCTCTTGAATAAAAGAAAAACAGGACACAGCAGTGTACATGCAAGCGTTCTGGCTGACTTCTTCCAAAATCAGTGACTATAGTCCTAGGTAAAGCTACAAAAATATAGACTGAAATACAGCAAGATTTCAAAAATTCTACAAATAAGCAAAATTGAATAAAGTAAAATGAAATTCCATTGTGAATTCAATTAATACAACAATAGAAATAAACAATAAACAAGAGAAACTCACCAGACTACAGTAAAACTCATTATAGCGAAACTGAATTCAGAATAAAAGCTAGTAAAAATGACCGTAACTACAAAAGCAGAGACTTGTTGTTGTCAGTGATGATGAGTGTGTGTAACCCAGGTGTCAATTTCATGATGAGTCTATTGTTTTGCTGCTAATGCTTCATACTGCGGCATCATGATGCTGATCATATCGATTGTAATATTTATTATAATGATAATTATACTGCTGGTGATGATAATTGGGACGGTTGTAATAATGACAGTAATATGAATGTGCTTTCAGGCATGGACTAAACAATGCGGTGTGTGTGTGTGTGTGTGTGTGTGTGTGTGTGTGTGTGTGTGTGTGTGGTACATTTGTAACTCATTCCCTCTGCTGGGATTTATGATGCATATCCTCTTACCTCTATTGTCCTGAATCCTGACATCTGAGAACACACGCAAATACACATGCACACACAGAGTAAACTCTCTGTTCCTCGCTAACCTATTGACATTGTCTCACTTCATCTCTTGTCTCTTCTTCGCTCACACACACACACTGCTGGCCTGTCTGCTCCCTCCAATGGAGACAAGAGACATCAATAAGATTTCATGTTTTATTCATCCAAACATGCACATCTGCTTCTGACTAATCTCAGGTCAAAGCTCAGTAATCTCTCTCTCTCTCTCTCTCTCTCTCTCTCTCTCTCGGTTACACTTTATACTTGACCTGCCAGTCAGCGTGATAAATTCATCAAATGAAACATTAAGAGGAAATGCTCAGTGTATTTTGACAGCCTTGGCTTGATCTTGTCAACTTTATAGCAACTGCATACAAGGATGTCTAAGCACCGGAACATACTGTACAAGAAACAAGATAGTGTTAAAGAGGAGCAAAAAAAAAAAGAAAAGAAAAAAAGCTGAGTTTATTACAGAATAAAGCAGTGAACTTATCCAAGGTAGAATGAAAACTGTGCTATGTAAAGTTTTTATAAGATTTGATGGAATGAATGTGTTTTTGTGAAATTACAAGACCAAAAATGATAGTGTGGACAATGTAAAGTGCTTTTTTTGTTGTCGTTGTTGTTGAAGATATTTCTGGTAAAACCATTTCTTTGTGGTTGCTGGGATAAAGGTTAGGGTTAGAGTTGGGAGTTAATAGAAGAATGGTAGTTACATACATACAATATGTACATTACATGTGTATAATCCTATGTCCTGAAATGTTGATGTGGTTACAGGTGCAAACTTTTTTTAACTTTTACATCTAGATTTATTCATTTGAAAGGCAGTTTAAAAAAAAAAAAAAAATCTTTTTATGTCACTTTTTTTCATCCTGGGATTTGAACTCTTTGCAGAAGTGACCTGAGAAATTCTAGCAGGTAGAATTTCTTTAGGCTGAAAAGCCCCTGAGGCCAAAAAAGTAAAGGATGGCCAAGAGCTCATTTTGGTTTGGGATTACAAAATATTCTTCTTTTCTTCTAATGAATGAATAAATATGTGACTTGGCAGTAGGGCTCGGCTATACGATGGTATATTATTAGTGATGTGATGACTTGCATCAAAATTGCATTTTATTGCAAGCACCATAGGTGCTAACAAACTGAGTTTTTTTTTAATTAATAGTAAGTAGCAGCTGTATGTACTGTATCATTACCCCTCATTTTCCATGTAATTCTTTCAGACAGTATATAAGAATTTCATTGTCCATAGTTTTTAAAATTTAGCACTAATGTTTTAGCCATTTTGTTAGCAAAACTAAATTTGTCAATATCTACTGTATATCACAGAAAGCTTTCAAATATTATGTGCAATATCACAATATGATCTCACTGGTCTTTGAACATAAACTGATATCTGTATTTTTTTTTTTAAAAACTCTCTTTTTGAACAAGCTGCCTCTGTAGCCATCAATGCTTTATCCACATTTGCAGCCAAAATAACAGCAGCCTTTAATGGATGTTAAATGGTATGTTTAGTGTGACATCAGCAATTGCTCTCAGGCTGGATAAATCTGAAAAGGGGGTTCATTATAATATCTATCTAGTATTTGTGCCTTGGAAAGAAAATTCCTCTAATTTAACATGCAACAAGGCAAAGTTTAAAACAGTGTTTACAGTGCTTAGAAGATTGTGACAAAACAGTGTTTAGAAAATTGTGACAGTCAGTGTTTAATGCCAAAATACAATTTGTGACAGTGTGAATAGTAAATAGTACCATAGACACTGCGTATATATACGATCATCTATATTACGTAACTGAATATGAATTATGTGGAATGAGCAGTGTTCTGAATGGATACATATATAGATATGAATTTGTCAGAAAGGTTCACAGGGTATCTTCTCGAGACCAGAGCTGTGGATCGGGACTGAGATCCCACAGGATGCAACAAAAAAAGTTTGAGTGTGAGGTTTTTAACTTTGATTTGTTCGCAAGCGAGCACGCAATACCTGGTCAGTAACCTTAGTATTTTAGCAACTACCTGGTCAGAGTTGCTCTGGTTTAAATTAGGCTACTAGTTTGATTCTATGTCCCAAAATCTAAACAAATAAATTTGTTAGACAATATTGTAGGCAGGTGCAGATGAAAATAATAACTGCGACAGCATGATTAATAAATACAGTCCCGTACACGTCTCTAGTTAAAACCACTTATGGACTCAAGTGATGTAGATGAGGTTGAGGAACTGTCAGAGCCAGAATTCGCAGAGATTTGTTTCCAACGTTTTCCAGTGTTTTGTGGGCATAGTAGTAGGGTGCATATATAATAATAATAATAAAAAAAAATCACCCTTGTGATTTTAAACATACTTATTTCAAATTTAAATCAAAATACAGATATAGGTTCAGATATTTGGGGCACTAAATAAATACTGATACAGATAATAGTATTGCGTTACACCACTAATCTGTATCTATACAGAGATTTATACACGATTCATATGGTCAACACACACTATATTTGGCAAACCGTCACTCCTTTTGGTGTGGTTTCCTGAGGCCGTACCTTATTATGGAAATATTTTAGCCATTATGCAAATGAAAGTTTTTTTTAAGAACATTCAATGTCCTGAAGTTAATTAAGCAGTGACGTCACTGGACTGAATAATCAGAGTTTTTGAATTAGACGCCAGTTTAATGAACGAGACTAGCACTTTCCATCATACCGTTTTTACTGTTGTGCTCTTGACGGAGTAATGAGAGCAAGAAAGAATGTACGTTAGTGATTAATATGCACCTCCTCAGGATGATACGACCGAAAAACACTTCTGCTGGTAAATAAGTGACTTGGCCACATACTAGCTAACCAAAGTCACCCTCTTTTCACAGGACATGCACTGAAAAAAATTATTCATTGATCAACTTATTTTTAATTAAGGGCAGAATGTTCACTTAAGAAAAATATAGTTCAACAAAACATAAATAGGTAAATGATGGCAGGTTTATTTTAAACCATTAAATAGAAATATGTACATGTAGTATTTTTCTTTTATAGTGGACATTATATCAAAATGTAAATGCTACATATTCTACTTAAGTGGAAATTCTTCATGTCGTTTAAATACATTAATCAATGAATTAGTTTTTTCGGTGCTGGAAGACATGGGATATTTACATTTACATTTATACACAGGGTCAAAGGTCAGCCTATTCAAGCATTAGATTGGAAATCCTTACAGATTTGACCTGAATTTGTTTCAGTTTTTTCTTTCTAACTGCACAGTGTCTGATATTTCATTTATGATTTCTGGCAAGTTCTGTGGAAGCATGACGTGACGAGCAAGGTGAGTCATCATGAGGCGTTTGAAAGTGAAGTGAGATTAACGTGCCGAGTCAGGCCTGTGAGAATCCTCCTACTAATTCCTTATTTTCTCTCTCACTTGCTCTCTTTCTCCATTGTTAGCTCCTCTGTATGTGTGTGTGTGTGTGTGTGTGGTTTCAGAGATGGCAGAGCTGGGCAAGATGTCATGCCTGTCTTAACTCTTCACTTTTAATAAGCCACTAACCTAGTACAGCCTCTCTGACAAGCAGAAGAGGGTCTGTGAAACACACACACACACACACACACACACACACACACACACACACACACACACACACACACACACACACACACACACACGATTCCCTTTTATACTCTTACCTGCTTGTATAGTATGTTTACACCCTGATTGAAAGCTCAATGGTGCTGTTCTGCCTTAAGCATTTATTTATGCCTTTGAATTTTAATTACTTAAAAGATGAATTTTTTTAAATAAATCTGCATATTAATGAGGCTGTAATTTTATACTGCCACAGCCAGTGATGGCCCTTATTTACTAAGAACCCAAATAATGAGCACTAATTAGTATGTGCAATGGGATAAATTGTGTGCTCAGTTAGTAGGCATGTGTTGGGGGTGAATTAAAAAGATTTAAATGAAGTTTATGTGTGCTAAATGTTCTCAATAGCCCCTGCGTGCCCGGATCTCAGAACTGAAACTTAAATATGATACGCAATGAGACGTCACTCACCGCCCATAATACAATAATATAAACATACAATAAAAAGATGCATACATGAGTGTACATTATATTGATTTGTACAGGTCTTTACTGTAATGTGTTCATTTGAATACGTTATCTTTTCTATAGTAACAACAGTAATAATCTAAGGCTAATAATAAGTTGTGATATTTAACAAAGAAAAATGTTTCGATGATATAGTGAAGCTTTCTGTAAGGGGATGTTTATTTAAAGTTTATGGAAGGAGTCTCCAGTGTCAGCACTTGTAATGGTCATTGGGTTTTCAGCGACAGGAAAATCTTCAGGATCTTCTGGAGGACTTAGTGCTTTGTTGTTTATAGGTAACATGACAAGCATTTTTTTGTTTTACTAACTTTGAGAGGAAAAAAAGAGAGGCTGGTGACGGAACGACTGTTTATAGCTGTTTATAACATATGTGATAACAGGAACTTGTTAAAAAATTGTAATTGTCAGCAGATTGCTGTGGAATAAAACCCTTTGGCACATGATATTGGAAATGAAATATATATGTAAATGAATATATATATAAATGAAATTATGAATGAAAACCTTTTCAAAGGTTCTCTTTAAATGCAGTGCAATGAATATCTAACATTAAATCAACTTTAACACTGTGATAAAAAATAATCAATTTAAACAAAGTTTTGGATTATTTTAAGACACTAGTGAATAAAAAAACTTTCCTATTACTACGACTTAGTAAATGGCTTAACCAAAGGCTTACCCAAGTTTAATACCTGTCCTTCAGTTGTAGTAATGTGCACATGCAATCTCTGTTCCTTAAGCGACTTTCAGGTTTACTCAGTCGCATTTTGGGGGCAAAATTGATCTAACTGCCTTGACACCCTGTATTTTACTTTATTAAATCAGAGCCTATTTGGTAATATTGAATAAGCCAAAGAAGGTGAAAATTGTTAACTTTATTGTTTTATTTATTTGATCACAGATATGATTTCTTGATGCCGGTAATTGGCAAAATGATACATTGTTGACTCAAGATTCGTATTATATATATATATATATATATATTTCTCCAAACCCTGACTAAAAGCAGAATATCTTACATGCTATGCTTTAAATGCTCGAAGGTGGAATTTTTTTGCCTACAAATATTATGAAAATTTGAATAGCATTCAAAAACATGACTTGTACAATGTCAATGTGTCACAGATTCAATTCACATAACACACACACACACAGACACAAATAACATGTGACCAGTTACTTTGGGGTGTGTGGAATTCTATCTGAAACCACACACGCAAACACACACATACACACTGGGCAGTACAGATTGTGGATACGTCATTGTTGGATTATTGAGCTGTACACAGTATTATGTGTCTCTCTGACCCTGAGGCTGATACGCAGCTTGGATTGCATTGGTGTAAAGCAGTGTAATTAGAGATTACATTCGGGATTTCACTCCGAATGAGAGCGAGAAGGAGAGTGTCTGTCTGTATCGCTGGGTTCTTATCATCAGTCTCACAGCAACAGGACTGTGTGCTGGGTCGCAGGAAAAAAAAAAGTGACTACTCAGGATTAGCCTTTAAAGCGCAAATCCCTCCTATTTGCTCTGTCTTTTACTATAGAGCTGGGAGACATGTGTGCATGGAATAGAAACTAGAGAAGGGAGGCTAAGAGCATGATAAAGACTAAAAGAAAAGGCAAATGAGACCAGAGAGCTCTTGGCAAGCTTTTAGGGGAGATTGATTTTTCCTTGCATGTTTCATTTGCTTACACACAGGTGGAGGCTATGGAGCGGGGATTCACAGTCTAGCAGATGTGCTTTTTAGTTTTAGTCCAATATTTTATTGCCAAATCAGTAAAAACTGAGAGGAATTTGTTGCCATAGGGTCTGCCATGTTGTGTAGTTTCAGTTCAGTGCTCCAAAAATACTGTATAACCCACAAGAGAGCTGCACTCTACATACCTTTACATATCTGTAGCGTGCCTACAGCACTTAGTGAGTAGAAATCATAATACATTTTATACCACAGCATTGTTGACTGCTCAAAGCTGACTCCTGAGAAGGTGTTGATCAAAGGTGTTGAGGCAAATCACAGGTTTATATGAATGTGATTATTCTAATACACAGGGACTTGTACAATGGACACTCCATATAATCTAAGACGTAATAAGCTGTTTTAAAAATGTGCTGTTGTTTATTAAAGAAAAATGCCTAACTGTCGATATGGAGAACATTTTGGTAAGAAGGCATTTTTATGGTTGAAGTTTTTGCCGTCAGCACTTTATAACAGTCAGTAAGTTTACCGCCATGCAAAGGTGTTCAGGACAGAGGAGTTTGTGTTTTCTGGTTTATTGGTACATGACAAGCGACAGTGGATGTTGTTTATGTGTCATGTCATTTTATAATTTAATATAAAAATGTATAAAAATATATTAAATGTAGTCATTGACAAATTGCTGTGGTATATGAGGAATAAAACACTTCTGGTTGTGCTGTTATATAACACCACTCTGTTGTTAATTCTTTTCCTATTACAACTGCTACCCTGAAGCCTTGGCATAATGAGGGATAATTACCTAAGAATAATAAGGTCAAGAAAAGTCCAAAAGCGTCCCACCCTGTTATACTGTATACTTTATACTAGTAGTACTATATACTATATGGTAGTGTAGTGGGAAAGGTTACATGCCTGACAACTCCTGGGCCCCTGGTTCAATCCTGAGCTCGGGTAACTATCTGTGTTGAGGTTCACCTGTTCTCCCTGTGTTCATTTGGGTTTCCTCCGGGTTCTCCGCTTTCCTTCCACCTCCCAAAAACATGCCAGTAGGTGGATTGGTTCCAATAAATTGGCCTTAGATGTGAATTTGTGTGTCTGGTGTTCTGCGATGGTCTGGCGTGCCATCCAGGGTATATTCCAGGGATAGGCTCCAGATCCACCCAGACAAGAATAAACAGCTTACTACTGATGATGAGTGAATGAATAAATGGCCAGTGAATGGCCATTTTAGGTGCACATGCCTTATCCCTTACACTTACACTCATTGACCATTTTATCAAATATGTAGTTTCAGGTAGAGGGACTGTGATAGGAGCCACAATAGGACTATCGCTGAATGAATGTTATTTGTATAGTGGTTCATTCTCAGTGCTAGTGGAACTAGTATGAGTGAATCAGTTGCAACAGCAGTGCTGAGATTTTTTAAACACTTTAATATCACTGCTGGGTTGAGAAACAGTCTACCAATCAAAAATACCCAGTTAACAGCAGTGCTACGGTCAGAAACTGACACCTTTGAAGGCCTAAATTGTGATTAACACAAGTAGTCCGTGGAAAAACTTAAAATTAGTCTCAAACTGTACAAATAAAGCATGGACTAACAAGAGCAGCAATAAGAATATGCCGTGCTTAAAACCACTGTGCGTGATCATGGCCATACACAGGGTTTTAGAAATACCAAGCGTCAAAAACTGAGCTTGCTAGGGGGGTTAGGGGGCATGCCCTGAAATGTCACAAAGAATGATCCACACTACAGTCTGGAAATACAGAAGAGGCTAGTCTCTGGTCCTATTACAGCACCTTTGGAATGCCTCTCGTCCAATCAGATTCGAGGACCAGAACTAACTGTTGTATATACAATAATATATTTATACAATAACACTATATTACGAAACCATAATTATGCTAGGTGTTTGTGTTGTTAAATTGAGCCTATAGGTTCCACTGTAATTACCAGAGAACACGTATCTCTGTGGCAATTAGGCCTCCATTGTTTGAATGTGGTCAGGTCAGTTTTTGTTTGTGCTGAACAGCGCAGGGACATAACGCTAATCCCATCCTGGGCACAGTGGACAATACCTGCTCTTCATCTCTCATCCCCATCACCTTCTCTCATTCTTTTTCTCTCAGTCTCCTTATCTTGTCCTGTATCCCTTCCCTTCCCAAAGTTGAGCTTTGATTGATGCAGTCTTTTCATTTTCATCTGTGTCAGTGAAGAAAGTAAGCACAGGGTCAATTGATATTTATATGCAAATGTTACCCGCCTCCGCTAGGATCATCTCAATGAAATAAAGGCTCAAATTTTAATAACTTTCGGAATAAAGCCTCTATTTTTAATAACCTTTATCTAAATGTGATAATGTTCCTTTATGTAATAATATTTGGTCCTCAAGGTGAAATAAAGGCCACATATGTAATAAACTTTGGCTTTTGGAACAATTTGTCAAACACATGTTTTTTTAATTCTCTTAGAACATCCAGCTGTAATGGAGTGGAGCAGAGTGGAAAAAGAAATTTCTATTAGGTTTCACGAAAAAAAAATTAGCATTTGGGTTTGGAATGACATAAGGGTAAGTAAATGATAACGGAATTTTCATTTTTAAGTGAACTATCCCTTTAACTTTTTTTTTAGCACAGACTAGATATGGACATATCAAAATACAGTGGTTGCAGATACTTGGGGGGTTCTTGTAAAAAAGAAAGAGAAGAATACAGAAAAATTGTTAAAGAACTAGAATTTTAATAGGCTAAATGACTGTCCTAACCTCAACCTAAAAACACACTTGAGTCGAAGCCACAGGTTTTAGCATGTACTGTTGTAGATCTGAGGATGATAACTCTCCCACTTTGACTTTTAGGAGTAATTTTCTTAGACAAGTGAATTTACTGAAAAGCTAACAGGAAAGCCAGGTTCATTAAATTCATTCACAATATGTACGCATTCATTCTTACTCACATGCCTAATATGCTGAAAACGGCTGTTAATGTTTCTTGGCTCGTCGCATTGACAATTACGAATTACATTACATGAATCACGTAAATGATATATTTTGATATATACCATATATAATTCAAAACGGCGAAATTTGTCCCAAGTTGAGTCGTTTGCATCCCTGGATATTACTGTCAGTTATTTAACGTTTCTATCATAAAACAGCTGTCAAATATTAATTGTTTAGCTACTTACATCTTACCTTAACTCTTTGACCATTAAAACTGATGAAGTTCACGCTTTGCCTCTTCTGTTAACAGTAAAGCCGGCCGGCAGCTCAGGTGAGAAAGTCAGCCATCTTGGCATAGTACAATATCTTTGCAGCACCAAAGAAGAGCTATTATTAGGCAATTATTTCATGACTTTTATTATATTACACCATTGTGACCTCAATGGTGGGTGCAGTCATGTGCATGATCACCTCATACCAGTGCCCACACACACACACACACACTACCACGTTAGTGTTGCTGCTGTGCTGAGAATAGTCCAACACCCCAATCGTATCTGATTAGCGCTAGTCCCTTTACACCAATGGACGAGGTAAAATTGACAACGTGAGTATAGCAACAGACAGGTTACTGTCAGCGATTACACACCTACTGTTACAGTCTGCTGCAGAATTTTTGGCACTCTTGTTAAGGATGGGTTAAACAAATTGGTGAAAAATCTGAAAATTCACTCTGTAAATATGAGAAATGGGACCTTTAATTGAAGTAAATTTATTCCAAGAGATTTATTGGCACCCCTGCATTTGTCCAACCTTCCTTTGCCAACATGACAGCACTGAATCTGCTCCTATAAAGCTTGATGAGATTGGAGAATACAGAGAAAGCAATCTGAGAGCACTCCTAAATATTGAATCTCTCCAGATCCTCTAGGATTATCTCTTGTAGACTTTTCTCTTCAGCTCACCTCACAGACTCTCAGTGTAAAATGTTTGGGCACAATACTCTGAATGTATGTTTTCCATTGCTTTCCATTGCATTTTCATAAAGGTCTATGTTGAAGTTTGTTTCTAAGACTTTTTTTTTTTTTTTTCAAAAAAGTGAAGCTAATACCATGTATAAATTTATGAACCAAAATGTTTTTTTTAATTAGTTTTTGCTTAAAATTAAATTAAACATGGATGTACTATAGGAGAAGCAGTGCGTGATGCTCCCTCATGAAGCTCATTCTAAAATAGAAAACAGTTTTGAAATGTTTAACACTTTTCTTGGTCACTGCATAATTCCAAGTATGTTATTTCTATCTATCTATCTATCTATCTATCTATCTATCTATCTATCTATCTATCTATCTATCTATCTGTGTGCTACAATAGAAATGGTTCTGTACATCATAGACAGACTGTCTGCACTTACACTTTGCCTTTGATTGTGGAAATTTATTAGATTTCGGATATTTCCTCTAATATCTTGGCGGCTGTGGAATCTTTTTATATTAGCTCAGTCTGGCAACCTCATTAACTGTTCTGTCCGTTGCTGGAAGAGTGATTCTTGCCCCAATGAACCCCTAATTGCACTTGTTATAGTTCCCATTTTTGACCACTAGGTGCAATAATAACTCTATGGAGCTAAATGGGGTAGTGAATGGGGCAGTCCCGCAAAAAAGCAGAGCAAATCAACAGAACATTGGCTTATAGCTGTCAAATAGCACCATTTAAAAAAAAATCCCTGGTTACTCAAAAGAGTTAATTAGCATTTCAGCAGAATTTGTTGAACAGCTAATTTAAATGGTGGGGTTCTGCCAAACCTGCCTCTGTGGACTAGCCGCCACTGGTGGGATCCCTCTCCTACATCAGAGTTAAACACACATCAATCCATTAGTGTTACATGCCTTAAAAATGCTGAGCGCTCTTTGCATTTTTTTGCCAGTTATGTAGTAAAGTATGTTTAATGTGATGCTCATGCTGTTGACAGAAAGCCATGATGAATAAGGCTTTATTATTAGTATCAGATTTTCAGTTGGAACAAACTTCATGGTCTTTGCAGATCCAAACAGATGCTGATCTTTGACTCTTTTTCGGCGACTCATATTCTCACGACTGTTTAAGTGCGTAAGTCACGTCCACAGAGAACTGCAGTTCAAACCCAGCGATTGAAATCGACCAGTGTGTGGGGGAAATGCATCGGCTGGCCTGTTAAGAAGGGCACTATGTGTAGAAACTGAAATGGGAGGGGCTATAAATCCTTTCACTGAATGCAGAAGGGGGGGCGAAAGGGATGGAAGGCTGCCTCTGTCTCTCCATCTGCCTTTCTGGATGAAAACAGCCTCTCTAAATGTAAACGAGTGCAGCCTTTGTGTTTTAAAGGCCAGACAGAGAGAGGGGCTCAAAATAACCTGTTCTTTCTATTGCTCCTCCAAATAAGCAGACCTCTGTGAGGCCCTGGTCAAAAGCTCACTTAATAATTTAGTTTTATTTATTGGTGCATAACGCTAAGGAGTTTGGCTTGAATTATTGAGCAGTGATACCATGAATTATGAAGTCTAATAAAAACTCTCAAAAGGCTTCAGTGTTTCTTTGTGAATATCTGATTAAAATTAAATGGTCTCTCTTTGTGTTTGTAGGTAATGTGGTTGATATCTACCAGAGGGAGTTCTTGGCTCTGAGAGATCGCCTCCACTCGGCAGAACAGGAGAACCTGAAGCGCTCCAAAGAGCTCAACCTGGTGCTGGACGAGATCAAGCGAGCCATCGCTGAGAAGCAAGCGCTGCGAGACATCAACCGCACATGGAGCAGCCTGTCCGGTGAGAGAGGGACACTTATAGCTGACGGAATGTAGAATTCAACTGTACATGACGCTTTGTTCACACAGCAGGACAAATCTGGTTTAGTTCATAAAAGTAGCTTTCACATTGCAAATAACTAACAAGTGATCAAATCTGACTTGTTTGATTTGACTGGTCAAAATGGATTGCAAAACTTGTACAGATGCCTTACTGGAACTGGAAAAAGTAATGATTTCATGTCAATCAGTCAATCAGTCAATTAATTAATTAATTATAATTATAAATTAATGAAATTCTTTCTTGGCAAAAAACTAGATTTTAGACATAGCCTAAAGACCACAAGAGAGCAAGAAAAATTGAGATATAAAAATTCACACTGACATTTCTAAGAGCATCTTTGTTTATTTATTTATCTATTTGTTTATTTATTCATCCCTCCATTCATTCTTTCATTCATTCGACCTACTGAAAATCATCTGTCTGGACATAGCGTAAAGACCACAAGACCACAGTGAGGAAAAATGGAGATCCTACGTATCTCAGCAGATCAGATCATGATGATAGTTCTAGCCATATACATGTTATGTGGAGCATAAAAACTGACATGGCCGATCTGCGTTAGATTTCTGACTGTGAATAGATCGCTAAATGTGTGACTGTGTGTCTGTGACAGATGAAACCAAGCTGAAGCTCTGGAACGTCACCAGCAGTAAGAATGTGTTACAGCTGCCCAGCATCTTCCACCACCTGCCCCATCTGCTGGCCAAGGAGACCAGCCTGCAGCCGGCCGTGCACGTCGGCCAGGGCCGCACCGGAGGTGTGTGTGTGTGTGTGTGTGTGTGTGTGTGTGTGTGTGTGCTTGTGTGTTTTCATCTCTGTCTTAACTTCTATCATGCTTGTATCAGATACTGTGGTCCTCGCTGTGCTTTTATGATCCACTTCTGTCTCATCATATCACTCTCCTTTTGAGACTACTTACAACATCTCTCTTTCTACCACTTGTTATCCATTAAAAAAGCTGTTGAGCCTTTTTCATGACCCTGATGTCTCTTCAGGAGGAGAGGCCCTGCTGTTCTCAGCTGGCTCTGGCCCAGCTTTGCCTCACTTCCAGCTCTTTCAGCTATGCTTGTGCATAAACAGCATGGGGCTGTGGATTGTTGGTCCAATTTCCTGCTAAGCCACAGATGTATCTATATTAGACCACTAAGAATTTGATCTATAGTCGTGGTCTGAGTGTTAGACAGCTTGGCTTAAAACTTAGTAGAGTCCTTTTGGGTCTGTGCTACTGTTCTGCATATGCATCATCCAACAGCTGATAAAATTTGGAGATTTTATGCAAATATATGTGAATGTCTAAAAAATACAAATGTATTCAGGCCATTTGCTCACATTTATGTAAGCAGGTTTGTTGTGCAGTGAAAAACAGCAGCTCCTGGACACTTTCCCTCTACTGACTTCATGGATTTGCTTTGTCTTTCACTTTCAATTAGTCTCGCTTTCAGTTTCTCTCTCTCAGCATTTGTCCATCTGGTATCTCATTTTCATCACATGTTCATTATGCAGTTGAAGGATAACATGCAGCATGTCATAGAATATTAGGCCAGGACACGTTTTAAAATGTATTCTCTTGCTTTACGTGACAGGCTCGCTTTGGCGTCTCTGCCTCTGATTGGCTGAATGTTCTGTCTGTCTTTCAGTGTCGATAGTGATGGGCGTGCCCAGCGTGAAGAGGGAGGTACACTCCTATTTGACAGACACTCTGAGCTCTCTGATGTCAGAGCTGAGTCAGGCTGAAAAAGACGACTGCGTCATTGTGGTCTTCATTGCCGAGGTAGGACTACGATGCCCATTATGCATAGCTCCTTTGGTTTGAGTCTGTGCTTCCTTCCCTATGATATTCAGTACTCTGGTTACCTTTTTTTTCCGTTCACATTCATATCCAAATAATGACGTCCCTGTGGTGTCTTTTGTGGTGTTCATGCAACTGTATATTTTCTTTTTTTTTAGGCATGCCAATTTGAATTGAAAATTATATTCTAATGGACTTCGTCTAGTCAAACTGTACATTTTACACCGGTCAACTATACATTTGTATTTAGTTTTCAAATGAGACTCATTTTGGCCCGTCAGATCTGATTTTATGTTTTTTTTAAATTTTCAAAATGAACAACAACATGAAGGCTGATTGGAGAGGAGAGATTCCTTTCTTTCTTGAAAAACATTTAAGTTGGTGTCGCTGTAGTTTGTGTGAAATGTTGAGAATCAATCCAATAGAATGGACATAACACACTGAGAAATCTCCATGTTATTAGCTAGCTCACTAGCAAACATTAACGTGTTCCGCACCACTCAGCGTACATCCGCTCTATAAAAGCCAATGTAGATAAGGAAGCAAGTGTGACTACAGTGCAAACAAACAAACAAACAAACAAACAAACAAACAAACAAGACAGTGTGGACTAGGGATTGCATGATTAATAGTTGTTACTAGACAACCCTTAAATTAAAAAAAAATTGACTAGTCGTCTTTTCCATAGCTGAAGTAAAAACTATTTCAGGACAGCCAGATACAAGTTACAAATTACATTACCTGCTTTAGTGCTTTTTAGGCAGATGAAAAAAATTCAGTGCAATACATGTGCAAAATAATAAAATTATGTTTTATATTACACTATTTAAGGACACCTCCGTTCTTAAAATGCACTTGTGTGCTGACCTTTTGGCTCAGCTGAAATCATTGACTCTGGAACTGAGAATGCGCAGCACAGAAGCTCATGTCCATTAATAGAGCCTTCTTTAGGGGCGGTGTTGGCTCAATGGTTAAGACTCGAGGTTACTAATCAGAAAGTCAGCAGTTCAAGCCCTAGCACTGCCAAGCTGCCTCTGTTTGGCCCTTGAACAAGGCCCTTAACCCTCTCTGCTCCAGGGCACTGTATAATGGCTGACCCTGTGCTCTGACCTCAGCTTCCTAACAAGCTGGGATATGCGAAGAAAAGAATTTCACTGTTCTGTAATACATATTTGACAAAATAAGGGCTGCTTTATAGCTCAATAAGTGGCCTTCCTTCAGAGGAAGACGCTATGTCTGCAGCAGCATTGGGTCATTTTTCAATGCTAATAATGACCCAGAAGTAATGTTTAACTCCTGCCTCAGTAGTGTCCCAATATGAGTTTGGAGTGGCCTGTTGGCGGACGTGCACTGCTGAAAACTAGCTGCGTGGGATTGATCTCACTGATCTTATTAGCTTATATGCACTTATTTAGCTTTAATATACAACAACGGGAGGAATTCCGTCGGGAGTGGGTAGGAGTGGAATTTAAAAAACAGTCCTGACTACACCTTTCTGCTTTATGCAAATTGATATGAAATTGATAACATTCCATTAAAGCTTTTTTTTCCCAGTGTAGTCTTACAAAATGTATGGTTGACTGTGAAATTGGCTTCATCCAGTCTGGAATATATTTTCAAATTAGATTTAGCCTGCTTTTTTATTGTCTGTTTCACTGTTTTTTTCCCCCCACCACTCCAACATCCCCGCAGCGGTGAATAGTGATGGTATTAGTCCATTTAAAAATCAGATTTGAGAAATAAATTACACACTGCCCTGTTGTGCAAACAGACTTTGTGTCTGTAAATATTAGCCATCAAATTACAGAACTTGCAGATCAGCAAGTTCTCTTCTTCATAGCCATGGGTTTGTATTTGTGTGTGCGTGTGTGTGTGTGTGTGTGTGTGTGATTGTGTGAGTATTAGCAGGTCAATGATCTCTCCTCTCCTTGAAGAGAAGGTCAGTACACTTGCAAGGATAAAAAAGAAACTTGTTACCATGGTGATCCCATCAGGTCTTGATAAACCATCCCATGATATCAAGCTAATGGGTTGCTCACTAGGGCTGGCCGCTAACTGCCCTGACCCGTGATAACAATTCCCCTTCTGTTGGGCCTGCAACAGAACTCATCCATTAACTTATTAACATCTTTGCTCAGACCAATTAGCATCCAGACTGGCTGAACAGACACACACAAACCAATATGCACAGCTAGTGTGAGTATTACTCAGGAGAAGGACATGTGTGTGTGAACATGTCCTGTATGGATACATGATGTAGAACAGATTGTGTAACTGAGTAAGCATACAGGTCAGTGACATATAGGTCGGTGAAATAAGCAAGCGTGTGTGTGGGAGGACAGTGTGTATGTGTTTCTGTGTGTGTATGTATATGTGTGTGTATGTCCTCTTCCACTTTTAATTAAGAAGCCTCTCTGTACATCACATCATTACAGCCATAATGGGCTTCTTAAGATGCAGCCGCCCACAAAGCTCCAAGTGCAGGCTGGGAAAGCGACACACCCACAGCCATCTGTTTGTTTGTGCCCATTTTTGTGCAGTGTGTTAAACCTGAAATAGTTACGTCAGTATTGATCATATTACAAAATTAAAAAATTAATTCCTAGTTGCCTTGTTATTTAAAATACATTAGAACAGAAGTTCTCAGACTTGAGGTCATGTCCCGATGTGTGGTCGCATGAGATGTGGATGTGGCGCATGAGGTATTTACCAACCGTTATTAATAACGTAGTTCTATATGTCTGCATGTCAGATTATTATTATTATTATTATTATTATTATTATTATTCAAATTTCATTAGCCTTAATTCAGTTTGGAGTTCCTCTTAAGCCCATTTCACACCAGACTGCACGGCGCCACGTCCAGTGTGCTGCCATGTTAATCACAGTGGCTGTTACACCGGACACTGGCGTGATTGTGCACACAGAATGTACATTTGTATAGCACAGTCATCGTTACTAACTAGAAACACTAGAAAATAAAATTTCTATGCTAGCAGTATATGCCCATAATCTTACAGCACATGGGCAATCTTTCAGTCTGTAGCTGGACAACTGAAGATTAGAAAACATCACCTAACCTTTTTCCAATCTTCACCTCTCTCGTTTTGGTGAGTCTGTGCTAATTTGCACCCTCAGATTCCTGTTCTTGGCTGACAGGAGTGGAACCCGGTCTGGTCTTCTGCTGTTGTAGCTTATCCACCTCAAGATTTGATGTCTTATACATTATGAGATGCTTTTCTGCTCACCATGGTTGTAAAGAGTGGTTTTTTAAGTTACCGTACCCGTCCTGTCAGCTCAGAAAATGCTGGTCATTGTACTTTGGCCTCTCTCATCAACAAGATGTTTCAGCTTTCAGAACTGCTGTAAGCTCTATAGAATGTTTTGTGTGAAAATCCCAGGAGACCTGCAGTTTCTGAAATACTCAAACCAGCCTGTCTGGCACCAACATCCATGCTATGATTGTTACTGAGATCACATTTTTTCCCCATTCTGATGTTTAAAGTGAACGTTAAATGAAGCTCTTGACCTGTCACTGTATGATTTTATTCATTTCACTGCTGCCACATGATTGGCTGATTGTATAATTGCATGAATGAGCCAATGCACAGGTGTTCCTATTAAAGTGGTAATGCATGTTTATAATATTCACAGATATTTGCATGATACATTTATATTTTTGGGGGGTTTGTGATAATGCTGGACCCTTAAAATGGGGTCACTGGCCAAAATAAAAAGTTGAGAACACCTGCTTTAGAAGATTTTTAAAACACTTTTTTAAAGGGAAAACATCTCTGGCGTACATCAGAGAAAACTGATCCTCGTTCTATCTGACAAGGTGCTGGTGCTGAAACAAGAAAATCCTCTGTGGGAGGCTCCTAATACTTTTTACTGAAAAATTTCACCAAATTTAAGAATACATTTTATTCACACACACACAGACACACAGACACACACACACGCACGCTTAAGAGACCTTGTCATAGTCAAAAATGAGCAACTTCAGTTCACAAAATACGTAAACAGATAAATGGATGAAGCTTTCTATATTCAGACTTGAGCAACACACACAAATTGGTTTTCTGGGTGATCCTTTCAGATTATTAAAATCACCTGCATGTACTTGCCAGGTATTTATTGTGTAGTCCTTTTGGAGTTTGTATACGGTTGTATTAGCATGAAAGTTGAAGCTTTGTTAGCTGATCTGTTTGAGCAGAGTGTACAGATGAGAGAGCTCGTCAGAATAAAGGACTAAAGCACTGCTCCATCGCTCTCTTTAGGTAGAAATTAATTGAGGGCTTACGCTGCATTCGACCAAAGGTTTTAACTTGTATTTTCCGACCTCTGACTAGGAAAAAAACAATTCGGAATTCCTGCTCGAGGACTCAGGATGGTCTCCTTAACCCTGAGTTCAGCAAGTGGTGTCAAATCAACATGGCTGCTCTTGGCATCAGAAGTAAACAAAGTACCACCTCTTACCTTTAAATGAGTTATGCTTTATATAAAAGTATTTGCTTTAGCTTAATCAACATACAGACATATTCGCTTGTTCCTAGTCTATAACATTGACTATACAATTTGCTGTTTGTGATGCAAATATATATCACTTATCACAGGTAGCTGGCTAGCTTGTTGCTAACAAAAGATGAAAATGGAGGCATCCATGTTGTTTTTTTTTTTTTTGTCCCACTGTGATTTGAACACACAGAGGTCGAAAATGACATAATTCTGAGTTCTGACTTTAAGGTAAGTCAATTGCAGCATAAATCCAGTAGCGGGAAGCAGAATTGTGGGTAAACTGATGTTATGTAACATGGCACTGAATGAAGATTAAACCAAAAAATTCTGAATTTTATTATAAAATAAACATTGGATGCCATTGCATAGCACACATTAATTTTAAATGTTGATATGCAAGTCGTTCAGGGTGAATTTTTCCTTTAATATATTAAAAATAAAATCTTTAACAAAACACACAGTACAAAAATCTGTTTAAACATGCACACCGCAGCTTGTTTCTGTGAGAAATAATGAGGTTGGTCAGTGTTATAAAGGTCTGATGCCAGTGCTAGCGGAGTTGAAAAGTGCATTGTGATATAAGTTAATATTACATGCTGCCCAACCCTCGCTACTGGCAGCAGACTGCCAAGTAAAGCACATAACCATGAGTAAGAAGGCCATATTAAGCAGTTAAAAAGATAAAATAGTGGCTCGAGGCAGACAGTTGCACCAGCAATGTCTTAGACTTACAGCTTTTTATGGACATTTGCTCAGGAATGATATGGTTCCTCCCAGAAGTATATAACGTTCTCTAAGGACAGCTTGCATCAACATGTTAAAACAGAATGAATTTATTTACTGCGCTGCCTGTGTGTTTGTGTGAATAAGTTCACAGTAATTAACACATTGGGTAGAGTTAATGGATAAATGAAGCTGTGATCTATCAGGATTTGCTCTGCGTGTGTGTGTGTGTGTGTGTGTGTGTCCTGTCCCCAGACTCCACTCGTAGCTCTAAGTGTAGTTTAAGCACATGTCATCTCTCATCTTTATTACGGTCCGACTTTAAAAGGGCACGCAAAGAGCAATGGAGAGGCACTGCCATTACACAGCATTACACTCTCTCTCTCCCTTCCTTTCTCTCTCTCTCTCTCTCTCTCTCTCTCTCTCTCTCAAGGTCCATCCTCTTCTTCCGCCATGCTGAGCTGATATTCAGTTTAAGCCGCATAATTATTTGCATGAGATAGACAGATAAGAAATACACAAATGGACTTCCTTGATGTTTGTGTATGTGTGTGTGTGTGTGTGTGTGTGAGTGAGTGAGAGAGAGAGTGAGAAGCAGTCATACATGAATGTGTGTGAGGTAAAACAGCGTTGGAAGGCACGGCTCATTGTTTGTGAGAATGCTGCATGGCTCTGAGTTTGTACCATGCCTTTAGATCAGGCTCACAGCTTGCCTGATTAATAACAGGACGTTTCGTGTCATCTATCACCATCATGTGAGCCGTAATGAAAAGCACGTCTAAGCCAACGCCATTTTGCCCCCTGTCTCTTGCCAAAGCGTGACCGTGTGACCCAGTAATTGCTTGATGATTTATTCATCGGTTAATGGCTCAGTTAAACCCGACGCTTTTGTTGAGGGAGAAGGATTTATAGGCCAGTCCTTGGAGTGAGTTGGTATGTCCTGCCGCGTCTGAAACAATCCACAGAATTTTAAAGTCCTAACATCGTGCTCTCTTGGTTCTTCTGGGCCTTCACTTGTCTAGACATGTCAAAAAGAATATAAAATCATGACACTTGAAGACATTTGCTCAAAACTTGATATAGACTATATTTCATGCTGCTAACAAAGTATTCACAAGACAGTAGGGCTACATGTGATAAACAAATCTAAAAAATATTAAATATGAAATATTTAACAAGGAAAAGAAGAAACAGAGAAGAACAAATCACCAGTAATCTGATTTTTTTTTATGATCCCTACTTTCGCAGTGTCTATTTTATTGATTCTGGTGCATTAAATTATCATGAACTCATTCGTGTAGTTTAATTGAATGTTAATTTAAAACTCTTGACAGTCAATTTAAAACCCATATATACTCCAGATCACTTAAATGTAAAGTTTACGTTTGTTGTTATCAATCTTTACAAACCTTCTACATCAAAAAAAAAAAACAAAAAAACTGAAAGTTTTATTTTAGTTTTTGTGCCAGGCTCAACTAAAAACTTTTTTTGGGGGGGGGAATTGGTCTTTGCGTCATGCAACAGTACTCAACTAAGCACATTTTCCATGTTCAGAAATGATCTTTTCTAAAAGTTTTTGTCTTCAGCATTAAATATTGTAAACCTGAATGTTAAGAATTTAGGGCTTTTTTAAAAATTATTATATCGGGTATACTGGTTTAGCCTTTTTTACTCATGGACAATGCATTTAGTTTTTAATATTTGATATTTAGGCAGAATCACAATTCATATGTCATGCAGTCTTAAATAAAAAAAAGAAAATCTAAAGAATCTGAACATGTGTATAAATAATTTATGCGTGTAAGGGTTAAGCATTTAATAGAGACATTTAATGTGTTGAATTAGAATCTATCTATCTATCTATCTATCTATGTATATATATACATATATATATATGTCTAAATTGTATGAATGTTACATGTACAAGGATGTGAATACTATATGTAGCAACAACAATATTCTACAATAGTATATAAAAGCTAAATAAAACAGATTCAGGCAACGGTGACTGTACAGTATGTATATATTGCAGATTTATCAATATAAATACAGTCTAATCATGAAATAGTAATAATGTTTTTTTCTGGTTTGAATTAATAGTGTACAATAAAACTATTTTGTTTCTAAATTAGCCGAATAAATGTGTTAAATAATCCTAATTTCAATATTGGGCAAAATCTGGATTGTTATAGCAAAGTTTGGTACAAAAACAGATCATAATGTTTTAATCATGATGGACATGATGGATTAATCATGGACAGTGGATTTAGCTACTGCTGTCTAAGCACAGATGATGCCCACGATAATCTGAAAAGAGCAAGTATTGCTTATTGGTATGATATTGTCATATTGCATCATGTTTTCCAACTGGTCAGCAACAATACTCACCAGTTTCTTCATGCGCTCATCATTGTTGGTCCAGTCACATACAGTCTGAACAGAAATGGGTTATAACCTTATAACATCAAGATTCATGACAGAGTATTTGTATACTAGATCGGTACCTACAATAACTACAACTACAACAACCAATAACTACAAGCATCCGAACGGATACCTGTACATTAAAGAACATTTCTTTCGTTTTTGATCCTATTATGATCCTGTTTTCATAATGCTCTTTTGCTCTTTGTCCTCTGCCGCCTTCTGTCAGTAGAGGAGAGAGTTTGTGCTCTTTGAGCTCGTGTTTATGGCCGAGCTCTCCTACTGCCGTGTGTTCGATGACTCGGTCCTCCTAAACAAAGCACTAAAAATGTTTTCTTTCTCACTTGTGGGACAAAGCTGTGTAAGGGAAATGCTCTCATTTCAGTCCTGGACAGAAATTTGAAGTATTAGAAGGCAGGATGTTTTTTTTTTTTTTACATCACGGAGCTGGGTGATATGACAGTATCAATACTGTGATGTATTAAAAG
>CM040981.1:7293254-7298254 GCA_022985145.1 Pangasius djambal | reverse complement strand
ACCAGCTCTGTTTTATCGGGCCCAAGTTGTCTTCTCCACCGAGAGGCAAGTGGAGCTGAATACAGTTGGTAGCGGTGGCTCTCGCTAGTTACCGGAGTCAGCAGTGGAGGAATCAGGGTTTTATTGTCACGTAGGCTACATGATGTAAGGAGTGTGATTTAGGGAAAAAAAAAAGATTTCCAAACATTTTTTATTTAACATTACAAAGAATTTCTTTAAGTAATGGACCACATTTCTGAGAAAAATATTGTAAAGGCTGTCTAAGATTTGCAGAGGCAGAAGCTGTACCTGTACAATGTCCTTGGGTAGCCTGAAAGGCACTTATAAATAAAATGCTATTATTATTATTGTTATTATTATTTTATTATTATTAATATTATAGAAGAATTGCAGCAAGCTCTCCAAGAACCTACCGCAGTTTTCCTTCACCACTTCACCACACTATATGTAAGAGAATTTATGCAGGTTTAAATGTGGAAACAAATTTAATTTTTTATTGGTTGTTTTACTGTTTACTTTTCAATATAGTAATTGTTTGGACATGTAGAATCTTTTCATTACTTTTGAGGGCATCTTCGTTTTACACAGTTTCTTTAGCCTAACACTTTTACACAGTAATGGACATGTATATCAGCTTCAGTACACATGTCCATCTAGTCAAAATGACTTAAAGCACAAATTTTATATTCCCGCACAATATTAAATAAAGAAATAAAACATGATGGCATGGCGTGATGTGGCACGCCGTGAAGTGGAGTTACTGTTACCCTCACAAAGTTGATTGCACATTCCAAGGTGTTTTATTCCTTATGTCACAGCGATTTATCAACTATTCCAATTTCATTAATGACACATCGTATTTTATCCATTTATAGTTATGTTTATGTTGTGGAAGATCCATGAGACAAATTAGTTCCTGTTATCACTTATGTTATAGCAGCTACAAACAGTCTTTCCCTCACTAGCCTATTATTTTCTCTCTCTTGAAATTAATAAAGCAAAAAAAAAAAAAATTAAGCTTGTCATGTTTCCTGAGAAGTCACAATGAACACTCCTCAGTCCTGAAGACTTTCCTGTAGTGGAAAATGTACTGATTGTTACAAAGCGCTGACACTGGAGATGGCTTCTATAAATTTAAAACGAAACATTTAACCATACCAATCATTATCACCATGTTTTTCTTTGTTAAATAACACATTTTTAAAAAAAAAATTAGTTTATTATAAAGTTTAGCTGTGTGGACCATCCACCATACATATTCCTGTGAATGAGCTTTTACTAAAGAAACAGTACTAACGAATAAACGGTAACGAATATGAACCTGTGAATTACAGCCAGCACCACTCTCAGATGGAGCTGCTGTTATAGAAACCACCCAGACGTGAGAATTCTGTGGCATAATTTTTTTTGTAACATGACACCAAGATATTGCAGGATATGTGCTAGATAGCTGTTAGACCTCCAGTCAGCTCAGACAGCTCATGCAATACTACTGCCTGAAAATTGAGTTCTCCAAACCATACTAGTTTACAGTTATCCCTGAAAAACCCACCCACATGAGAGCTAGTGTCAGAATCAGAAAGAAAGTCTCCAGCAGCATAAACAAAAAAACTGTGATAGAGAGCCAAGAAATTGTGACCTTATTATTATAGTGTTCTATCTTTATCTATCTGTATTTATTGATAAAACTTATAATATGAAGGTGACTATATAGTGTAATTTGTTATTTTTCAAATTCAGTTTATTTTGTTTTCCATTCAATACTTATAAATGACTTTTAATGCATTAGGGCTTAGACAGTAGTTCACTACATGCTACAGGCTATGCAACGCTATTATGTCACTCCCTCAATAGTCAGTCTATATAGTGAATAGGAAGTCATTTGGGATTCACCCCAACTGTGCTGGAGGGCCTTAAGTAGAGAAGAAATGTAAATTATGTTTTGAAGTATGCAATACAACTGCTTAGTGTAGTGCTACTGCTAATGGGCTGCATTTATCAAGCTAGATATGAACGGCTTTAATTGTAAATCGTTTGTACGAGCATTTACACAAGACATTTGTGATTCATGGAAAAAAATGAATAACTAATGTAAACCTTGACTGATTATCTTCAGATCGTATAAATCATGATGAGTTGCTGCACTTTTATATACAGATTGTGCCATCAAGTTTAAAAAGCTTGTGTATTTTTAGTTGCACACAGTTTAATGAAACTTTATAAAAACTTTCATATTAATGGCATTACCTAAAGAAATATTCAATATGGAAAAATAAAGAACGCAAGCCAATATAAATCCAGACCAGTCATTCAATTAAGAATGCCGCTGTATAAAGGAGGACGGGTCGTATGCTCCCTAGTGTGCTGCGGACCACTTGCTTCCTGCAGACACATGCTCTTCTGCTTTTCTAACATGGTATCAGAGAGGGTGCGAGGGGTTCTGGCCAAGAATCAGCAAGACGCTTCGCCTTGAAAAAAAAAAAAATCGCAGTTTGAGAAAGTCTATTCCAACTGTATGAGCTTTGCCTTTTAAGGAGTTTTGTGGGCGTCACCAAAACAAAATCAGGTGTTCCGTGTATGTGCTTGGGAATTTACAGGTGTTTGGCATTCGTCAACGTACGACTACGAAGAAAACCACCGTTTCTGAGACATTTGTAAATCCGGCAGAATTTTTTAGTTCGGTTTTGCTTACACAAACATTTACACATGACTTTATTAAAGATTGAGGCCCAACTGTTTTCTGTCTGTGGCAGTATAAAATTATAGACTCATTAATATTTAAATGTACTTGAATGTTAAGTGTTTTAACTAATTCAAATGCCACTTTTTAAAAGTAATTTGAAAACCCTAACAGATGTACCCACAATGGGCCATATTCAGAGTTGTGTTAAGTGTGTGTAGTGAGAATTTAATTCTGAAATTTCACACATACTGTAGATATTCAGAGCTCAGATGTAGCTACAGACTTAATCACTATTCAGAAGTTGTTCAGGAGGTGTATCTCAGTTTATGCACAATTCTGACCTTGGACTTATGCCCAGTGTTCTTGTATGATATTGGCTCGAGACAAGGAGCAGTATTAAGTTCAGTGCCACTGTCTGACAGTTTAATGTTGTTCCTCTTTCGGCTGCTCCTGTTAGGGGTCGCCACAGTGCATCATTGGTCCGCGTATTTTGATTTGGCACAGTTTTTACGCCGGATGCCCTTCCTGGCACAACCCTCCCCAATTTTATCCGAACTTGGGACTGGCACTGAGAGCACACTGTTGCACGCAGCCCCAGTGACTGGGGTAGGTTTCCTGTCCGGGAATCGAACCCAGGACACAGTGGTGAGAGCGCTGTGGCCTAACCACTCGACACTAGACAGACACTCTGACAGTTTAATGTAACTATGATATATCACACTGAAATGTGCTGGGCTATAAATACACTCAAATAAATCCACGCCATTTGACACCAATGTTAATTACAGTATTAATGAATTAATAGTGAAAACGGAGGACATCAGAAGAGACAGCATCTTACTCAGAGATCTTGAGGATAAAGTTATGAATTAACTTAAAGTGAGCTGTAAGTGTAGCAGACAAATGCTTGGTCAGCTTATCCTTCAGTCAGACAAATGCTTGGTCAGCTTATCCTTCAAACCCAAATCCTTCAAATGTTTTCTGTTTACAGATTAGCACATCAAATTAACAAAAATATTTGAATTATTTTATTACTTCAGCAATTCCAAACAGTGAGTTAAAAGTGGAATAACATATCTTCTATCCCATGCACACATTATGACTTCATGACTTTGATTTAGTATCTTGTGGCTTCGTTAATTTATTTATTTTTTTTTTAAAAATCCTTCTTCAGTCCGCATTTTCTATCCCTCATTTTTTTCACGCTTAAAGACAAGTGCTTTTGTTTGATAGCTGTGGTCTAAACGCTATAGAAAAATCCTGTCTCAGATGCTTCTGCTCAAGTCTTGAAAAACCCTAAATGGCGCACCAGGAAAATTGACTTAAGCAGATGCGGTAGTGCTCCGAATATGTGTAACTTTCTCTACATACAGATTTTTATTAGAATGTTTAGAATTACAGTAGCATGGACTAAGCAGATCAGGCTATTGTACTATTTTAGCAGGTCCGTCTTCAGAGATACAGCCCTCTATTTAATTTCAGACTCGTAGGTATTGTTGCTATTTGTGACTCTGTGTGTGTGTGTGTGTGTGTGTGTGTGTGTGTGTGTGTGTGTGTGTGTGAATCAATGCTCAGCTTTACACAGTATGCTGACTGATTGATACGCTCCCTGGAGAGCTTGTCTTGCTATAATGTGTGATTGCTGGTGAATGTGTGCAGATGTGAACACTTTGTCGCCCAATCGACTCTCACATTTGATTTAATGTCATATGTCTCCGCTTGACTGAACTGTGGCCTGTTACCTCAGCGCCACATTCTCAGCTCAGTCTAACTATCTTGCTGACTGACTCCTGTATAAGTTTGTTTTTCCACTCATTGTTGTCTGGATATATGTAATTTCACATCCAGTAAATTAATTAAATACACTCAAATAAAACTATGCCATTTGAGGCCAATATTAAATACAGTATTAATGAATTAATAGTTAATAATAAATTAATCTATTTATTAATAATTAATTTCTCTATAAATCAATTAATTCATATTTCCATAATATTTATTTGCATTTACTTGATCAAGACATTTATTTCGCTTCTTTTTATGAATTTCTGTGTTAAAATCATGCTGTTCAAACTTCACTAAAATTCGTTACACCTATGGTGTTTCATTCAATTCCTGGACATACACTATATTACCAAAAGTATTCGGTAACCCAACCAAATGATCAGAATCAGGTTTCCTAATCACTTGGCCTGGCCACAGGTGTATAAAATCAAGCACTTAGGCATGCAGACTGTTTTTTACAAACATTTGTGAAAGAATGGGCCGCTCTCAGCAGCTCAGTGAATTCCAGCGTGGAACTGTCATAGGATGCCAC
>CM040981.1:7278011-7293154 GCA_022985145.1 Pangasius djambal | reverse complement strand
TCCTGACCTGAACCCGATAGAACACCTTTGGGATGAATTAGAGCGGAGACTGAGAGCCAGGCCTTCTCGACCAACATCAGTGTGTGACCTCACCAATGCGCTTTTGGAAGAATGGTCAAAAATTCCTATAAACACACTCCTCAACCTTGTGGACAGCCTTCCCAGAAGAGTTGAAGCTGTAATAGCTGCAAAAGGTGGAGCGATATCATATTGAACCCTATGGGTTAGGAATGGGATGGCACTTAAGTTCATATGTGAGTCAAGGCAGGTGACCGAATACTTTTGGTAATATAGTGTATCACTGATCCAGATGTGTCTCAAAAAAATAAGCATTCCCACTGATTGTATTTTAATAAGGTTACAGTTATTAGAGGCGGAGCTGTCTTATAGCGTACCAGCGCAAACCAAAATCATAGTGAGTGTGGGAATTCATAATGGTTTGTATTTGAAAGAGATTAGTGAAATGATCTGTTACTGTATGTATGACTCTGAACTCTGAAGTCTGTATGCTTGTGGAATGCTTTAGAAAGAAAAGTGAATTTATAGTGAATGAATGTGTGTTTAGTTTATCCTAGTCTTTACTCAGTGTATATGAAATTAATTTATTATGGACTAAACACATGATAAATACACAGTCGTTCATTGTGCTCGTCTGTGAACTGTATGCACCTGTTTTTAATCTTGGGCTTGCACACACTTTTTTAAAGCCTTGTCTATGTTGCTCTTCCAGATGGCGAACCAAGCAGAACTTGGATTACTGCTTTTTGATGATGTACGCCCAATCCAAAGGCACTTACTATGTGCAGGTAAGCCATTCTCCACACACTCCTATTACACACCCTGGTTCCTTTAAATACATTCTTACTTGTACTTGTGTGCATATGTGCGTGTTCTACTTTTATGGCCAATGTTCAGTTTTAAAGCTGAAAAACGAAAGGACAGAAAAAGGTAAATGACTGCGAGTGTTGTTAAAATATTGAGGATCTGTAGCTGGCCTCGAAGACCAACAAAGAACTCAGTCCTGGTGAATGCAGTCTAACTGCAGTGTTATTATATGAACTGTAACAGATGGATGTGCTGAATGTGCTGTGCTGCACATGTGCTGAACAAAATAGCTGCTGAAGAGCTAACTCTCTCTCCTCTTTATCAAAAGGAAGGCAGCAGCTGGTGTGTATGTCTGTGTGTGTGCAAGTTTTCCAGGAAGCTTGTTTATTGATACAGTTTTATTTCATGTGACACGGCAGTCTTTTCTCTGTGTCTCATGAGAACTGTATCTCTGTCACTACCGCACTGGGCTTATGGCCAGGGGTGGACAATACCTATATATGACCATATATTGAGTAATTGTACTTCATTCCTGTACTTAAGTACTATTTCGGTGTAATTATTCTTTACTTGAGCATTATTGAAATTGCACACAGGTACTCCTACTTAATTACATTTCCAGAAAAAAAGAAACATACTTTTTACTGCTTAGATTTTATCTAGACCTTCAAAATTCAAAATTTCGAAGTTCTCTTCTTCTCTCATCCAGCCAATGTCTGTACGCAATACATCAATCGAATAGGCTCAGTTTAGCATCCAGTCATTTCAGTATCGCATCCAATTCATCAGTGTAGAAAAAACTATCAAGAATCGTGCCAATTCGTCATCCGCAGTGACCTTCTCGTGCTGCGTTAGTGCTATAGCTACCTGTGTGCATCTGAATAAAACCATTAAAGCCACTTGAGGATATGAATAAGCCTCTTGCTTTGGCTATAACTCAGAAAATATTACAATATGCAGGAGCACACAAAGACTCGTATAAACTGAGGCATCTCCTTTACCTCTCAAGAATGCATGAACTCCATCTAATCTGCATGTTGAGGTATGTTTGCGTTGCCAGTGCCAGGTTAGACTAGCTTCAGTTCCAGTAGTTAAAGTAAGTGGCTAGGCAGCAAGTCAAAATGCAGCTAATGGTAGTTATCTACATGGTATTTTACTTCTGATTAATTCATTAGCAAATTACATGGCACTAGTCATGCCTATGATTAGAAATCTTACTGAGACTGGATGGTATCAGGTGTTTTAAAATAGTACAGGTGGTTTAAAATGATCTTCTTACAGTTTTAGATAAGTAATAAAAGTTACTTTTCACATGAAAACATGACAAAAAAGTAAAACATTTCCTTTTGACTTGATTACATTTAAAAGTAGCAACTTTTTTACGTTCACTTGAGTACATTGGCTAGATGGCACACTTCGGGTTCGTTCCTAAGTGATTTTGAGATAAAATAAAAAGAGAAGCTTCTTATATTATCTTTATTAGGTTGTTATTATAATAATAATAATAATTATTATTATTAGGTATATTATCAATTGAGTTCTCCCTAGGTCTATAAAGCATACACTATTTTGATCAACGTAAGCTTGTTAGCTAGGTGCCTATTTAGTGTTAGATAGAAACTTTTCTGATAACTAGCTAGTTTAATCATTTTTATTAGTATTGTTAAACTACAAGGTTGCCCAGCAAGCCAGCTAGCTCGCTAAGATACATAAACTATGAACTCTTTTAATTGCAAACGTAAGCTTGTTAGTTAATGTTACTTAACATCTACCGTGCTGGTACTCATTTTATATGAGAAGTAAAGAGGTACGTATATGTCAGTTGGTAAACAGTGAAACGGTATGCTGCCTCAGAATCAGTTCCACCCCATTTCTGGTTTCTGTGTACATACTTACTGGCCCAGAAATTACCTTTTTTTTAAGAAGCAGCAACTCATGAGGCACGTCTAGTTTCAACAGTGGGGTGGGGTTATTTTGGAGAAGGAGCTGGTCAGTGTTTTCTTGTTAATCGTAGTCTGCCTCATAGGCAGCTCTAAAAATGACAAACAGCTCCTTTAACTACTTATAATAGTGTGGATTAAAGGATCTGTTGTTGATATGGGTTTGTGTCACACACGTGCATGTTGATATTAATAAGAGATGACAGATGATATTTATGGTATGCAGATGATTTGACTGACACACACACGCACACACACAGACACACAATCGAAGGGATTTGGAGAATGTTTGAAGCCCATGGTAATTATTTCCTGTGTATTTCCACAGGAAGTCGGGACTCTGGAGATTCAGATGTTAACTGAGCAGACGTTAACCCATTTTTTGCCCTTGTGTGAATGTGCTGTGTAGCTACTGCATCTTCACAAACAGATTTGTTTTTATGACTCGCCTACTTTTACTAAGAAATATTTTCTAAGTGAATTCCTATGAAGCAAAGGATGAGAGGAAAACTTGGCATTGCCTTAATATGTTGCTTAAAGCTAAAGGCTTAGTCTGTTAAAGGCTGTGTCAGAGACCACACACACACACACACACACACACACACACACACACACACACCCTTCCAATTATAGTAATAACCTTTATCATATATAAAATGTAGCTAAAAAATAATTCACAAGAAAATTAGGAAGACAATAAATGAGACAATAATAACAAAAAAGTGTAATATATAAATATTTTTTTAAAAAAACATGAGAAAAACAAGAATCATTAATAAAAGCAGATGAAATCATATAAAATAGAGTTTATGAAAGAGAAAACAAGAATGAGAGTAAATAATAACAGAGGAAATAATATTACTCATCCGAAAGAAAAATTAAATCATAAAAAAAGCATATGAAAAATATATATGTATAAAAAATGACATAAAAACTTGTCGTTAGAGCTGAACTCTCTCGACAGGTTTTTATACACTCTGAGGTGTGCTATAGTTGCCTGTCTGAATTTCAGGTAATAAAAACAGAAGACTGCTTTGCCATATGTTTTCTTTTTAACTTTGGCTGCGTTGAGCCTGAAGTACTGGATCATAATGAAAGGTTTGAAACGTATGATGGCACACAATCCCTAAAACTAATAGCAAAGTACAGACTAATATCAGCACTTTAAACTCCATCCTAAAAGACCAACCAAGGATGCTAGGCTTGGTGTAATATGCACTTTCTTGTGGTTACCCGAGCTGAAACAGTGCATCACATAAGCTTGCTTGCTGTCAGTCTAAGACAAAACACGGATCCAAAACATTAATTAACACTACGATGTCACACTATTGAAGATGCACATGCATAATGACACCGACTAAACTAGATTCCCCTGGTTGCCATCTGGTATTTATTGCATACAGAGTGTTAATTGCTCCATAAGCCAGTGGCTACGACTGTAGTAGTGTAGTAAACATATGGCACATGTTCAAAGATGGCAGCAAATTGGGGTAACATCCTGCTTTTGTCCTTTTATTCATCCCTCCACTGCCTCATCTTTCTCTCTAGCGACACACTCGGAGCCCTTTACGTCTGTTATTGTCTCTCCCAGGCCTCTGTCTAGTGTTTAAATAGCTCCATTATTGCGCAGAAATGTCTGACTTATAAATAACATTCAAGCATTTAGGCATCAAAAGGCCAGCCTAAGGATGGGTATAAAAACGAAGACATTTCAAATCATGAGTCTGATTCTTTTTCAGTGCACTGGGTTCTCTCTAACATACCGCTCTCTCTCTCTCTCCCTTTCTCTTTCTTAGCTAGAGGACGACATTGTGGCTCGGCCGAATTACTTCACCACTATGAAGAACTTTGCTCTCCAGCAGCCTTCGGAGGATTGGATGATCCTCGAATTCTCCCAGCTGGGCTTTATTGGTGAGTCAGAGCCAAGCTTAGGTTTAAAAGGGCATATACTGTGAAAATGGGCTTTTCTTGTACTGTATTTTTGTGATTGTTACACTGTAGTTGCCCCTTACTGAGAAAAGCTGTGTGAAATCTGTACCTTTCTGAGGTTTAGCAGTGATGAAAACTCTATGTACTTGTCAATCACATGTACAGATTTTATCGATAGCCCTACTCGGATTGAACTAGTTTTGCATGGGAATGTGAGGCAATGTAATTATTACCAGAGTACCTCTGGGATTTTAGTAATTTGTACAGACAATCTGCATGCATCTGGAAATTTCTGCTGTATTTTGCGCCATTCTATAAAATGCCCAGTAGAAATAACTCCATGTAATTTAGCATATATCCTGTCCAAATTGACATGATGGTACAGATTCCCTTATATCCTGTGGGAAAAGAGTTTGTAAATATAGGCAACGTTTAAAAGGATGTATCAGAGAACTGACATTTCTGGGGGTTTTAGTTAAGTTATTGAGTTCCTAGTACAGGTAGTTTTATGGTCATGTGACCTAATGTTCAAGTGTAACTTGGTCAAAACATTTTGTATTAAAATGAGATTAAAATGTATGCAGGGAATTTTTTTTTGCATGACATTTACATGTATCTCGTGAAGACACGCCATCTCTGCGATTCACCCATGCCTGCAATCAACATACCCCAATGCAAAGGCTATGTTCCAAATCACATACAACTAGCAACTGTGTTTTTTTAAAACCTAGCTAGTGATAGCTGAAATGAACAAGACATTAACAATTGTAGGATTACCTTCTCATACACAACAGTCTCATGGATATAAAAACACCTTGCTGATGAGAGAAGTCAGAAGAGAATGACCAGACTGTTCAAGATGACAGTAATTCAAATGATGACTGTTTACAACCATGCTGAGCTGAAAAGCATCTCATAATGCGCAACATGTCAAACATTTAGGTGGATGGGTTACAACAGCAGAAAACCACATCAGGTTCCACTTGTGTCAGCCAAGAACAGGAATCTGAGGCTACTATGGGCACAGGTTCCACTAAAATGGACAGCTGAAGACTGGAAAAACATCTCCTGAAAAAAAAAAATATAGAGAAGAGAATAACTTTTCTATGTTTCTAGACCTGGGAAGTGTGTTTCTCTTTACATCAATGCTTGCCGTACATTCCCTTGTTGTGCCTGACTAGTGTGATGTAATGTAATCAGCATATTAATCTCAGAATGAGTTAAAAAAAAACAATCTCTGCTTTTCGTGAACTCTGCCATCTGTATGTGGCATAAGCTCATAGCACACAACGAGTCTCACCAGCTGCTGCAAACAGAAGCAAATATCTGGAGAAGAAAATCAGAGATAATATTTGTAATGGTCGCTTCACCTCCTGTCACTGGCTGTATGCCAGCCCACATGCCAGGGCAATCAATAGTATACCACAGGTTGCACGTCACATGGATCTAGCTATTTCACTATACTTTTTAGTATGCTAGTATTTAGCCTTTAAAATCACCATCTCTCGTTGAAAATAAATGCATTCAAGCTCTGCCTCACCAGTGTCAATGTGAGTGGGCAGTAGAGAAAACTGAAATTGTGTCTAAAATGGACACTATGTGTGATACCACTGATGTTATACTCCATTAGATATAGTGTTTATTGTATATGTTTATATTGATGTAAATATAGGATTTTTTTAAAAAATCACAAATATTGAGGTTACCCGACCACGCGCATACCTGGCAACAATGAACCTTGCTAAGTAGGCTGCTGTGTATAAACAGATATTTTACTCCACTTCTTGCACATATTCAGTGTCACACAGCTTACACATGCCAACTAATGAATATTTATGAACATTGGGTATCTGATTATGCATATTAATGATTAGTGTGTGGTCTGTGGCGGTAATTTGGGTTGGGAAGGCACCCCGCTGGGAAATATAATCCCTCCAGGACCACGATCAGCACACTGAATATATTTCTGTATTTAAAATAAAAATAAAAAAGACAAGCTATATGTATATACAGCCCATAGGTAGTAACATTATATAAAAAAAAATTAAGTAAATAAATAATATTTACATTAAATAAATAAAAAAGTAAATGCAGTTCAGACCATTTGATGACAATGTATAATACACAATAAATCAATAATTTCTTTATGCATGTGACTGTGTGTGTGTGTGTGTTGTGTGTGTGTGTGTGTATGTGGTTTTGTGTGTATGTGTGCATGTGGCTGTGTGTGTGGTTGGTTCTGAATATAGTTGTGTGCGTGATTGGGTAGTTGTATGGTTTTGTGTGTGGTTGCGTGTGGGTTTTTTTAGATGGTGTTTATGTGTGTTTTTTGGTGGTGGTATGTGTGGTTGAATGTATGTTTGTTGTTGTGGGGTTTTTTTTGTATGTGGTTATGTGTATGTTTATGGCTGTGGGTTTTTTGTGTGTGATTGTGTGTATGTTTGTGGTGGTTTTTTTGTGTGTGATTGTGTGTATGTTTATGGTCATGGGTTTTTTTGTGTGTCATTGTATGTATGTTTGTGGTTGCGAGTTTTTTGTGTGTGGTTGTGTGTACGTTTGTGGTGGTGTGTGTGGTTTTGATAGTGTCTATGCATGTGTTTTTTTGTGTGTGGTTGGGGGTTTTGTGTGGTGGGGGGTGTGTGTATATGTGTGGTAGGTTGTAAATGTGGTTGTGTGTGTGATTGTGTAGTTGTATGGTTTTGTGTGTGGGAAGGATTGTGTGTGGTTGTATGTGTTTTTTTTTTTGGTGGTGGTGTGTGTGGTTTTGTTTGTGTGTGCATGTGTTTTTGTGTGTGTAGTTAGGGTTTTTTTGTGTGTGTGTATGTGTGTACAATCTGCAGTAGCATGGAACCAGTATTTTGAGGAATATCTAGCTTAGATGTTAGCATGTCTAATTAAACGTTAATGCCAGTAACCTGTAATCACTTCAAATATACATATGTACATATATGTAATATGTAATCAGTATGTCGCTAATCATGCTTCCACCTCTTAGTAGCTCTGTTCATTTTTACACCATTTTCAGTGAGAACTTTTGCCTTGTTAATGCAAAAAAGGTTAAACGACTTAAACGAATTCCCAAATTCACAAAATGCTGCTGTTCAAAAACATTAGAAACAGAGGTACAGAGGTTTTTACTTCTTTAGTCAGGACTCCTCTTCAGTAGACAACAAGAGATCTAAGCTAACATGCTAATATTGTGTTCCATAGCCTTATTAACGAGCACAGCGCCGTAGATTGAGCCAATACTTCTGTGCTGAATCATTCTAACATCGCTGCCTCTGCCTCTCAGAGGAATTTTATCAAGCCTGCATATCCAAATCCTTCCAACTGAACCTCTGAAGTGTGTCCTTCATTAACGAATCGACAGTCGGACTGATGGATCCATCGTGTGTTCTGTTTGATATGATGGCCAATTATCGTAATGAGAGTGATCAATGCTGGATCTCCCAGTGCAGTAAACTGATTGGATGGCATCGATTGAGAGACCACATGGGTTGTGTGTGTGTGTGTGTGTATTTGGTGAGAAGAAGAAAAAGAATTATCTTAGAATTTTAGTCATGTGATTTTTCTGTTGCATTTGCCATATTTGCGGCTGAATTTCTGGCTTTGCTATACGCAATTAGAGGTGAAAGCTAGCTAAAATTGTTCACCTTATCTCGGAAGAGAATAAACAGGATTTGGACAAATCCATAAAATAGACGCTGATCCTTACAGAACACAGAACACTTACCAAATCTCTGTCTATTCTGGAAAGTGGCTCAAAGCATTTAAGAGCACTAGCAGTTCTTCACGTCCGGGTGGGTAAACAATCCCGGGGTGTTTCATCCAGAGGAGAAAAACTCTATCATTAAAGGGAGAGTAAGTCGATGTCAGCTAACTAATTTTGCTAATGTTAGCGGTACTTCATGCCAAGATTAGCTTACCTAGCTTGCATAACTAAGAGGCAGTATAGTAGAGAGATCCACTGCACTGCTGCTAATTGAAGATGTTTGGAGTTGATTATCAGTACAATTAAAAATTATTTGTCTTAATGAAGCAAAACACAATAAAATTAACATCGATGTAGTCATGCCTCAGTATGGCAGTGGTGATAAACATGAGGATAGTCTTAGCTTCTTTCCTCTCAGTCAGATGTGCGTCTAACTGACGGCTTAATGACTACAGCACAAACAGGCATCACTGCGAACAGGTCTGCTTCCTCTACTGTCTGCGTTCTCTAGTGGAAGTGGAATAAAATGAATCCAGCATATGGTCAATGTTGATTAAAGTCTGATTAAAGTCAAATAAACAGCTCTGACATCACTGAGAGACAGAGGCAGTTTGCATTGGCTCTGATCATACAGTACATGTTTTAGCTAGACAGAGGTTCTTTTGCCTCCGGTGGATTCCCACAAGTTTTCCATGACCTTTGATGCTCCTCACAGACAGGGTTGAGTCTTGTGACTGGTAAACAGCACACAGCAATTGCCTAAGGCCTGCTCTGTCACCACAACTCCGTATTATTTTTGAGCAGTAGGAGGCAAGGTTTTAGAGAGGAGACCAGTGAAGACAATTTTTATATATTAAGGGTTCCTTTTCTGGAAGCATATTTAAAAAAAACAAAAAAAAACTTTTCTCCAGCAAACAGCAACTCTCCAGTGAATTTTATTTATTTATTTTTTTTAGACCCAACCTCAATTTTGCAGGTTGCTAGGTTTTGCAGGTTTCATCACGGCCAGCATCAGAACGAACTACTGAACAAACTGCTATCTTGTTTTTTTAAATTACATATACCACGGCGCTGTTGGATTCTTGAATCTGATTGATCCTGAAGTGTTGATTAATATTCTGTAACGGCAAGGTTCAGACAGTAGTTCTAGCTTCAAGGCAAAACACAGGTTTGTATCATGCTCTCGTTCTAATACGTATCTTTTCTGTAGTAACAGCTAATGCACAGGGACTTGTATGGCGGACCGTCCACATAGTCTAAGACTAATAATAACAGGTTAAAAAATTGCTGTTATTTAACAAAGAAAAATGTAGAATCATTGATATGGTGAAGGTTTCTGTAGGGAGACATTTATATAACATTTATGGAAGGAGTCTCCAGTGTCATAGCATGGTCTCCCGTGTCAGCGCATGAAAATCTTCAGGATACTTCAGGAACTTTGCTTTATGGGGTTTCTCAGAAACAGGACAATTTTTTTGTCTTAATAGCTTCAAGATAGAGAAAAAAGAGAGACTGGTAAGGGGAACGACTCTTTCTAGCTGTTATAATGGAAGTTGTTAACAGTAACTAACGTGTATCCAAGACGTTCCACAATATTTAGTATTGTACTGATGGACTAATCTATTGTTTTCAATATTTGGAAATAAAATTTTACATTTAGGACCATCATTATTTTACTGAACTTTCATTTATATATCAATGTAAAGCTGTGCTTATCACACAGTTAGTGCCTGAGCACCACATCACATGTTTCACTGCTACTCTGCTACAGTATGATCCAGCTGTGGCCGTGTCTATAGCCGTGATATGTCCACGGGCAACTCAGTGCTCCCGCTGTGTGACGCAGGTCAAGATTTGCTTGTAAATAAATGCGTGTTCTCAGCACGGACAAAACCAACTGTCAGTTCTGTTTGCAATTGTGTACCTGGATAAAAGGCTCATCTATGTAACTGTCCATCATATTAAGAGAGAGCAGAGAGAAAAATGGCAGCACAGTGATAGTGCAAGGTGTAGGGAAAGGTAGGCTGTCTAGATTCTCATCATAATTAGATTTAGGATGCCAAATGGTTTTGTACTTCCTGGATTCCTTGTACACCCTACACAGTGCACCATATGCTCACTAGATAATTGGTCCAAGTGCACACACAATTTCACATATTATTTATTTACTTTTGTATATTGTAATAAATTATCTATGAGTTATTTGTCAATTATCTTATATATTATATACCGTCTTTTTTTTTTTTTTTTTAACTTGTCTCATAGTTTGTGTCGCTAATGGCAGCCAATAGGACGTGATCAGCTTTCAGTCCACATTTTTTTGTCACGTGATTTTTTGGGGCTTAATACTGGTGGCTTAGACGCAACTGAAAAACTACCTGGCAACTTTGTGTATGTGAACCGCACATCAGTAATTCCAGTCTCATTTTCAATAATAATTCGATGCCGAGCTCAAAATCGTGTTTTCCGTAGATATTAACACTGCTACAGAAATTACAAGGGTGGGTAGGTTGGGTTGGTAAGGGGTGCTGGGATGGTACCTGGGGCAATGAGTGTACTTGCGCTGGCACTTCTCTCGATATGTATTGATTTTTTCCCCCCACATGCTCATGTATTGGTATTCACACACTCACACCCAAGCACTTACTGCTTTCCTTCTTTCTGAGTTCTGAGCTCCTTTTGTAAGCTTGTCCTAGTGCAGTATGGAAAATGAAACATAAAATTGATTTACTTCCCACACACACACACACACACACACACACACACACACACACACACACACACACACACCAGCTGGCATATACCAGCATTCAAATCTCTAATTATATCTTCCTGTCACCTGTCATGAATACTAAAATCTGTTCCCAAGTCATCTCATTATACTGAAAAGAGTTCTTTAAGAGCAAAGAAGCAAATAAGCCCCGATGGATGTTTCCTGCTTCCTGTGCTGTCAGTTAGCGTAGTAGCTAGCAAAGCCTCTCTAACACCATGGCTAGCAGAGCTTCGTCATGCTGCCAGACAGAGTGACGCAGAATCACGTCTCCTCCTGACTGCCTGCCTCGTCTCGCTGTTAATTGGAGCGGCGATGGATCGACAGCCATGACTGAGCTACGCACACACACACACACACAGACACACACACGCAATAAACCACAACTACTTCATCACATATTCTGTCTAAGGAACTGGATTTGATCCCACCGGATATATTAGCATTACTTATGGAGAGTCCTGCTGTGACCATACTCTGGTTCCCACAGCGAGTGGGAAATTTTCTTATTCTGTCCATTCTATACTTAACAGCCAGTGCTGACAGTGGTCCTCTACATAAGCCTGGTCTGCTTTCCCATAGCCTTCTGTTATCATGCTGCAAATCTGTAGTATTATGCTATAGTTATTGCAAGGAATTGTGTCAAAATATAGTTTCCTGAAAGAAAAAAGTATCATTAGTTGTTATAAAAAAACTTACCAACAATAAGTTGTAAAAAAGCAACTTTTTTAGTCATTTATTTTGAATATAAAGCCTGTAAAGCGCATGCCACTGTAAAAACTGCATAGGAACAAGTAGCCAATTTGATGTTAACCCGTTTTGCTATAGATTTATTTTCTACCCTTTAATTTTTATCTTTTGTCTTTTTTTTTCAAATATGGCATCCTGTTAAGTTGTTTGCAAGTAGTGTGCATCATAAAATTATCTTGAAGGTAGAAATTAAAGAAATGAACTGGAATCTGAGGCTACAGTGTGCTGTACGACTGACATTTTCCAATCTTTAGCTGTCCAGTTTGGGTGAGCCTATAATAATAATAATAATAATAATAATAATAATAATAATAATAATAATAATAATAATAGATTTATTTTATATAGCGCCTCTTTATGTCCACAAAGCCTCAGATTTTTGTTCTTGGTTGACAGGAGTGAAACCCGATGTGGTCTTCTGCTGTTGTAGCTCATCCACCTCAAGGTTTGATTTGTTGTGCATTCTGAGATGCTTTTCTGCTCACCATGGTTGTAAAGAGTGCTTATTTGAGTTATCCTAGCCTTCCTGTCAGCTCGGATCAGTTTGGCCATTCTCATCTGAGACATTTCTCCCTGCAGAATTGCTGCTTATTGGAGGTTTTTTTGGTTTTGCACTATTCTCTGTAAACTCTAGAGACTGTTGTGTATGAAAATCCCAGGAGATCAGCTGTTTCTGAAATACTCAAACCATCCCATCTGTCACCAACTGCCATGTCATGGTCAAAGTCACAGAGATCACATTTTTCCCCCATTATGCTGTTTGATGTGAACATTAACTGAAGCTCTTGACCTGTGTCTACACTGCACTGCTGCCACATGATTGGCTGAAACTAAACACAACAGCACAGGCAGGGAGACCCCACATGTACAAACCAACCCAATTCGAGCGTTAATGCAGGAGGCTATTCTGGCTAGATCACTCACTAGTTACCTGTCATTTTGCTAGTTAGTTTTTACTCACTAGGTTCCTTAGACTCAAAGAGAACGTGTACATGTGAACACAAAAATTACGTGAGGGTATCGAACAACATGTGATTGCTGAGGGTAATATTTACACAGTCTTTACCCTAGATTAGCCCCACCCACTTTACATTAAACTGGGAGAAGTTCTGAAGCGTTGTGGTGGATGAAGTATGTTTTTTTTTTTCTGTGTGTTTGTAACTGGATCTGGTTTTACAGCAGGTAACATTGTTGTGGGGAGAGAGGGAAAGAGAGAGAGAGAGATTTAAGTACACTTAATCTTATAATCTTTTATCACTCCAGTTACATAACTCAGATGATGTCTGTAATCTTATTACTTAGTACAGCACACTAAAGCAAATATAATACAACGAGAGCAGAGAGAAGAAACAAATATTAGAAAAGGAGGATTAAAAGTCAATTCCAAATTGAAAGTTGTGAGATTAACAAGTCTGCAGCAAGCACATGATTATTACAGTGTGGAAGAGAGAGAGGATGAGGGAGAGAGAGGATGTACCTGAGAGAGAAGGTCAGGTGTTCTTTGATTGTACCTTTCTCGGATGGTCCTTGGTGTCTGAGTGTATGTGTGTGTGTGTGTGTGTGTGTACATTCTTGTATTAGTTTCAGGGAGCCAGATCATCTCTGAGTGTTTGAAGGTGAAAGGTGCATGAGCATGGTTATATGAAAGCTTGATTGGTAGAACATTTATTCCAAACACAGAGTAGGATGTACGCGACCTTGAATAGAAGCCAGTCTGAGAGCGAGAAGCTATTAAATTGACCTCACTAAAAGCACAGGCTATTGTAGAATCGATTACTCACTATGTATTCTCTAAAAGACCTATTAAAGTTTCTGCTATGATGGTCATACATTCATTTGTGTATAGTTTAATGTCTTCTTGTGATTTATCTTTCTATCAGCTAATTGGATAATGTTAGTGTTAGGAGTGTGATGAGAGAATCTCAAATAGTTTCAGTCAGGCTGTATTGGTATAGATTGTTATAACAATAACAGCACTTTACAGGTATACAGGGGTGGACAGTACATTTGAGCACATGGACTCAACACTATATATATGTCACTATATATTATATATAGTACTATTATTTTGCTGTATTTATACTTTACTTAAGTATTGTAGACAATATTTATACCCTTACTTAATTACAATTCAAAAAACAACCCTTACTTTTTACTTTTTACTTTACATTTTTACTTAGACCTTCAAAGTACTCATTACAAATCACAAATGTCTCTTCATCTCTCATCCAAGCAATGACTGTACGCTAAATGTCAATCGAATGGGCTCAGTTTATTTTTCCAGTTAAAGCATCCAATCAGGTTCATCAGTTTAGGAAAAAAAACTATCAAGAGTTGTGTCAATTCATCATATGCAGAGACCTTCTCATGCTATATAATGTAGTTAGTGCTGTAGGTACGTGTGTGCATCTGAAGATAGATAAGCCGCAAGACTGCAGTGTTGAACTTGAGGATGAGCCCCCTGGCTCTACCTCAGTAAAATGTTTCAGTATGCTGGTTTAAGCAAAGACTCGTATAAAATGAGGTGTCTCCTTTGCCTTTGAGAAAGCATATAAGTTTTCCTAATTTGCTTATATAATGTCATGGATGCGCCAAACACGGTGCAGGACTACGACTCCCATCAGCCACTGCACATCACATGATCATGACACTCATGTCACATGACTGTTTGCACCCTGAATCACATATAGGTTAATTAGCACTAGGATTTAAATCATGTCTTGTACAGCACTCGGTGTCTAGCTTTTGTCTTTCTTGTTGTCGTTGTCTGTTATAGTTGTAGCCTAATTCATGTCATGTTCATGGTTTTGTCTTGCTTCGCTAATCCTTGTTTTGCTTCTCAGTATTTGTCTTTTGTGTGTTTTCACCTATAATAAACTAAATCTGCACTTGCATCTGCCTCCTCTACCATTCTATGACATATAACTTTGCTAATGCCAGGTTAGACTAGCATCGATTCCAGTAGCTAACATAATTAACTAGGCAGCAACTCAAATTCTAGCTTCTGTCTTTCCTCCAGAATGATCATATTCTCTCTCTTTTTCTCAGGATCACTGCATTGTACAGTGCTGTGTTTATTTTTGCAGGCTTAGATCAGTTCCTAACACGGTTCCAAAATTCTTCCCAGAATTTTTCTACCTGATGCTTAACAAACCAAGCTGAGGTGCTAACGTCCTGTCACCCTTATTGTTCACAGCCATGGTTTGAGGCCCAAAAA
>CM040981.1:7245496-7270342 GCA_022985145.1 Pangasius djambal | reverse complement strand
TTTGGGCAATCCTCCAGGAGGCTTGGAGTAATATATCAAGTCAATGTTTGAATAAACTGACTGCTCGGATGCCTAGTGTTGTCCCTTATTATCAATGCAAAATGGTCACTAACTAAAGAGGATTTATGCTGATATTGCCCAAAAACCTTATTTTGTTCAGGCGTTTCCAAACTTTTGGAGGGCAGTGTATATATATATACACATAACCAACATACATGTTTCATGTTCGTTTGAGAAAAGAAAGCATTCTCTGCTGTGTCGCCCTAAAACTTTTGGGACAGTAAGACTGTTAAAATACGTCTGGGTGTGTGTAGAGTCTTAATCATGTGATTTCTGTGTGTTTTCTACAGAAACACTGCGACAGGCAGAAGGCAAATCTGCGCATCCGCTTCAAGCCTTCTCTCTTCCAGCATGTGGGAACACACTCATCTCTGGCTGGAAAGATCCAGAAGCTCAAGGTGTGTGTGGGTATACACTTAAGGAGCTCGTTTTCTACAGAGATGTACTGCTGGGCACTGCAAATGCCACAGACTCACTAGGACAGCCAAGAAATACAAGACAAGAAAGAAGACACTTATGTATTATTTGTTCACTGGATCATTGCTTGCCTGGCAGAGATCGTTGAGCTGTGGCACTCAGTGTCAGCGTGATCCTGCTCACTTTATGTAATATTGATTTGGCTTTCCTCTGCTGCCTGGTTGATGATCAGAAGCATCCTAACCTGGGGGTGAAGCTGTCCATATGCTGTCTTCTAGTTTTCTTTTACCCACTTATCCTTCACTTCTTTTGTCTCATTACATTAAAGGACCTCTCTAAATGTTACTGTCTTTCATGAACTCTGTAGGATAAGGACTTTGGGAAGCAGACTGTCCATAAAGGCCATGCTAACCCGTTAGCCGAGGTCACCACCAGTCTGAAGACCTACCAGCACTTCACGTTGGAGAAGGCTTACCTGGGCGAGGATTTCTTCTGGGCATTCACGCCTGTGGCTGGAGACTTCATACGTATCCGCTTCTTCACCCCCGTCCGCATAGAAAGGTACACACACATATACACATTTGGGCCACTCTGCATGATGCAGAAACTATTTTCTGATTCTCATGTTATGACACATTATGCTTACAAACTGCATCAAATTGTCTTTTTCAAATTCCCACTCTCTTTTGGCAGAAAACAAAAGGGAAAGCCACAGTAGTGAGAGTATTCAGCTTCAGTGAGGCTTGTTCTGCATGGACAAAAAACATCCTAAACATTAAAAAAAACATGGGACACAATTAAAAAATAGAATGAATAGGGTTAAATAGAGCATATTATAAATCCAGTAGAAGAGCATTTGAGAAGTGTGACTCAGTGACACACTGTAGAGATCATGCCTTGGCTTATAAACTGATGGTAGAGAAAATGAATGGTGTATATTTTTACAGCTGCTCGAGCTTCTTTCCAGCTATGGAGCGATCCAGAATCTACTATTATATATTACAAAAATGTTTCAAACAAGTAAATTAGAGGCAGATTTTGCTTGACTTTACTCTTTACTCTTAGGGCTAAATCCTTTAGGTGATTAGCTGAGAACTAAAAAGGCAAGCTAGCTACACTGCAATGCTGTGTAACTCACATAATACAATTTACACTGTTTGAAATGAAGAATAGAGGGTCGATCTTAGCACACAGAGTCTTTTGGCGATCTGAGTGGCAGAGCAAAACACTGTGCTCCTTGATTACTGCCACTATCCTGCTTATGACAGGTTACAAAGCACATCCGCGCATCACTCCTGCGACCCCCCGGTGAGCTGTGCTCACAGAGCATGTTTTCATGCTGTTACATTTTAAGCATCGAATAAAGCCAACAGCCCAGATGTGCAGTTTACTTTGCTTTACCATCGACATAACGATCAAGAATGAAGAGCCTCTTGACTGCAGGGAAAACAAAACCAGGTGTCAGTATCAATTACCGTGTTATGAGCTTGACTGATATACATCTTTGTCTACTGTCTTACCTTATAAAAGGTGTGTACATTTTCTTTAATAATATTAAAAGAAAGGCAAAGTTTGAGTGGCTTTCCTCCTTGTTCATAAAGAAAAATGTAAACAAGTCATCTTGTATCGGTCACATGTTGATTGTTACAAAGAACAGATTTCAAGTTCAAGTTCAGAGTGGCTTCATTGGCCGAGCGGTTGTGTAATTCTGCCAAAGCACAAAACTCCAACTAGGGTAATAAAATGAATAAATTACATTGTTGTTAGCTCCAGATAAATGTAGCTGATATTCGCTTTAACAGGAAATTATTTTAAGTAATGATATATCAGGCTGCAAAATCTCTGGCCACTGAGTTCACATTTGTCTTTTCTTGCTCTAGATGCTGAAAAAGTCTGTCAAGATTTATTCATTTTAACTTTTCTTTGTAAGGCCTAGGTTACAAAGCTCTGCACAGCCAAATACGCCTCGCTTACTGCATACTGGCTGTTTGGTTTAAAATTGGAGAAATGTCACCTGGTCTTTTTCCAGTCTTCATCTGACTGAGCCTGTGCTCAGTGTAGACTCGCATTCCTGTTCTAGGCTGATAAAAATGAAACCTGATGTGATCTTCTGCTCTTGTAGCCCATCAACCTCAAAGTTCAACGTGTTGTGTATTCTGATGTTGATGCTTTTCTGCTCTTCTTGGCTGTAAAGAGTGGTTATTTGAGTTACCATAGCTTGAAGCTGTCAGCTTCAACCAGTCTGGCCATTCCGCAGACCTGCCGCTCACTAGATGTTATTTTTTTTGTTTTTTGCACCATTCTGTGTAAACTATAGATCTAGATGAGCAATTCCTGAAATTCTCCATGCAGTGCCATGGTCGAAGTCACTGAGATCACATTTTCTCCCCAAGACAAGGTTCTGATGTTTGATTTGAACATTACCTGAAGCTTTTAACCTGTAGCTTGCATGTACAGTACTGTGCAAAAGTCTTAGACGCCCTATTTTTTTTAAGTACAGACTTTGTTATGGATTTTTATTTTATGACTTCTACATATTGAATGCTACAGAAAAATGTTTGTATGTCAGTAAAGAAAGCAGCGTATTACATAAGACATACCACTTTTCAGACAAAAATCATAAAAAAGGCTGCTGGGTTTTGCTGCAAAAATAAGAAGCAAGTGTGACACTCAAAGTCTCCAGAAGAGCTGTGGCTGCTTCTGCAAGATGCTCAGTAACACTTGCAGCTCATTTCCTTATAAAGCTGCACACACTGTACCTGAGACTACTAGTTTGTAAAGCAAAGGGTTCTCACACCAAATATTGCTTTTGTTTCATTTATTACTGTTTACTGCTCTTTATGTTTTTTTTTTTAATGTAGAAACATTTAATTTCATTATTTTTGAAGGCATGTTTGCTTTACAGCATTTCTTTGCATGTGCCTAAGACTTTTGCACGGTACTGTATCTTTTATGAAGTTTGGCTTCTGCCACATGATTGGCTGATTAGATCATTACATGCATGAGCAGGTGTACAGGTGTTCCTAAGAAGTGGACGGTATAAATTATGTATGAACATGCGTCAAGCTAGCAGAGCTGTGGCTTGACCCTTCTCTTGCGACACATTAGCAGTTTCTGCATGCTTTGAGCTCATTATAGCTGCTCCATTGGATATATGCTGGGTTTGAAGACAGAAGAAAGAATTATATTGGGCAGAAAAAAATTCTTTAATCTCTGTGAGCATATTATTACTGTGTGAGGCAGCGAGAGGGACCGGGTGATGCAAGAAGGTCCTGTTTGAATTCTTAAGGGTGTAAAATCTCTGCTTTGGTATTGCTAAAATGGGATGTATCATTTTAATTGTATTCAAATAAAGTGAGGTGATTTAACTTGAAACCTGAAACAAAGCATGACGCTCTGTTGATTTTAGAAGTGTGCACATCAGCCCTTCTGTGCACCTTTATGGGCCAGGCTTACCCATAAACCCCCTGTCTGTGTTGCAAAGGAGATACACAAATGCGATTCAGTGCAGAAATATTTAGCTATTGATTATTAAATTAACGATTAAAATATGACAGGGTGTGCTGTTATAGGAAAATAAGCGACGACCTGGTGATGTGATGCAGCCTCACACAAAGTAGACTTACTGTTACCATCCCGAAGTTGAGTATTTGTCTGTAACGGGACTCTCCGTCCTGTTTTATATCTCTCATACCACAACAATTTGCCGATTACATTTAAAAAAAATTATTAAAGAGTGACTCATTATCTATTTATAGTTACATTTAATGTTGTGGAACATCCGCAAATCAAATTACTTTCTTCTATCACTTATGTAATAACAGTTTTTCCCTCACCAGTGCTTCTGTTTTATCTCTTTCTTGAGATTTATCAGGTGAACGAGAAGTCGCAAAAGCTTTGCTCCTGAAGTATGAAGTTACAGCATTACCTCTGGCTGTTACATAACACTGACACTGGAGACTCCTTCCAAAAATGCCAAAAGTGAACCATATCAGTGATTACACACAGTTCATTATTAGTATTAAATGACAAGGTTCATCCACCATACAAGTCCCTTTGAATTAGCTGCAAATATAAAAATGATAACTTAATAGAATGAGTGCATTAATATAAATCTGTGATTTACCTTGTAGCTGGAACTACTGTCAAAGAAGCTGTTACAGAAAATTACTTAACACCTTGTGATTAGATTTAGGAATCCGGCAGCACTGTGGTGTGAAAATTATTCAGCAGACCCTGAGACACGTTGTGATTTCAATGACAATGAACACCTAATACCGCCGAGAAATCACAATAACTGTTATTCTATTTAAAAGGGCTTTTTCCCCTTTCAATTATGGACAGGAACCTGGATGTCTTGCTCTGTGGAGCGATAAAGAAAAGATTTTCTCATTCATGCATTCTCCTACACAGACACACACATGCACTCACTCAGCTCAGCAGCTCGACCCTTTACTCAGTCTCTATAGCTTTAAGCTTACAGCTTTACCTTTACTCTGTTCCATTTCAAATCGTCCAATCCTCCATGGAAAGTTTATATAAGCCTAATGGAGAAGTCATTGAAGCCTGTGGCTAGTGAGAAACATCTGGCTATCACTCTGAGTGAGCCCAGGAGGTCATTTTAGAGCGCAGCTTTCAATATGATTATGGAAAATGATGTCTTCCTTACTGTGCAGAGAAAATCCAGACGCTCAGACTATTCCTCTGCCCTTTGGGGAGATATGGATATCTATCTAAGATAGGAGAGATGTTTTTTAAGAGCTAAATGCACTTTAGATTTGCATTCATTCATTTGGCAGAATATCTAAAGCCACTTTTAAGTGAAGCAGAATCCCAGTCCAAGCATAGAGCTGTTAAAGGAGTCTTTTTTTCAACCAACTGAACAGAAACAAGTGTGTTAGAACTGGAGGAAAAACAAGGAGAGGCTCAAAAATTCTGTCATCTATCTTTTATCATCAGTTCTACCACAGCGCTGTCGAATTCTCCATTCTGATTGGTCAGAAGATGATCCATATTCAATAACAGACAGTAGTTTCAAGACAAATCACAGGCTTATATAATGCGCTCATTCTAATATATTAACAACTTACACATGAACAGGTTAAAAAAATATGATATGGTGATGTTTATTTAGCTTTTTTGGAAGGAGTCTCCAGTGTCAGCTCTTTGAATCAGTCATAAGTAAAACTGTTCCTTTATGTTGTCTGTCGCAGGAAAGTCTTCAGGACTTCAGGAAGGAGGTCAGAACAGTGTTTCTGTAACATAACAAGCATTGTTTTGTCTTATGAACTTCAAGAGAAATAAAAAAGAGAACCTGGTGAGGGAACAACTGTTTATAGCTGCTGTAAGTGATAACAGGAATGAACAGGCAATTTGCTGTGGTGTAAGAGGAATAAACCACTTCAGGACGTGCTGTTGTTGGAAAATAATACATTTCAGGTAGGTATTGATTATTTTCCTATAACAGCATGTCCCATCATGATTAATTCTTTGCTTAAACATGAGTGTTGGAGTTTTTTGGAGTCTTTTTAGTGAACGGATACAAGCCAGTGATGATAATATAATGCACAATAACGCAGTGTTGGCAGTCCAAACTTGTCTTACTGGGGAACAGATGGAGAAAAAATATGCGATTTTGAGCCACAGGCTGTTATAAAAAGTAAGGAAATAAATAACAGACTGGCTTGATTGCCATTACATTGCTGTTAATTGAAATCACTAGCTTAAATGTTTAGTTTTAAGCACTTAATGTTGCATGATTGAACAATGGTGTGTAAACAAAATTTTTTTACAGCTTTCACCCACTGGCTGTATTCCTTCTCTATAGTAACTATTTAATGGCAGATTAATCCAGTAATTTAACCAATAGTTGCGAAAGTATTCATTTTGCATGCACCTTCTATGATGGTAACATTAAGACCTATTGAAAAATGAGGATTTGAAGAGAACGCTGATTGAGAGCTGATGCTTTTAAGATTTAGTTTTGCATGATGCTGACACCCAGAGTTCAAACAAGGAACTTCATTCTAGTATCTTTAATAGCAAGACAATTTTTGTTAAATATTTGAAATAGCTGTCAAATAATTTTCTTCAGTTAACTAACAAAAAAAATCGCTTCTGAAACAGCTCATGGGTCAGACACCGCTGATCTAATGGCTTATTCAACTGAGTCCACACAACTGCACTGAGCTTTCCTTTTTTCTCACTGTTATCTTTGTTTGTTTGTTTGTCTGTTTGTGTGTATGTGCATGTGTGTGTGTGTGTGTGTGTGTGTGGCGCAGGTATTTCTTCCGCAGCGGGAACATCGAACACCCTGGAGACAAGTTGTTCAACACTACAGTGGAGGTGCTGCCGTTTGATGTGAGTGTATCTCTGTTTGCTCCTACACACAAATAGCTAATGCTGCAGAACACACACCTCGGGGCAAACAGCTTGCTTCAGGGAGGTTCCGCTAACTGTAAACTGCTATCATCATTAAAACCTCCTAACAGAAAAATATGAGCTACAGCTGTTGTAGCTGGCTAGCAGTTTTCTACGTGTGGATCCTGGTGGTGCCAAAAAAATCACTGATTGAAGTACTTTCATTGAAGCATTTCATTTTCTATTTTTTTTTTTTTTTATGAAACCATATAAATCAGTATTTAAATGTAAAATATTTAAGATTGTCACTGTTGGTGTTGAGTATTTTTAAAGTGGTGGACAAATCTTCAATTCATTAACTGGCCTACTGGACAAGTATTATATCATATTTTATATTTTTCCTTTCCTACCTGTATAGAACTCAGTTCTGGTTTTTTATGTCATGGACAGTCGAAAAAAGCACTTCACTGCACGTCGTACTGTGTATAGTTGTGTATGTGACTAATGAAATTTAAATTTGAAGTAAAACCTCTGATATGGCACACAGTACCATGTTTTAGTCGCTCATAATCGACTGGGGTAAAAAAAATAAAATAAAAAAAAAGCAGCTAATGTAATTTAATAATGAGCTAGTTAGCTAGTTAAGTGCATCATTGCAAACTAAGATAAATGAACAATGTTCAGTTGTGAACGTAGCACATCGTGTTTTTCTGACCTCAACAAAAAGTTTGTTTGCCAACCTTTCATTAATGATGTTCAACTGTGGTGTTCAGTCCTCACATCGCACATTTCAGTCTGGCTAGCATCCTTTTTCTCTTGATACGTTTAACCGTGAAGTGGCTGTTGCTTATAGCAGCTTGCATTCTGGAAAGATTGTCTGTCATCTGTCCATGTCAATTAATCCACCATCGTTCTACAGTCAGCCAGATCCTGCCTCGGAGGATGTGAGGAGGAATGAAGGAGTACCTTGCGCTTTAGTTACGGCATCGAGGTGTGTCACACCGCTTTGAAGTGCATTACGTTTAAACATGTTTGCATACAAAATGAAAGCCTTTGTTTTGTGAAAGTCAGTAAGGAGTAGTTGCTGAGTATTTACTGAACCACAAAAGACCATATCAGGTTCCTCTCCTGTCAGCCAAGAACAGGAATCCAAACTGGACAGTTGAAGATCTGGTCTTTTTCCAGTCTTCAGGTGTCCAGTTTGGGTGAGTCTGTGCCCATGATTGCCTCAGATTCTTGTTCTTGGCTGACAGGAGTGGAACCTGATGTGGTCTGTTGCTGTTGTAGCCCATCCACCTCAAGGTTCGATGTGTTGTGCATTCTGAGATGCTTTTCTGCTCACCACAGTTGTAAAGAGTGCTTATTTGAGTTACTATAGACTTCCTGTCAGCTCAACCCAGTCTGGTCATTCTCCTCTAATCTCTCTCATCAGCAACCTGCAAACCGCCCGCTCACAGGATGTTTTGTTTTTCGCATCATTCTGTGTAAACTCTAGAGACTGTTGTGTGTGAAATTCCCTGGAAATCAGCAGTTCCTGAAATACTCAAACCATTCCTTCTGGTACCAGCAACCATGTAACGGTTTAAGTCACAGAGATCACACTTTTTCTTCATTCTGATGTTTGATGTGAACATTAACTGAAGCTCTTGACCTGTTTCTGCATGATTTTATGCATTCTGCTGCTGCCACATGATTGGCTGATTAGATACCTACATGAATGTGCAGGCGTGCAGGTGTTCTTAATAAAGTGGACGATGAGTGTATATACATAGGGCTGCACAAAAATTGAATTCCCATTATGATCATGGATTTGGCTTGAAATGTTCTGCATGGAGGAGTGGAGTGGCTCGGCGCTGTTATCTTCTCCAGGAGAGGCTCCACTCTCTATCCTTTGTAGACGACTGAAAAAAGTAATTTGCTGAAACTATAAAAAGCTTTCAGTATATTTACTCTCAAAATATAACTCACTGCATGTTTTTTGTTCATATTATATTTTATTATTTGCCCGTTTTCATGAATCGTGCTAACAATTCTGTTGCCTGTAAGCTTATAATGTGAAGGAAAATGCATCTACAGTCCATGGAAAAATCTATGAGTCAGAAACCGGCTTCATTTTGTGAAGAGCTGACTGAACATCTTCTTCCCTAATCAATGTGAGCTCTTTGTGAAGCTGCACAGTCACTTGTGTGGGCCGCTTCTTTCTGAACACCAGGGCTAATGATTGTGTTACAACTGTAATTGCATTTCTAACGGCCAGGTCACTTCCGACACGTTGTAGTTTGCTGAACCTTTTGTTGGTGTAGGCGGTTTAAGATGTCCGGGCAGCTCATCTTATGTGAGCTTAAAAGGGCTTAGAGTAAAAATGTTGAGTTGTTACCACTTCTTTTGAGTATTAGAGAAGCAAGAACAAGTTCCTGTCCTCTTCCTGCGCTGACTATTTATCCTTTCACTCCTACACCTTCGACTAATCACATGATCTGGCGCAGGGAAGTGAAAGCCACTGGCTGGAGATAAAACATTTTTGTGTTTTATGTAGTTGGAAGGTTGTCCTGTGGTGCACTGGGCGAGGGTGACTCGTCATGCTCTGCATGAGTGTGTGTGTCTGCTTTTGGAAGATATTTTATTGGCGAGCTGAAGAGAAGGAGGGAGTGTGGTCGTGATTTAAGATTATTGTTGGAAACAAAAGCTTACAAGATTAATAGCGGGATTTTCAAGGAACAAGCACCATATTGGTCCTTAACATCTCTCTCTTTCTCCCCCTCTCTCTTTCTCTCTCTCTCTCCATCTTTTTCTCTTCCTCCCTCCAGCCCATTTTTCTTTTTCATTATTTCCTGCAGTCTTTGTATCTGTTATTCTTAATCTCCTCCTCCCTTGCTTTTTCTCATCACTCCTTCCGCAGCTCCCGAGAGACACGTTAAGATTTAGTGGAATTTTCTGGAAGGACTAAATTAGCAGGGCTGTGTGTTTGTGTGTTTGTGTGTTTGCGTGTGTGTGTGTATGAGCATGTTTTTATATCATGATGGACACCAAGTATCTCCACATGGTTAGGAATATCTGACAGTTCTGACCTTGTGGCTGTTTTTTTTCCCTTTTTTACAAAAACTTTTATTTAAAAAGCTAAAATAAAATAACCTAAAGATTTTTTATGGTTAATGTGTTGAGGAATAGGCATAGCATTACTCATTATGTTAATGGAAGGTCCTCACAAGGACAGTAAGACAAACGTGTGTGTGTGTGTGTGTGTGTGTGTGTGTGTGTTTGTGTGTGTTGCTTTCTGAGGCAGTTTGAGAAGGGGTCCTGTGGTCATATTTGTCACATTCCAGCAAGTGACAGTTGGAGTGAATAGAGAATGGAGACATCTCACAGTCTGAATGCAGCAAGGGATTGTGGGGATCAGCGGTGTAATGCAGACCTGCACAGACATACAAGCACACCATCTCATTTCAGTGCTGTCTCTGGCGTCTTCGATTTGCTTCTGTGGAGCAGAGATGCAGTGCTTTCTCCTTCATCGCTTTACCATTTCACCCTGGCAGCAGCAAGAAATCCAGACCTGTCCCTGCTTCTTTTTAAAGAAAAACATACAAGCCTGCCACACAAGAGCACTATTGTACTCCGGGTTAGGGGAGTCACATTCATATAAATATCACCACATTTCTAAGTGGAATGTGAAGTGCATGAAGCAGTTTGTGACTCAGCACAGAGAATTGAAAACTGTAGGTCTAAACCTGGTGTAAATACATGCTGTTACAGGCAGATAATCAGTGTGATATGCATGAAACAAGTCAGTGCCTGTTATCATTTACATCATAGCAGCTATAAACAGTTAAAAACTTTACCATGTATCTGTTTATATGGAGCATTTGCCATGCAAGTCCCTGCAGCCAGCACTGCTGTTATGGAAAATTAGGCAATAGCTTCTTAATAATCAGAATGGAGAATTCGACTGCGCTGTTGTGTAAAGTAGTTTAACCATATATATTTTTTTGCTTTCAGAATATTCAGTCTGAAAAAGAGGCTTTGAAAGAGGAGAAGGAGAGAACCCCAAAGTACCATCGCACAGAGGACGGCTTCATTAGAATAGGTGAGACACTGATAAATAGAAGTGGCCTGTGTTGATTTGGAAAGAAATTTAAATACTAGTATAACATTAACTCTTCATATTAATCTTTTTTCTGTCAACACTACAGTATAAACTGTTCTATGGTATGACATCTCATCTGATACTTAATGATACTTACAATTGAGGCAATAAGTTTACATGCACCTAGGCTAAAGATATTTAGTCTCAGATTTTCACAAATCCACACATTTCATCCTATCATACATTACTTTTGCTCTTAATACGATGAGAAAATCTAATCAACTCAGCCAAACCTCAGAAAAAAATATTGTGGACCTCCACAAGTTCAGTTGCTCTTTTGGGGCAATTGGCAAAAAGTGAAGGTACCACAATTATCCATTACAAACAACTGTATGCAAATATAAAAATTTTGGGATCAAACAGACACTACATTGTCCAGGGATGAATGAACTTTGGTCCGAAAGGTTCAGCGAAGCCCCAAGACAACAACAAAGGAACTGTTGGAGATCTTGGGTACCAAAGTATGTTCATCCACCATTAAGAGAGTCCTACCTCAAAATGTCCTGAAAGGCTGTCCCACAAGGAAGAAGGCACTACTCCAAGACCAGCATAAAAAAAGGTTGTCACCAGCATTTTGGAGGAGTGTTCTCTGGTCAGATGAAACAAAAATTGAACTGTTTGGCCATAATGAGCAGCATTATGTTTGGAGGAAAAATAGTGAGGCTTTTAATCCAAAGAACCCCATTCCAACTGTGAAGCATGGGGGTGGCAGCATCATGTTTAGAAATACTGGAAAAAAAAACCCAAGCCATCAGCCAGAAAGTTAAATCTTTGTCGCAACTGTGTTTTCCAGCAGGACAGTGATCCTAAGCATACCTCCAAAGTTGTAACAAAATGGCTTAAAGACAACAAAGTGAAAGTATTGGCGTGACTACTTGGAAATTCTGATATAGTAAATAAAAGCTGTTATTAATAGCTTCTTAGCTATTATTTTAAAACGTCCTTTTATGGAAATGAAGTACACCCTAACTGACTTAACACAGGAAGTGTATGGTAGCTGTGTTTAGGGAAATGTATTTAGCCTAGGTGTATGTAAACGTTTGGCCTCTACAATAAGAAGTATCTTAAGGACATCAAGTCAAGTGGAGTTTATTGTCATTTCAGCCATATACAAGTACATAGTGAAACGAAACAACGTTTCTCCAGGACCAAGGTGCTACATAAGACAAACACAGAACAACACAGAACTACAGGGACTACATAAATTATACGTAAATTAAAAATACATAAATTATTCACTATGTAAAAGTCATATATAGCAATGCTTTTTACCATATCCCATATTTCACTTGATAGAATGAATAGCTATTTTCATACCACAAGGCATTGTGGGCATTTTGACCAAACATAAAATAAGAAAAATAGACATTATACTAACCAGGTAAAGTAACCAAGCACACTATAGACTACAGGTGCGTAAAGAAAGAAACTGTGGGCCGTTTTTATTCTAGTGCGGACTGGAAGAGGCTGTGAGAATTGAAGCACACAGGACGAGAGAGAGAGAGAGAGAGAGAGAGAGCACATAGTTTATGAATCCTCAGGGTTAAAGCTCCTTAGATGATATGTTGTTAAGTTTACAAAAGGATTTTGTTTATGGTGCTCATGCCTCCTCTCCAATTTTATCCACATTCAGTCTGACTGCTCCTGGCTTGATGGAGTAGTCTAAATTCATCCATTCATTAACAAGCACTTTGTCCTGGTCAGGGTCATGGTGGATCCGAAGCCTATCCCAGAAACGCTGGACATGAGGCTGGAATACACCCTGAATGGGACGCCAGTCCAGTGCAGGCCACCATAAACACACTTACTCACACACTCATTCACACCAAGGGGCAATTTAGACAGACATAGACATAGAGAGAACATGTAAACTCCATACAGACAGAACACGAGCTCAGGATCTGTTTATTAACAGCTGGGCAGAAACGATTTCTCACAGATACAAACAGAAATAACTGTGGGACAGTTTATGCTCGATTTAAATCAGTCCTGTGCAGCTGGAATGTAATGTAAATTTGAATATCAATTTTAAGGTGTTTATGAACACCATTTGTAGCACTTCAGCTGTTTGTAACTCATCCTACGGTGCTTTTTAACAAGAAAAATGATTAAGTTTATGCAGTGAAATAACAGCCTGGCAGTGGAGATGTGTGTGTGTGTGTGTGTGTGTATCACTCAGTAGATTGAAGGTTCCCATTATAAATGTATCAATTTTATATAATATTCATTCAGTCTCATTCATAAATTCATTTTAGCCTTGAGATCGATATAAAGCTCAACAAAATCAATTAATATGAGTCTTTATGAGGCAGCGGAATCTGGCTTGGTGTCTGTATTCGGTTTCATTGGACATGCAAATGCTCTGGGCATCAATTCCAACTCCGGTGCACCTACAACTCAATTCCAGTGCATCATCCAACCTCACACCTCATCAAGCATTTTACCTTCATCTTCTCATTGCTGTTTAGAAATAAAAATGAAAAAAGTGTTGGCATGAAATTATCACCGCTAGATTATAACATTCTGTTAAACGCCGAACAACCGTGTGAACCAAGATGTGTTAGTACAGCAGTTACAGATGTTACGTGTCAGGCTTCAAAAGTGTTTGCTGCTGGTTCAATAAATATGTTTTTAGCAATCTGACAAAAATCTTGCAAATGCGACTGTGTTGCAAATGTGCTAATTTCACTCCCTAGGCAAAAAAATCACAAGACCACACTCCTCGGGGAAGTACCTCAAAGTCCTTTAACACAATAACAACATACGCTCACTTGCCACTTTAATAGGAACATCTGTCGCCTGTTTTTTTTTTTTTTTTTTTTAGTTTTATTTCAGTCTTCAACTATCCAGTTTTGGTGAAGCTGTTCCCACTGTAGCTGGAAAGATATTGAAACCAGTGTGGTCTTCTGCTGTTGTAGCCTGTGCACCTCAGGTTTCAAAATGTAGTGCGTTCTGAGATGCTTTTCTGCTCATCACGGCTGTAAAGAGTGGTTAATTGAGTTATCGTAGCCTTTCTTTCAGGTTGAACGAGTCTGGCCATTCTCCTCTCACCTCTCTCATCAACAAGGCGTTTCTACCCACAGAACTGCTACTCACAGAAGGTTTTTTGTTTTTCTCACCAGTCTGTGTAAACTCTATAAACTGTTATATGGAAAAATCCCAAGGAGATCAGCAGTTCCTGAAATACTCAAACCAACCCATCTGGCACCAACAACCATGCCATATGATTGGATAATTGCATTAATGAGCAGGTGTACAAGTTCCTGTTAAAGTGGGCAGTGAGTATATTTGTATAAAAAACCTTTCTCAAACACCTGAGAAAATCCCAGTGAGAAGCTACCAAGAGGCACTAGCTAATCATTGCTATGTGTGGTGTAGATTATCTTTGTTGCCTTGTCACAGGAAAAAAAAAAAAGCCTACAATATCCAAAAAGGGTACTAAACTGTACCTTTACTTGTCACTTGGATGGAACCTTTAACTTTGTACCCTTAATATGTATATTTCACCTGGAGATGTGGATATACAGTGTATCTTTAGATGCATCTGTCTAGGTTAGTAAAGATACTAAATTCAATGTACCTGAAATGTGTATGAAACTGGGTGATAAGGAATGGTACAGTTTAGTACCCTGCTTTGCTGAATGTGTAATTTTGTCTCCTCTGGTGAACAGAAACATTTGATGTTTTCTTTCGGTCTCCGTAGGTCAGTTTCAGAACGGTATCGCAGAGGGGGAGGTGGAGGCCTCGTTCGGGCCACTGGAGGCCATGCGGCTTTCTGTGCTCACCGACTCGCCTGTGTGGGTCATTCTCAGCGAGGTAAGCCAAAAAAAAAATACACTTAAGTTGAAAAACACACTTAATATAATATTGATATTGTTACTGTAATTCTTGCGTGATAAAGGTTTGAAAGAGTGCAAACTGGGGATGGGTGAATTATTACTGAAATATTTATCTTTATTGATTTGTCTAGTATAGGAGCAGCTCGTTCGTCTGTTTGTTTGTCTCTGATCATCATTGACACAAAGGCAGGCTGGGAAACACAGTTAAAGGTCGAGCCCGGGTACCAGCGCTGCTGTTATAATGACAGCAAGCAGCAGTGTTTGAATCTAACTTCGCTCCATTGAACTGAATTAAAATCTGTTAATGCAACAACGCTGTGATACACATGTACAGTGGAGAAAAAAGTCTACACACCCCTGTTAAAATGGCAGGCTTTTGTGGTGAAAAAATGAAAACAAGATAAATGTTGTCAGAATGTCTTCCACCCTCATTGTGAAATTATATCATATAAAAATGAAGTGAAAAACAATCAGAAACATTTTAGGAAAAAAATAGGAAAAATAAAAATGAGAAAATAAGAATAACCTGGTTGCATAAGTATGCACATCCTTTTATAATTGAGGATGTGGCTTTGATCACAATGAACCAATCACATTCAATCTCATGTTCAAAGGTAAAACTGTCAATGAGATTATTCTGATTAACCCCAAATACAGAAACCAGCTGTTTCTGTAGGATTTTCTTCTTGGTTTCTTCTGACTGCTGAAGCCATGGTCCACAAAGAGGTTACAAAGTGCACACGGAATCTCGCTTGTCGAAAGATATCGATCAGGAGAGGGGCATAAAAGTTTTTCCAAAACATTAGATGTACCATGGAACACCATGAAAGCCAAGTGGAGAAAATGTAGCGCCACAGTGAAATTACCAAGAACAGGACGTCCCTTTACAAAAGGACAAGACAAAAACTTACTAGGGAGCCTGCCAGAAGGCCAGCTCAAATAAATCACCCCAAACCATGTGCCAAAATGTGTTATGGTCTGATGAGACCAATTCCAAAAGGTATAATAATTGCATAATTCCAAAAGGTAGGTTTGGTGAGAAAAAAAAAAAAGCACATCAACAAAAGAACACCATATCCATGGTGAAGCATGGTTTAGGGCTGCTTTTCTTCAGCCAGAACTGGGGCTTTTATCAAGGTGGAGGGAATCATGAATAGCTACAAATACCAGCCAAAGGAATAAAAAGGAATTTCACCTTTCAGCACAGCAGTGACCCAAAGCATACATCCAAATCAACAAAGGAATGGCTTAAGCAAAAGAAGATCGATGTTTCTGAATGGCCTAGCCAGAGCCCAGACCTGAATCCAACTAAAAATCTGTGGGGTGACATGAAGAAGGCTGTGCACAGGAGATGCCCTTACAGTCTGATGGATCTAGAATGTTTTTGGAAGAAAGAGTGGGAAACTATTGTCAAGTCAAGATGTGCCACGCTGATAGACTCTTAGCCAAAAAGGCTGAGTGGTGTATAAATAAAATCAAAAGGTGCTTCTACAAAGTATTAGTTAAGGGGTGTGCACACTTATGCACACTTACTGTAAGTTTTTCTTTTTCTTTTTTTCCCCCCCTAAAAAATCTTCTGATCGTTTTCCCACTTTTGTTTGTATACTTTGGTGGGAAAAGATCTGCCATGATTTATCTTAGTTTCATTCTTTTACTTCACAAAAACCTGCCACATTAACAGAGGTGTGTAGACTTTTTATATCCACTATAAATCAGAGCATAAATATTCCCTAGTGCAAAGCTGGTGTTCATAATTAATTAACTAACCATTAATCTACCATTAGTCTGCTTTAGCTGATCAGTAAATGTACTTTGCTCTTATTATTGGAAATATAGGCTACATGTAAGTTTTCCATGATCACTGTAGCTTTCAGCTTTAAAACCTTGCTGTAGCAGCTAAGTAAGGAATAAAACACTTCGGGGTGTGCTGTTATAGGAAAATAAACAATGACAGGGCGATATCATGCCGTCTGATGCAAAGTAGAATTACTGTCACTACCCCGAAGTGGAATATTTTCCTATAACAGCATGTCCCGAAATGTTTTGTTCTTCTAATACCAAAGCAATTTGCCAACAATTACAATATATCATTTATTAGATATCAACATGTTGTACTTTTTAAACATTTCTACATTTAATGATCTGGAATGTCCACAGGACATGTTAGTGCTGTTATCTCTTGCATAATAGAAGCTATAAACAGATGTTCCTTCGCTAGCATCTCTTTTTCTCTTTTGTCAAGTTAATTATACAAAAAAAAAAACAAGCTTGTCAGATTATTGAGAAAGCAGAAAGCACAAAGACTCTCTCGTCGCAGGAAACATACAGACTATGGAGACTCCTTCCATAAATGTTAAATAAACATCTCCTTACAGAAAACTTCACCAGACCAATGATTATGTGCTTTCCTTTGTTAAATAACACCGCTTTTTTATCCATTGATTATCAGTCTTATATCATGTAGACTGTCTGCTTGCTATACCAGTCCCTGGGAGTGGTCTGTTAGTATAGAAACTATAACATTAGAATGAGTGTGTTAATATAAATTTGAAGTACAGCTAACACTATTGTCAGAGCTGCTGTTAGAGAAAATGAATCAACACCTTCTAACCAATCAGATTAGAGAATTCAGCAACGCTGTTGTATAATATAATTAAATAAGATGATAGATGTGATCATTTTGTAAGTTGTTGCTTTTTTTAAATGTCCTTTGTTGGACCTAGATACAAGTTATTTGACATACGGGGTTTTTTTAATATTAGGCTGTTGTTGTTGTTTTTGTTGTTGCTGTTGTTTATTGTTTGTTGTTTTGATTATTTGATTTCAGATGTGTTTTTTTTTTTTTTTGTCTGGTTAGATTTTCATTAAGAAAGCCGAGTGACGAAGCCTCATTCTGCTCCACGCGGTTTTGCTGGGCCTGTGTGGTGCAGGACGCTCAGCACTGGCACAGCGTTTCTTTCAGCTCAGTCCATCAGCACAGCCTGCTGGCCGGAAGTCGCTTCAGCAGGGTACAGCAGTGAAGCGCACGCCCGCACCGAAGGCACGAGATCACACACAGCCAAGCTGCTGGCGACGAACAGACGCCGCTGTATAAACTGCATAATAAACTGTATTTATGTGTATATACATGGCTCCTGGTTCAGTGAGTGTAATCACACTGGTCTATTTGTCTATGGGCTCACCGGATGGAGACTCTCTTGCCCTTTGGAGTACTGAAAAGTTTTTATAGCCTTGGAAAATGCTGCTTTTTTTTTTTTGGAAAATGGAGGACTCAATTTCTTGTTCAAGATATGATTTGCAAAGTTTTAATTTGTGCTATCATTTTGTGGGCAAATATTTTTAGGTGCAGGGTTTGCTATTCCAAAACAAGTGTAGTTCTTATGATACTTGCACATGTTAAGAATACACACATAGATATGATCGTCATGAATGTGTGTTTGTATGTGCAAAGGTTTATAGTGATTGACCAAAGTCAGCCAGATGGATTATAGCTACAAATGTTGCAAGCTATAAAAGGAAATTAATAAAAAAAAACATTTGTGACAACCTGTGTGTGTTGAAAATCTATTTTACTTATAAAGTACAGGTATGTGATCTCTCACACGAACAAATAAAAGCAGATCAGGAAAATTTAACATGAAATTCTGTCAGAAGGACAAGCGTGAGAGTTCTGCTTTGTCTATGTCTGCCTCTCGGTTTGCTTTAATGCGAGATAAAGCTAAGAGGTACCATGGCGAGCTGCTAATAGATTTGATTAGAAATGGTAATGTATGCAGAGACAGTGTTATGATCACATTTAGAAAAGTCAAACAGCTAACTAATTTTGAAAACAGATCATAATCTTACATCTCGCGCTTAACAGACGTCTTCAAAATAGCTGTCATCTGCCCTTGTTTCTATTCTTTAAACTAATATTTTGTTCAGTTATCATTTACTTCTTTCTGTTGATGAATGAGTGTTACTGTTAATTTACACATTGTGCATTCACCATTATGTTAATTTCTTGGATAGCATTTTTTTTTTTTTTTGCTCTACCACAGCTCTGTTCTTTATATGGCTCTTAAGATATGATAGCTTGATATGATAGCATATGATAGTTTATGCTAGATTTAGTCATTTACTCTTGATACACTATATGGCCAAAACTATGTGGACACTTGATCATCACACCCATATGTGGTTCTTCCAATCTGTTGCCACAAAGTTGCACACTTGTATAGAATGTCTTTGTATGCTGTAGTATTACAATTTCCCTTCACCGGAACTAAGAGGCCCAAACCTGTTTCAGCATGACAATGCCCCTGTGTACAAAGCGAGCTCCATGAAGAGTGCCAAGACTGGAGTGGAAGAACTCGAGTGTCCTGCACAGAGCCCTGACCTCAACCCCACTGAACACCTTTGAGATGAATTGGAATGTCGATTGCACGCCAGGCCTCCTCGCTCAATGTCAGTGCCTGACTTCACTAATGCTCTCGTGGCTGAATGATCACAAATCCCCACAGCCACGCTCCAAAATGTAGTGGAAAGCCTTCCCAGGAGAGTTATTACAACAGCAAAGGGGGTGGGGGGGGCAACTTCATGTTAATACCCATGGTACTGGAATGGCCTTCCCAGAAGAGTGGAGGTTATTATTACCAGCAAAGGGGGAATAAATCTGGAATGGGATGTTCAACAAACACATACGGCTGTGCTGGTCAAGGGTTCACATACTTTTGGCCATATAGTGTATTTATAACATATAAAATCAAACCTAACAAAAAAATATGTTTACATTACGCCTTGTGGATAGTGTTACCACGGGGCCTACTTTATCCTGCTTTACATTGTTGCACTACAAGCAATTGTCTGATATTTCCGGCTATATTTGCTACAGGATCAAATTTGTTCTTTCTTTCTTCAATATCTGATCCGCCATTTTTTTGCTGGTATCGGCCCAATAACGTAGGAGTTGGGTCGGTGCCATCTCTACTTAGTACTCTGTTTTCTGAGAATGTAGGTTTTTTTCAGTGTGCTTCACACTGCATTTGTGTTACGCATTTCCCTTGCACACGTAAGTTACGCGTAAACAGCAATGAAATCACACAATTTCACATTCTACAAGCTGAAGTCTTAAAATTAAAATCTACAAAGACGTCACGGTTGTGCACTTTATTCTTGCACAGCGAAGTGTATGCAATCGCAGAAACATAAACACTTTGTTTACTGTAACGATTTTAGCGGGCTGTATTGTAATTATAGCTGCTCAACTTCAGCTGTCCTCATTCACAATGTTTCACTGACGTGCGTTCAGCGATAAATTACGTTCCGCGCCATCGCTTTTGCAGTGCTGTCTAGCTAGAATTTAGATTCAAAGCTAGATTTTGTATTTAGTTAAGGTTTAAATTGAAAGGTTTTTGTGTATATTATTATTCAAGACATTAAAAATTCCTTTATCTTCAGTAACCATGTTATCTTGGATCTGGAGCAGTGGATCTGGTTCCAAGATAAAGACAGATAAAAACAGGATTGAACCAGGAATGTTGGAGCTGTGAACAATTTTTTTTTTAATTTAAATGTGAAAAAATGGTAACTTTGGGAACATTTAAAAAAAAATGCATTATGTAATTTGATTTTTTTTTTATCTTGATGCATGTGCCCCTTTTTACCATTGAGCACCTACCCCTGTAAGGGTCACTGCACAGCTCTGCTATCCAGAGAGAGAGAGAGTCAGGTCCATTGCAGAAACTTCAGAACTCCAAGTCCTTCAACTGAGATGTTCAGTTTATCCTTTAAATCCTTGGCATATTTTTGATTATGAGAACACTAAGCCTACATTCTTATAAAATCTTGCACCACTAAGGGTACTTTGGTTTGTGTCTCTGAGCAGCCTTTAATGGTTCTACATACAGAGAGTTTCTCTTTCAGAAAAGATCAGAAGTAGAACCTCTTTTGAAAGCTAGAACCATTAACCAGCCAAACAACTCCTAAGACAACCTGCTTTGTGAGTAGAACTGCACATGTTTCGAATCTATCAACACAGCTGCATAGATAGTGAGAGCACTGATATTCCCTTTTGTCCAGTTCCGAATTTACTTCACACTGAATGCAGCCTGATATTTATTTCAGGGTCTCATAGATTCACAAAGGCAAAATGGAACAGCTGCATCTTTACCTAATATGCATTTGAAAGTGTATGTAGATGTCTGCTTGTTCTCAGAGAGGCTCGAGCTGAAATGTTTGTTGTTGGGTTCCTGCTGCTGGCACAGGGCTGCTTACAGGTGCTCAGTAACTGAAGAGGTCAATCAAGATACACTGAACAGCATAAATCACAAGGCTTCTAAGCAGACAAACAGCACAAACACCATTTTCTCCCTTTGAAAGATTGCGAAATGTACTGAGCCCCAGTGTCCATTTTATACTAGTCTTAAAATAATAATAATAATAATAATAATGATAATAATAATAATAATACATTTGTATGATATATTTGTTGGCATCTTTCATAACACTCAAGGACACTTTACAGTACCTCAAGAAAAAACAACATACAATAAGGGCAGCATAGTTAAACTAGATACACACAATTAAAATAGATACAGCAATAATAATATATAAGATAATTATAATGAATAAGCTGATTTAAACAGATGTGTTTTAATCTGGGATTTGAACTGTGAGATGGAGTCCAGCTGACGAATATGCAGTGGGAGTTTGGGTGAAATCTGAAATCTCTGGCACCCATAGTGCTGAGTTTAAAAGCTGGAACAGTGAGTAGAGCAGCTGAGGAGGATCGTAGAGAACGGGTGGGGGTGTAAGGATGGAGAAGATCTGAAAGGTAGGATGGAGCCAGAGTATGAATGGCTTTGAACGTGAGAAGTAGAAGTTTATAGTGAACTCGTTGCTGGACAGGAAGCCAGTGGAGCTGAATAAGGGCGGGTGTGATATGGTCAGTGGACTTTGAACGAGTAATAATTCTCGCAGCTGAGTTTTGAATGATTTGGAGCCGGTGGAGAGGTTTATCAGATACGCCAAAAAGGATGGGATGTTACCAGAGCATGAATAAGAACTTGAGTGCTGTGATAAGGGAAGGAAAGGTGGAGTCTAGCAATATTGTGTAGGTGGAAGAAGGCAGTATATGAGATGTTGTTGATGTGAGGACCGAAAGAGAGCAAACTATCAAATATGACACCAAACCAAATCTTTATTTGGGAGGAAATGTGAACCATGCTGTCATCAATGCTGATAGTGAAAGAGGGAGTTTTGGAAAGTGCGGACTTATAGTCTAGTGATTTTTTTTTAAAGCTAATCATCACCACTATGTCTGTAGTCTGTGTGTGATTACCATGGATGAGACGTTCAACACGTTTCCCTGTACTGAAAAAAGAACAGAAAACCTGTTTACACTAAACTATACTATACTATACTGTTACCATTGCTGTTACAAAGCCCTTAGCGAAAGTGCAAGTAAGCAGAATTCCCGTATCTCCCGTATTTCCTGTGTTTCCTATATCTCCTGTATTTCCTGTATTTGTTTTTATAAAACTCTAGATAGACCTTAGTTTTGGATTTGTGTTTTTGCGTTTGTATGTTAAAAGCGTATTAATAGAATTTAACTGCCCTTAGACTGTTATTATAAGCATGTTTTTGAGTAAACAGGCTTTCTGTTCTCTTCTCATTACAGGGAAACATGTGAACCTGCACTACTAATACGGTGGATAGAGATCAGTTTGTTAAACACTGGAGTATTCCTTTAAGAGAGTTTTTTAAAACACAAAAACACGTCACTTGTGTATAAGAATTAATAGTTTGGTTTCATTAAGTGTCCACAAAAACCAGATATGCTAATGTGTGAACTTTGTCCTCCTGAAAATGTAAATGAGTTCAGTCTTTGTTAGGGGATTAAAAAACACAGGGCTGTTAATGCCTGTGTGGGGGCAGTTGTTGACACAGATGGATTCTCTTACACACCTCTTACACACCTCTTACACACTTACAAACTCTACATAAATGAGAAGATTGTATATGCAAACATAAGGTTCTTTAGTTCTATTGATATGTCCCACTTTACCAAATTATTACACTCATAGTAATAGGTTTATAATAAATTTCAGTGAAACAAAATGACCATGTGCCCCAGCACAGGGGTCTGATTACTCACGCTTCTGGACTATTCTCACTGTCCTATGACCTTCATGATATCATTGGTGTGAATCACACCGGCACACATTTTGAAAGTCTCTTGGTTGTGTTGTGAAACAATCTCAAGTTTATAGTAGAGTGAAGTCATCTAGATTCTACTGACTGACAGTACAATACACACTGACAATACAGCATGTTAAATATTAAATGTTCCTCTTGCATTAGCTTGTAAATGGAAAACTTGTGATTAATGCACACAGCTTAGAAGAGAATGGGATGAGGATAACATGGGGTTCAAGATTATTTCTCTACATGACCACAAAATGACACCCACTTTTCTTTCATCACTCTGTTTGAGTGCTTCAAGCCTTGCTAGCACTACCACTAGGCACTCTGAGAAGACGAATAAACGGTGTTTAATAAAGTTGCATTATAATGAAACAGTACATTCTTGAAATTATTTTACTCTACATACAATAGCGTATTAGTTTTTTACACAATTTTCAGCAAAGTTACAGATAAAACACAGACTATATGAAGTCATTCAGCCTTTAGGCCAAATATATACATTTAGAAAATAGTTAAGTTGTTTTGAATGATATTTCTGTTTTAAATTCATTTTGATTTTGCTTACTTTTCTAATTATTATAATGTCATGCCAAATTTTAAGACTGGAGTATGTGGCCTAGGAAATGCTCTTTAACTAAAATTAGTTGGCATGTGAGCTCCAGAATTATTGGCATCTTTTATTAAGCAAAAATGTATACATAAAATGATTAATATATGAAATGAGTGATGTCTCTCCAGAATAGCCAGAGTGATTCGAGATAACAGGAAGGCTACGGTAACTCAAATAACCACTCTTTACAACCGTGTTGAGCAGAAAAGCATCTCAAAACGCACAACATGCCAAAGCTTGAGGTGGGTGGGCTAAAACATTAGAGAACCACGTCAGGTTTCAGATCCTGTCAGCCAAGAGCAGGAATCTGAGGCACAGGTTCACAGAAACTGGGCAAATTAATTTAGGGGTTATGGGTTATTAGGTTATGTTCTTTATTTATTTATTTTTTTTCAATCTTCAACTGTCCAGTCTCTTATTTGTAACAATTATTTGAAATTGACTCAAGCTCCTGTGTTTTTATTCCCACCTCAGGCGAGATCTTATAATTATAAAATCTTATATAATTATATATATCTTACAATTATAAAATCTTATATGATTATATATATCTTAATTAATTATAAAATATAAAATATAATTTAATTTCTCAGTGAGAAGAAGCTCAGTAGAGAAATGTCATTTGAACTCCATTTATCTGTTTTAATTCATAGCCTGTGCGCCAACCACAAAATTATTCCTCTTGCAGCTCAGTAGCCAATCAGCGTGGACTTCCCTGTCCTTCTGAGCCAATCAGAGCCGTCCACGAGGTTCTGGTCGGAGGTGGAGACCGAGTTTCCTGATAGACATGAAATCCAGCCAATTACCATATGACAGTACTTGAAAGACGGTTGCCTGGGAAATGTAGTAACCAATCAGAGAGGGCGGAGGGCGGAGCTACTACTTCAGCGTTCATTCTCCAAAGTCACACGTGATCCGCTGTAGTTCCAGGCGGTTTGGGTCTATCAGAGAGCGGAGGGGTGAGTACACTCATCACACAGCGTGTGTAGTGATTTCTATAAAATATACAAATGCGCACGGTTTATGATCTGGCTGTGAGTGTGGTTTATAAGTCAGCAGTAGTTGTGTGTAGCAGAAAGCGTGTGATAGTGTCGGGGATTTCAGCAGTGGTCGAGTTGGACGAGCTGCGTGGCTCTCGAGGCCGGTTCTCTTAGCTAGTAGTGCTAATTAGCTTAGCTAAAGCTAACTGCTGTGGGTGTCAAGTCATTGAGAATGAAGCTGCAGAACCTGTT
>CM040981.1:7226324-7245396 GCA_022985145.1 Pangasius djambal | reverse complement strand
TTAAGTTTATTAGTATAAATTATTTTGTTCATAAATTCTAGAGTTAAAATTATTGTTCAGTTTGAACTCGAGACTTTATTTACAGAATTATACTGATTTTTTTTTTTAACAAATAGACTGAAACTGTTTAAATTCAGAATTTCAGTTTATTGGTTAAAAAAATCAGGTATTGTAGATCAATTCTAGAGTTAAATTCTGATTTTTTTTATAAAAAAAAGAACAGGTTTTATAGATAAATTGAATTACTTTTTTTTATACCACAGTTATTTTGTTTACATTATGTATTACCTTTTTTATTGTTCTGTTATCCTAGAGTTAAAAATTATTATTCGGTTTGAACTCAAGACTTTATTTACAGAATTATACTTACATATTTATTTTTATACTGAAACTATTTCACTTCAGAATAAAAAAAAAACAGTTTTTGTAGATCAATTCTAGAGTTAAAAAATTGTTTTTATTTGTAAGAAAAAAAACACGTAGATAAAGTGAGTTCTTTTTATTTCACAGAAGCCATAGAACGCAAACAGAGAGTGTGTGTGTGAATGTGTTCGTCAGACAGAGCATCACTTCTGCCCAGCATGCTTTTCACATTTCTGTGGAACTCGTTCAGTGTGTCTGATGATGAAATCGCCTTTTCTGTAAAGACTACACGTAATACTTCCTTTAAATCAGTCCAGAGTAAGACATGTTAGAATACAGCGTTTGTTATGTTGAGTTTCTGTCAAGGACACGCGCTATCTCAGAAGCTCAAACGCAGCCCGAAAGCGTTTTTAGCTACGCAGGCTTTAGCCGAATCAAGCGGACGGACCGTAGCTGCGTATTTTGATGACTGGGATTATTTGTGAGCGCTATTCCAGCTGGTATATTATGAGTTAGTGTGTGAGCTTTTGAGTGACCTCTCTCTCTCTCTCTCTCTCTCTCTCTCTCTCTCTCTCTCTCTCTCTCTCTCAATTCAATTCAATTCAAATGAGCTTTATTGGCATGACTGTGTAACATCACAATGTTGCCAAAGCAATAAATATATTATACAGACATACAGATAAATATAATCTAGGTATCTAAATAAATAAGTAAATAAATGAATGAATAAATAAATAAATAAATAAATAAATCTCTCTCTCTCTCTCTCTCTCTCCCCCCTTCCCCCTTTCCTGAATCTCAGGCCTGTATTTACCCCAGGCCCAGACAACAGTGTGTGAGAGCTTAACTTAGGGTGTGTGTTAAAGTAAAGTTACTTGCTGGTCAAAGGCAGTGACATGACATGTCTCCACATGATGAAGCCCAGCTTTGTAAACCAGAAGTGTACGCTTTTGTAACAGTTTTGCGAGGCTTTTTATACGCTTTCGGACCGTATTTTCCGCTTTGCCTGACAAATGTTCAGAATGGAGTTTCCATACTGGGAGCTCGATTGCCAGCAAAGATGAGCTGGCGGTGTGAAAGGGCAAATCCTTAACCTTCTGAAAGTTTCAGACATGTTTGTACGTTAGCCTTGTGGTCAGTGGAGAAGGCAACAGATGCTGATGTGGCTTGGAGACAGCGCTTGACAGATGGGGACAGAATCATGGGATTTCAATAATGTCTATTTTTTTTTAACTAAACACATCTTTATTCTTATAAAAGGTCACAGCAAGGTGCCGTTTGTGTGGGTAAAATGTCATTTAATAAGAGGATCATGCTGTTTCTTGTATGTTAGGGGTTTAAACGGTCCACGTTTACACTAACAAGTTGTAATTCAATTCTGTGTTTTCTCAGACCACACAAACGTCCAGAGAAACCAAGCATTGGGTTTCATTTGCACACTTGCTGGATTTGGGGTGTCAGCCTGCACTAGATTAGAGTTGTCTCTAATCGGATCGATGAAACCATTTCGTCTTAATCTTCGAAGACGATCCCTTTCTATTCTTCTTCTCGCTTTGGAAGCTTAGAGCGCAGCTCGGCCCCATTGAGCATTCGTTCTTCAGAGGTTGAATCGGTCGCTCTCCTCTGCTATTGTGCCTCTTGTTATAGGAGCTTAGGGTTGCAGTTATTACTGTGTGCTTCTTTATCAGACGTTACACTCGGTGGAACCTCGTTGTGTCTGAATGGAGCTGAGATTATCTTCTCTTCTTATTCCGGGTGTGTAAGACTCCAGTGGACTTTAACATGCTAAACCATACACAAATACAAAGGTTGATGTCAGTGTTTACAAACGGCACCGTAATGATCGGCGCAAGACACCGGCTGTTGGGGAATAACCCACAAGTCTTGGCACCCTTTGTGATTCCACAGAGAGAAACACACCATCCCTTTGAATCCTGGGTGCATCACTATTGACTTTAGGCCTTAGGAGACCTAACCACTAAAGCTCTGCATACGAATAGAGTCACCATCCGCGGTCCAGATGCAGATCCAGCTAAGCATTTCAGATGACCGAACCAAATCTGGCCGTAGTTCAGCAGCTCTGCTTTTCTAGACATTAACCCACTCAGCTTCTGTAGCAGATCCTTTGTTGCGGTTTATCCAGTCATGTGCGTTTATGTAAATGATTTGACTGAATGCAGCTCTTCGGACCAGAGACTAGCTACAGGGCTAGAGACATCAGTTCAGACAAAATTAAAATTTTTTTTTAACTCTCTCTGGTCTGATTAGCGAACTGATGCCATGGCTTGTTCAAAACAAAGAGACAGATGGACCGAGAAACACGTGTTATTCTCCTTGCCTCAATTTCAAAAGAGATGTCTCTCATCAGTTCGGGGTTTGTGGAAATCTGAAGACCCACTGCGAAAAAAAACATAACCACTTAAAATGTTTATAGCCGTTAACTAATCATTAATGGTTAAACATTTAAAGGTAACTTGTCGCCATTCAGTCACGTTAGTTGCTTACGCACAAGAATTTATGTAGCCGGACCTTTACACAATGAATTTGAAGACTTCTGGAGTACCAAAGTGAGGACATTATGCTGAAACTGAACTCCATTCACCAGATATTTTGGCCAGGGCTAGTTTTTAAATCTTGCTTTAACATCATGTTCGCTCATTTGCGATTGTGCCGTAGTTTGCGATTTTGTTTGGGATGTTTAAACAGTAGTTTACGTTTAGCTAGGTATTAGTTAAACAAGCTACACATTCTTCCCATTCCTGTTCCCTTTTCCGAAAATGGTTAACAAACTGCAGTTGGTCATGCATATACGCTAAGTGACTGTTGGATCTACACTTTTTTGGACGCACATAAAAATGCGACTGCCTCCGTCTACTAAGTTTTGACTTCCCATATAGTAACTAGCACTAGTATTATACCTAAACCTAATGGTAACGTTGGAACCTGTTCACAAATGGCTCTCAAAAACGGCACCCTGTTTTCTGATGACGTGAAGCTAAAAATATACTGTTTGTACAGTTTTGAAACAAAAATCTTAATGCACTGCTAATCATGTGAATTTAAACCGTTGGCTTGGATGAGGACGCGGATGTTTTTCTTTCTTTGCCATTTGCTCAGCAACGCTGTGTTTATGGTGCTTTCACAAACTATTAGTCTGTTCGCTGAATCAGAATTAGAGCAAAATTGATACTTTTGGGTTGTTTGGTTTGGTTTTACACTTAAACAAAATGCAAAAATCGTTGGCTGAGGGGCGTGTGGGACTGAAAACGTCATCATAAGACGGAATTTTATTCATTGGTCAGAAACACAATGGCGGAAAAAGATAAACAAACCATTGCCAGGGGCATGGAAATGTACAAAAATCACCTGAGCACAGAGAATACGTATATTTAATAGCTAATTATAACTATGACTGGATAATTGTTAATATTTTGTCTAAAACAATTGTGTATTGCATCCAGTGTTTATTTCCTCTTTTTTCAAAATGCAGAACACATGGCACATCTGCAGCTGTGTCTTTTGGCTTGTTTTGTCTCTCGAGTGTCAGTTTATCAGGAAAAATACTGCAACCCGAAATACACACCATGTTTGCTTGACTTCCTGCCGTCGGGTCCATACAGGGCTGAGTTGCTTTCTCACTGCAATCAGCCCGCGCTAGAGTGGAACCAAACAGAGAGCCCTTCGCCCCCCGACGCTCTCCAACCAGCTGTTGTCAAGTCGAGTCAACTCTCGACTCAACTCAATTTCATTTACACAGCACATTTAAAAACAACAGAGTTGACCAAAGTGCTTCACAATTAGGAAACTGAAAATGAATAAAATGACACACACATACACGTCTTTCATCCCAAAGACAAAAACACACCAGCGTTCGATTCAAACGGACTAAACACTGCATATGCCAAACCAGCCTTAAGCTCATTAGAGGAGCGTTACTGAGGGGGAAGGGGGTAACGCTAGGTGTGTATGAGCAAGGGAGATGAGTAGCCTTGTGTGTGTTTATGGATACGTCCTCTTAGGAATCCTCAGTAGCCTTGCTAGAGTTCCTCAGCCCCGCAGGTTCCACAGGAGTCACATGCCATAGAGAAATGACTGAAACAGGAATCTGTTGGCTTTTTTTTTTTTTTTTTTTTTTTTAAATTCATCCTGGTTTGGAAGGGAAACGAAGTTTATGTTCTACTTCAGGGCTCAAGACTGATTCCTCTCTGGTTTCTGTGACACTAATGTTATCTTCTGTGATTTTTTTTTTTTAAAGAGGAAATAGCAAGGGGATTATTTTCCCAGAACCGCATTATCACAGAATGGTTATCGTTTTTAAAAAAAAAAAAATCTCATACTCTGTCCATCCTTGTTTCCGACTTGCACCTCAGTGTTATGATGGTGCTTTTAATGACGTGTGAAATGAGTGCTGTGTTCAGCCGGACGTAGATTTTCAGGATTAAAATCAGCCTCTCCGGTCTTTGTAGATCTGGGAGTAAATTGGTAGTGTGTGAATGCAATTAGTTAATGTGTGTGTGTGTGTGTGTGTGTGTGTGTGTGTGTGTGTTGGTGCGGTGATTCAGAGGCGTAATCTCCTTGGGTTAAATCTCCTTAAGGGAAAGAGCTGAGGCTGCAGAACTCCCTGCCTCGCTCCTGTCGCCGTGGTGATGGGCGCCTGGCAGCGAGGCGGTGGTTACGTCCACTGCGAGCCCGACAGCCGCATGACACTGTTGACATTAGACACGGAGATGTGAATATGGCTGATATGTACGTAACGTTCGTGAGCTCTGGCACTTCAACTCGTGAAAAAGTGTGACTTGTCAGGTGACGTGATAAAAGTGTAATTTCCTCATTTTCATGAATGCTTAAAGCTGTTTTGGTAATGAAATGAAATGTTTTCTGCAACATGGCTCGTTCCACCCGGAGCATTGTTCACCCGGAGCATTGTTCACCCGGAGCATTGTTCACCCGGAGCATTGTTCACCCGGAGCATTGTTCACCCGGAGCATTGTTCACCCAGAGCATTGTTCACCCAGAGCATTGTTCACCCAGAGCATGTCGTGTTTATTCTTTTTCCTAACAGACTGGGGTAATTATATCTTAATTATAGGCCGATTAATAAATAAGCAGTATTTAATGTCACAAAGAGTGTTGTCAAAATGTTCTTCTGCCACAGCGCTGTTGAATTCTGATCAGAATTGATTAATTTTCTATAACAGCAGCTCTGACAGTAGTACCTGCTGCAAAGCTTGTTATCATTCTCGTTTCTATAGTAACAGCTAATTCAACATTGCTGAATTAACACGTCTTGTGGACGTTCCAGAACATTACATGTAACTATAAATGGATAAAACGTGTGTCGCTAGCAAATTGCTGTCGTATACGTGGAATATACATGACGGGGTGTGCAGTTCTAGGAAAGTAATCAACGACAGGGTGCTGTTATGCAGCTTTATGGGAAGCATATGTTCTAAGTTAATACTGTATTACTTCAATTTTTTTTTTGTTAGAGAAAATAAAACATCAGGGTCATGACTTTTTTTTTCCTCAAGAGGACATATTGATAATTATGGAATTTTGAATACCTGGTCTTAATTTAATAAGCCATTTTAATGCCATATCTTCCATTTTCCTCCTGTGTGTTTAGACTATGGAGCTGAAGGTGCGGCTGTGTGTGCTGCTGCTAGCACTGAGCGTGTGCGTGACGCTGCAGGTGCGGGCTCAGGAAGAGGACGAAGACGAGGACGTGCACGTGGAAGACAACCTGGAAAACATGGGAGACGAAGAGCTGCTGGACGTAGAGGAAGAGATTGACCATGAGGAGGAAGAGAAGCCGACGACCAAGGCAGCAGCGCCTACCGTAAGCCCATCAGCTCCTCCGTTATTAACTCCACAGCTCATCAGCTGCTAATGGAGGTTTATTTCTGTCCACTGCTCCTTTAAATCCCTAAATAGCACACACCAGGGGTTTCCACTGGAGTTCTTAGAGACCTTATTTGAGTTTAATTCCAGCCCCAGAACACCTGAGCTGTGTAATCACGAGCTGTGGCACGCTGATTAGCCAACTCAGGTGTTTGGAGCTGAAAAAAAATACATATATGAGCCTAAACAGAGTGGATATATGCTGGAGATTCTTAAATAAACAGGAAGTTAGTTGTGTGGTTATGTTACAGCAGCTGTAGACCTGAGCTTGTAGGTTTGCTGTTTAATTCCCCAGAAAACCTGAATCTGTGAATTGCTTTCTATTCTATCAGATTTATTTTCATCAATAAATCTAAAAACCTTTGGTTGTTTGCCTTCGTTGTATTTGAATTTGAGCCGCGTGTGCGACTTGACTACGTGCAGCCACAGTTAAAGTGTGACATCTCTGTCACGTGAGATGCGTCTTATTTTTTTTTTTTCGCTATACCTCCAGTTCTCTTTGCAGAACAGACAACCCAGCCAGTCCTTTCTCCACATTATTTTTCCTTTCTTATTCCTCTTTTTCTTGTTTTCACGAAAAAATAGTGCAGAAACACATCAGCCATGTGATGAACAGCTCAGACGTTTTGTTTTTGTGAGAAAGTGGGATTTGGGGATCAGTTGTGTGAAAGGTCATGTAGTGCGCAAGCTTCGTCTGTGATTGCTCGTGTAGCGTGCACATCGCTACATCCGAAAAAAACAATAGATCACAAGTGATGCAGAACGTGTAGCGCGAGTGAGATTTTAAAAGTCGCGCAGCGGCATAAGACAAGCATGAGAGTAATAGCTCGGTTAAAAAAAAAGACAAATACCGTATTATACACTAAACAATATGTGTGGATGAATATAAATCTGAAACTAGATTGAAATTGCTTGGTTTCTTACTGTTTAGTTGTAAATCGCTTCTGAATTGATGTGTATGTGTATATGTATATGCGCATATATATAGATGTGTGTGTGTTTAGTTGGTTTTTTTTTTTAGGAATTTCTTATAACCAATAAATCTCATCTTGCAACAGCACGATTCAGAACAGCTGCTATTCATCAAGCAGTTTTTGACCCTTTTGGCCCATTTAGTTTAATTATTTCGTTAATAGGAATTAACCTACGGTAGAACCGATTAATTAAAATCCAGTTTAGATTTTATGATTTAACTGCAGCTTTACTAGACCAGACTGACTGTGAAAATCAAACAACTTGCAGCCTCATTCACTGACATGATGATGTGTGTGTGTTCCAGGTGACGTATAAAGCTCCAGAGCCAAAAGGAGAGCACTTCTTTGCTGAGTCATTCGATAAAGGAACACTGGACGGGTGAGAGATTTTAAAGCTTTTTTTAAATAGCCGATTCATAAAGGACAGAAGGATCCGATGTGTTGTAACTGCTCTTGTTTATTCCTTTCCCAGGTGGGTTTTATCCCAGGCAAAGAAGGACGGCATCGATGAGGAAATCGCCAAGTATGATGGTAAGCGTTTGTTGGTTTGGTGGCGAGCTCATCAGTGAGGCAGGGTTTTGAATAAGGTGCTTGTCCGGTTTAATTCGTTTGTCCTGGTGCGTTTTCCGCTTTGGTCCAGTTCATTTAGACAGGCGAGAGCACAGCAATCACACGCGGACCGAAATAATTAGTGCGAGAGCATCGGAGCGCTGTGGCTTGGGTGTGGTCCAGAGCCAGCTGATCTCTAGCGTGGTTTGACTGCAGTGTGAAAGTGTTGCAGTCCTGAATCGATATGCATCCTGAATCAAAAGAGCTTTTTGTTCTATTATTTTTTTTTCCCCTGTGTAACCTGCTAGACCGAGTTGCAAGGCGCAAAACCGAGCCAAAGGACAGAGCTGTAGTGCTGCTGAAATGCAATGTGTTCTGGAGATTTAGAACACAAACCAAAAGAGAAAATAATGTTGGGTGTGATATAGCAATGTTTTAAACTTATTTACATAATCACCTAGTAATTTATTGAGCGTCGGCTCTGCGTTCTTCTATGTTTACCTTTTTCCATGCTGTATTTCTGACCTGAGAACATTTTCACAGTTTTTTAAATTTTTTTTTTATTTTATTATGTACAGTGTGAAAACAAACCAAATAACAAACTAACCAAAAACATCAAATTTCACTCCGATTCAAACTAATAGGTGTGAAAGCACCCTTATTAAAGCACATTTATCTTTATATTTTCAATATAGTGGTCATAAATTCGTCTCCAACTTTTCCCTTTATCTCAAGGGCTTATAATTAAGCAATATCGCTTTAGCAAGAATGCGATTATACTGAATATCGGCACGGCTGTGGTTTAATCAACAAGAAGTTAATGTTGTAAGAGAGTAAGTGACATTTCAGACACAGTATGGCCAAAAGCTCTGTGTATTTTTGCTCCGCTAGAGGAAATAGATCCCAAAGATGCTACACTCAGTTTATAGCACGACGACTAGCTAACTCACGTTGATTTGTATATTCACGTTAAAGGTGCTTCCGCTAAAAGTGGTATCCCTTCTTCCTTTTCATCTTCGTCCGACGTGCTTTCGTCTTATAAGCCAGAAGTTGTGTTCCTGAAAAGTATTGTTTATGTCCACTGATGATGTCACTATCACTACTGTATTAACCGTTTCGAACTAGGAAGTGGAATTTTACGTGTCGAACATAGACAAGCGGTGTGATACACACAGTGAGATGTTATAGGAAATATAGGCACTCTTGGAGCACCGCTCGACCAATCAGATCAGTGGAGCAGAACTAACTGTTGTATAATGAGTATTTTGACATGATTCATCCACTGGGGGACGCTTTCAGTTTCAGGTAGAGATTTGAAATCGACATGAACACTGGACATTGATTTCACCAGCGCTACTGGTCATTCATCAAGCTACCGAGATAAATTGTCAGAAGTTACCTTCTACGTACCTTGTTTCTGACTTTCCTGTATTTATGTACGAGTTGTGTTGTAATGTTACCGGACGGTCGCTTAGTCATTAAACTGAAGTGAATTAGCCGGAGTTCACTGCAAGCTGTCAGTCAGCTGTGAGCCAGATTTATGAGCAATTTCACATTTATCAAGATAACTTGTTATTTTGCAGCAATTATCAAAAAGATGTTGCATCAGTAACTATATATCAAAAAAAGAGAAATTAAACCTCATGAACCTCACAGTCCTCAGAGTTTATTTCCCATTTTTAACAAAAAGAAAGAGCAACAAACTAGGCAAGCTCACAAACCGAGTGGCTATGGGTTAAACATTTGAACTTTTTACAAAAATATATAGAATGAAGTTTCCAACTGTGTGTGTGTGTGTGTAGAATGTGTATATTTAATTTCGTTGTGTTTGTTTGTTTGTTTAATAGAAAATGATAGTTTTATAGAAGGTGATGGTCGTGGTCCAGTCCTGTTTAGTGTTTGGGAGATTATAAAAATATTTTTATTTTAATTCGTATATAAGCACTTGGAAAATTTGTAATTGCGTAAGTAAAATCATACTACTGGCTCTTTTTGCTCAATAAGTGCTTCTACTGTAAGCTAAAATAGGCAACTCAAACAAAATGAGGCGACTGATAGCTGACTTTTTGAGAGTAAAAAAAAAAATCCATTGTTTCTGTAGTAAAAAAAAAACAAAGATGTACTGACTGAATAAATAATGAATGAACAACATGTAGTACTGAAAACAAACAACGTGTGTGTGTGTGTGTGTGTGTACGTACTCAGGTAAATGGGAGGTTGAGGAGATGAAAGACACAAAGCTGCCTGGTGATAAAGGTCTTGTACTGAAGTCCAGAGCCAAACATCACGCCATCTCCGCTCTGCTACTCCGACCTTTCACCTTTGACACCAAACCCCTCATCGTCCAGTGAGTACATATTTTTATGCATGAACAAACACACGTTTGGAAAGATTTGTCTGTCCAGTGTATTTCTATCCAGCTCATTGCTTTCAGTTATCATTGCTAGGTAGCATTAGACACTACTGTTTTCTGCAATTATTTGCAAGTACTTGCACTTTACTGCACTATCTGTCATTATTGTTATTATTATTATTACTATTACTTATATCAGACTGTTTTTGCACATCTGCATTTTTTTTATCCACTGTATGCATCCTTTTCATCATATTGCATGCATCATGCAGCTTACCACTACCTGTATACTGTTTATCTCAGCTAACTGCACCATAATTCTTATTTATTCCGTTTAACTCGATTGCCATTTGCATTACTGGTATGCATCATACTGTTTACCTGTACACTGTTAACGTATTGCACCATAACCTCGTTACCTCATTTTAACTTATTTGCTATTTACACTACTGGTTGGATGCTAACAGCATTCCGTTGTCGCTGAACTCGTACACCAACAGTGACAATAAAGTTGACCTAACCTAACCTAGGCATTTGTGTAAATTGCTCTAGAAAAGTATCATGAACTGGTCTGTGTTGGTTTTCAGGTATGAGGTGAACTTCCAGAATGGAATCGATTGTGGCGGTGCCTACGTCAAACTGCTCTCCCAGAGCGCAGACCTCAACCTGGTAAACCACCTTCTGCGTGTACTTTAATGTCTGACTAATATCTTTCTCAGCTCATATTTGTATTTTATCATTCCTCATTCTGCACCTTGGCACACATTTGCAGCAATCCAGGTACTTAACTGATTGTGTAACATTGCACAGTAATGATGATGGAATCCTAAAATGGAACTGGTGTTCCAGTTTTAAAATGCTGTCAGTGGCCCTCAATTATCAAGCTGGATGTGAGCGAATATATTCATAAATCGTTTGCAGAGGCAATCGTAAGAAAAATGTGTTATTCATGAAAATCCAGAGATTTTCCGCATTGGCACAATGCACTCTTTGTGCACCCTGCTACGTCCTTATAGCATTCAAGTGGGCTAGCTAATGAATTTAGTATCTGCCCTGTCCTCCTGTGTTTTTCCCCTCTTTTAAATGGTGGAGAAATATGGTGTACCTTTGTAGTAGTAACGCACAAGTAATACACTCCAAGCATCATGTGACTGAAGACAAGGATACCTTGTGTGTAAACAAGCGACCTTCTTCGCAGTGAGCACGGCGCCCTTCAGGCTGAGTCCTCAATTTCTGTCCGTGACAGCATATCAAACCTCTAAAGTCCCTCTCCTATCCTCCCTTCCTCATTCAGGATGAGTTTGTGGATAAGACCCCATACACCATCATGTTTGGACCGGATAAGTGTGGCGAGGACTATAAGCTCCACTTCATCTTCCGTCACAAGAGCCCCAAAACGGGCGAGTACGAGGAAAAACACGCCAAAAAGCCTGATTCAGACCTCCGCACATACTACACGGACAAGAAGACCCACCTGTACACACTGGGTAAGCTGTACAGTCATTTAGGTACTCTCCCTGACATGCTTGATGTTTAAGAATACACAGCTGCACTGATCTTTTCATGTTTCAAGGTTATGTCATGTGTGACAAAAAATAAAATCATATTATTGCAAATAATTATAAGCATCTTTCAGGGTGCGCAAGGACCCAGGGCCTTGTTTCTGAATATTTTAGTGAAATTGTGTGCAAATGTACAGCAAATCGAAAATTCCTGACGGTTTTGGAAACCTGAAACTGAAGCACGTGATGGCCATGTGCTTCAAGACAGTTTGCGTTTTGTGTTGATGTGTAAGATCTGTGTTGTCCGTTAACATCACACAATGCCATTGTGGTGCCAGTTCAGAGTTTCAGATTAACCAGTCCTGGCATTCACTATTGAGTCGGGGTAATTAATTAAATATATAGAATTTCTTTACATTTACCTAATATCGTGTTGCCGGTTAAGGTTAAAAATTGCCAGTGTTGTGAAGGAACGACTGACCGAACGATTAAAATAAATGACTCAACAGAGTAGTAATTAACAGCGCAGTCTCAGAATGAATAGAATGAATGACGGCTATAATATGAGTGCTATCATGAAGTCACTAAAAGTAGAAAAACAGGCTGCTCAGTGTGACAGAATGTAATTATACAGATTGGATATAAAGAGAGAGTGAAATTATGAATGCTTGTGGCCTGTCTTGTTATTCCCTGTAGTCTTAAACCCAGACAACAGCTTTGAGATACTGATTGACCAGACGGTGGTGAACAGCGGAAGTCTGCTGAATGATATGACCCCTGCAGTAAACCCTCCCGCCGAGATCGAAGATCCCGATGACCACAAGCCCGAGGACTGGGACGAGAGGCCCAAGATCCAAGATCCAGACGCAGTCAAGCCTGAGGACTGGTATGTGCTCATTTCTGTGTTCCCAAACAGAGATGAATCCATTTGAGAGTGTCTAGGCTACATTAATGCTCCAAGTGTGTGTTCTCCCAGTCCTGTGTTTTGGTTGCCTGGCAACAGTTTACATACACTCATTGGCCACTTTTTTTAGGAAAACCATACTGGGTAGGACGCCCTTTACTCTCAGAACGTTCTCGGTTCTTCATGGCATGGATTCAGTGATGCTCTGTCGTATTCAGATATGACGCCATTGAGAATCACTGAATGCATTGTCATGTTCGTGGTACCCGTTTGAGGTGGCTTGGGCTTTGTGACATGGCACATCATCACACTCGGATAGCCTGTGGCATTCAAATGATTTCGAATTGATATTAAGGGGTCCAGTGTGTGCCAAGAAAACATTCCCCACACCATTACGCTACCTCCACCAGCCTGAACTTTTGACACAATGCATGTGCCATCTGCATGTTGCAGCTAAATCGATTCATCAGATTAGTAAGAGAGGCTGAAATCTGAGCGTGTTTCCATGCTGTCGACCAGGAAATGAAAAAAATCTGGCAGTAAGGCTCATGTCCTTGGCTGTGGTGAATCATAAGTGTGTTTGTGCCACCTCTTTCATTTTTCTAATTGGTGCCCCAAGTCAGCCATCGAACCATTTCTGATGAGTGACCCAACTCGCCTCACTTCCTGTAACGACATCCTGTCTGTGTAAAATGTGTAAGGCAAGCTGTCAAGTTGTTCCCTCAAATGTTTAACCCCAAAGACATGAATTATGGCACTAACATGGCACAACCTGGAGTGCGCTACTTCATCATTGCCTGAAGACTCCATGAAATTTTGATTTTACTGAAGTTTCTGACTTCCACTGTCTACTCACCATTTTGCTGCATTCGTAGTTCTGTCCCAAGCTTACAAAGAGCTGCCACTTTCTACAGTGCACTGCTGCTATTCTAACATCTCTCTCTCTCTCTCTCTCTCTCTCTCTCTCTCTCTCTCTGGCAGGGATGAGGATGCTCCAGCTAAGATCAGTGATGAAGATGCAGTGAAACCTGATGGCTGGCTGGACGATGAGCCTGAGTATATCGGTGACCCAGATGCCATCAAACCAGAGGACTGGTAAAGTTCCAACTCCCTTTATAGGCTCACGGCACCTTAAAATAATCGCTAACGAAATGTAAAAGCTGCTACATTTAGATCTGTTTTCTGCAATAGGGAGTGACGTACTGGTGCAAGACAGGTAGCATAGAGAGCTCAAGAGTAGTGTTGTTAGGTGTTAAAATCTCTGCCTTTTGATTTTGATGTGGAAGACAAAAAGTGATCCATCTTTACTGGGCCATTTCTGAGATTTTTTGCTGCATGGCCTGAGGACTTCAGTACCATGTGCTGTTCCAGATGCAGGTCTGAATTCAATTAGAGCCATCTCCCTAGAGCAGGCTCAAATGAGTGCAGTAATAAGATTGTGTGCGCACGTGGGTGTGTGCGCGGATGTGCACGCACCATCTTGTTTCTTTTTCATTTCTTTTTTTTTTCTACCCATTTCCGCATCTGTAATTTTCTGTCCTGTGCTCTCTCGCTTCTTCTCTCTATAGGGATGAGGATATGGACGGTGAGTGGGAGGCGCCCCAGATCCCTAACCCTGCCTGTGAGTCCGCCCCAGGCTGTGGAAAATGGGAGAGGCCTATGATTGACAACCCCAACTACAAGGGCAAGTGGAAGCCACCAATGATCGACAACCCCAACTATCAGGTAACGACCCAAAATCTGCCCCAAAACTTCAAATAACTTTTTAGAAAAATGTCAACATTTCTTATCTCGTTTCTCCAGTGAGCATCTCGTTTCTCTAGTGTTCACATGGTGAAGGTTTACATCTTATATTTTAAGTTTTGCAGCTAGTTTTCCTCGCCCGCTGAGCCTGTGCCTGCAGTGTTAGCATCTGATGTTAGCAGTGAACATAAAGCTTTAGATTATTCCCATGTTCCTGGTTGCCAGTTCAGCTTCACTTGGTTGATCAGCAAGACTGCTTTTTTTTTTGTGCACAGATGTTAATTTTGCTTGAGTCAGTGTGATATTTTCTAATAAATTTAGATTTTCCAAAATAGAAACAAACTAGTAGGCTAATTTAAACCATCGCAACCCTGACCAGGCAGTAACTAAGGATGAATGCATGTTAATGAATGTGGTCTGTCTTTCTTTCTCCTGTGAGCTTCATATCTGACCGCTCGCTTGCACCTGCAGGAAAGTAAAAACCTCCCACTCGCATGGGATCCCAGTCCCAAAAACACCTTTAGTCTCAACTAAACTTTCTGGCAAGCTTTCTTTAAAAAAAAAAAAAAACATGTGTCTGAAATTTTTAACTGTTTAGAACACAGTATCTGTATTCACATTTGATTTGTTCAGTGTATTTAAAAGTGACAAAAAGCTTACAGAAGCAGTATAACTCTTTTTCTCTAAGAGTTGAAATGAAATAATGTGAATCTCCGCTAATGACTTATACTGGAAAAAGTTTAATTATTGCCATACACATTCTGGGAAAGTGCTGAATTTGACTTGTCATTACGTTTAGGGAGTGTGGAAGCCCAGGAAGATCCCCAATCCTGACTACTTTGAGGATCTGCATCCGTTCCGCATGACGGCCTTCAGTGCCGTGGGTCTGGAGCTCTGGTCCATGTCCTCAGACATCTTTTTCGACAACTTTTTCATCACGTCGGACCGCAGCGTTGCTGATAAGTGGGCAGAGGACGGCTGGGGCCTGAAGAAAGCCGCAGAGGGAGCAGCTGAGGTACTCGTCACTCTTTCTTGCTCTCTGTGTGTGAAGTGGAAGAATATTTATTGTTTCTCACTGAGTCCTCTGGGTGTCTTTGATGCTCTGACTCGGCTGTTCTGAAAAGATTTGTATCCAGGCCCCCTTCAAAACATCCACAGAGACATATAATTGCTCCATAGATTTATTTGAAAAGAGTTCCATCATGTGTGTTTATTGGAGCCATAAGATCTTTTATTACAGATTTTTTTTTTTTTTTTTTTAAACCCGCAGAACTCAAAACAGATCATATTAACAGCACTTTTATTAATTTGATTAAAATTGCCATTAGATTCAACTTAGTTCAATTCAATCCAATTTTTGTTTGTGTAGTGCTTTTAATAATGGACATTGTCACAAAGCAGCTTTACAGAAATATAAAAATCCTGTATCTAAATTTTAAATGTATAAATTTTTCCCTAATGAACAAGCCAGAGGCGAAGGTGGCAAGGAAAATCTAGCTGAGGCGAAATGAGGAAGAAACTTTTTTGAGAGGAACCAGACTCAGTAGGGTGACGTCGGATAGTGCGATTAGAAATAATTCCCTTCTATGACTGTGCACTATTGGTTGCACTTTTTGAGCATATAAGAAAATAGCTTATAGTTTTAACAGAAGTCTGTTTTGTTGAATTCATCCTCTGTTCACTGGTGGAGACTTGAGTGCAAAACTGTTTGTGGCAATTGCAGTCCTAAGCCATCGTAGCAGAACTGTTCATATCAGTTGCAGTCGACAGCCATCTTCATGGTTTTGGAGTGGTGCCATCCGCAGATGATGAGAACTCTAATCAGAAGTAGGGCATCAGGATGGATCAGGCAGGTCCAGAGAGCAGAAGGGGACATGGAGTCACCATTCGTCACTGGTATCTCAGGAGGAGCATGTAGCATTAGAGTATTGAATAGTATTAAAGAATGATGCATCATTCTTTTTTTTTTATTTTTTTTTTTATCAGTTTATAGTTACAGTCAGTGTTGTAACATTTACAGAACAAGTTTCTGTTATCACTTGCATTACAAAAGCTATAAACCAGTCCCTTTTTTAAAATTTATTTATTTATTTATTTATTTATTTTATTTCTCTATAAACCCATCAGTGCTTGATTTGTAAATCAATTCAGTTCAAGTGATCAGTCAATTGGGCTAATAAATAAAATATCTAGTACCTGAACTATAACTGCTTTTATGTAGTTGATCTCTACCACTGTCACTACATAAATAAAATCGCACTTTTTTTTTTAAAGTGAGGTGAAGTACCTGATGAAGAATGGGTCATGAACTCTGGCCTCTGGGTTATAGAGGGCGCGTGTGTGCGTGTGCATGTATACGTGCGTGTGCGCTCTCAAGCTATGAAAAGCTCTGATGTGTATCTGTTTCCACTTAACCCCGAGGCTTTCCCCACACGCAACGTAGTGCCGCGTTCCTCTCCAGGGCGTGGGGCAGAGCTTCTGCCTACACACACACGCGCACACACACGCACACACTGCTTCGATACTCTCCTCTCATGCTCACATCTCATAATACTAACACTGACCTCCATACCAGGACCATGTTGCACCACTGTGCTGCCAACTAAACATCCATTTCCATCATTTTTATTTTAGCAAACTGTCAATCTTCTTGTTTCAAATCCTTAAGCAACCAAAGATGAAGCCTGGAATTCAGACTCTCACACACACTTTTAGTACCCCATAATATTACCGTCCAACACCCTCACTTACACAGACCACAACTCTACTTCCCTACAGCCCATCCTCTTTAGCCGAGAAGCTCTGGAAGGCAGCACTTTAAGAACGAAGTTCGCTAAATGACTTCATATGATCTCTGATTTCATCATTTCTGAATATTTCTATTCATAGCTGATCATAAAAGATAGTCAGGTCTTCACTGGAAGCGATCTAGATCTAACTGGGAAAGGCTTAGTGGGCCCTTTTGATTTTTTTCAGTCTTATTTGTAGGTTTTATTGGTTTATAAAATAGTACAAAAATAGTTTTTTTTTTGATGTTACTTTTTATGGTAAGTAGCAAAGGAGTATTTAAAAACACTAATGATGATACTTGGAAAAGTGTATCATGAAGTCATCACAATATCGATATCATCTTCGTATTGCCCAGGTCTAGACTTTGTATGCTTTAAACTGACCGTATACCAAAACAGATCAATGGGTTCATACAGGGAACACCGCACAAGACCTGCTGTTTTGGAGATGCTCTGACCCAGTCGTCTAGCCATCACAATTTGGCCCTTGTCAAAGTCACTCAGATCCTTACACTTGCCCATTTTTCCTACTTCCAACACATCAACATTGAGAACTGACTGTTCACTTGCTGCCTAATATATCCCACCCCTTGCCATTGTAACGATATAATCAATGTTATTCCCTTCACCTTGAATTGACTTGAATATTTGAGTCCGCACTCGGGACTGGTTCTATTCTCGTTTGTGGGGAGGGGCTTATAATCGCACGTTTTTCCTCTCGTGTAGAAAACTTCCTTCCGAACCATTCACTGCTTGCGTAATTTCACAGGTCATGTTTGTGTGTGCAGGTCTGCAAAACATAGGTACTAGTTCCATCTGTTTATTCATTTTATTTATTTATTTAAATAATTTTCATTTTGCGTCAGTTGAAGTTCTCTGTACCGGTTCAAGTTTCAGGCGCAGAACCCGGTTTCGCACTCCACCAGTCGTACCAAACTCAGCTAGGCTCTTTTAAGCTTAAAACCGACCTAAGACTGCATAGCGTCAGACTTAGACTTTTTCCTCAACTCTGTTACCAGTTGCTTCTGATGAGGATCAATTTGTACACTTTCATACAAATGATTTTTAGAACTTTCATTTAGTCCTAGTCAAGAACACACTAACGGAAGAGTTTTCTTTTCATTCTATTGTTCTGGTGTAGAGTTCTGATTTCCCCTGGAGATTTGATTTTCCCTGAAGAATTTGTAAAGGAGGCAAGAAGTTAACACAACCACAGATCTGCTGCAACACGCCACAACTTAGTTTACAACAGGAAGTACTCAAAGAAAAGATGTCTTTTCTAACAACAGTTCTTTTGTGTGGCATTGTGTGAATGGTAGGTATGCAGAGGAGGACGGCGAGCTCAGGGTGGGGGAGGCAGCGGCAGACAGCCTTCGTTTTAAGGGTTGCTAGTGTTGTAATTCACTGGGGTAGAGTGGGTGGAGAGCAAAGCACCGAGATTAGCCATGTTTGGGAACAGCTCTCGGAAACATTCCTGCTGCTCAAATACCGTGTTTCACCAAAGGTGAATTCTGACCATGCCAGAAGTGGCCAGCTAGATGGTCAGCTTGCTAGATTTGTGTGTCCAAGGTTTTTAAATTATCTTCTGGAAGCTCAGTATATCAAGTTTGAACTAATATAACAACAATTCACATGACAGGAAAAAGTGGTTTTTGCTCCCCCTTTTCTCTCCCAAATTTTGTCACCTGCCAATACCCTCCCTCACTCCCTCCTACTCTCCCTTCCTACCTCCCACTCTCCCTCCTTCCCTCCTTCCCTCCCACTCTCCATCCAGCTTCCTCCATCATACTGCAGCTCAGTGGCAAGGGCTATCTGCCCTCTTCCGCATACATGATTAGCTAGTTTCGCTGTTCCTATGACTTCCACCCAACAAGTACGGACAGCTTTGCCTCCTTAGCTCCTGGCCATGGATAACTGTGGGTTACTCTGGATTCGAAATCACAGTCTCCAGGCAACGGGGCGAACGTTTTTCTGTTGTGACACTCGGGAACCAG